>CAJHQP010000460.1:0-190364 GCA_905132765.1 Moricandia arvensis
TACGGGGTGAAAATCTTTAGGCCATAGGATCTTGATTTGTTCTTGATCCTTGGTCGATCTGATTCGGGGAGCTTTGTGGCATCCTCGGGTTGTCTCGGGTTAGTCCGGCCTAGGACGTTACGGGGGTGTTACACGTGGTGTCAACCATCTAAGACATTCAGTGTCTACTGAAGCACGAGATGTCGCCGTGCAAGGAAGCATTACATGTAGCTTTACATGTCGTAGCACGAGGTGTCGCCGCACATGAAACCAAAGCATGCTGATCGCCATGTGGAACTGGTGTGGCGCCTTGCATTAGTTTCAGTCATGAAGCATGAAATATGGGAGGAGTGGTTGCGCCCTGCATGAGTCTTGAGCATGCTCACCGCTATGTGGCGCAAAAGTTACCGCCGCGCATGCGACCTGAGCCATGCGGACCCACACCCGGGCTGCCACAAACCTGAAGCTGATTGGCTGCTGTCTTCTATAAATACCAACGACCTCCTTTCAATTTCTACACATCCAAACCACTTCAAAGCACCATAAAAACTTGAGAGAAAAGTTGAGAAGAAACCAAGAGTTTTCAATAGTTTTTGAGAGTTTTTGGGAGTTTTCGAGATCAGTTACTATACTAGTTTTGGGTCGATGCCTAGAGGATTTTCTGTTTGAGTTGCGATTTTTTTAAGGGAGGCCACACAAGGTTAGGCACGTTACTGAGATCAGTTTGGACGGGAAGCTACTTGGGGAGTCCAAGAAAGGGTTTTGGTCGAGGATTCGGGCAAGGGTCAAAGCCACAACGAACCAAACACTGTGAGTCATGGCAATTGTTTGTTAACTTGTTTTCATGCAGTTTCCCGTTATTGTTAAGTTGGAACATGGCAGGAGGCCGGGTCTAACTTGGTAACGGTTTGATTAGATAGTAATTGAGGTTTTGAATCTTGATCGATTGATTAGTGGCATGCTTAGTTATAGCATGGTTAGATTTGCGATTAGGTTGCTTGGCTAGTTAGGGAATGCTGAATTCTTAGATAATACTACTAAGTTGTGGGTAGATAGGTTCTGGAACTGATTGATTGTTAAGTTGTTAGAGTACATATTTAGTTATTGGTTGGTGAACACTTAGATAACTAGAATGCTTGGTTGATTTCTAGGTTGATAGATTGCATGCTTAGGTGATTATTGCTATTGCGTTCTTATTTGTTTGCATGCAGGGATTGTGATGATTTGTTGTTGTTGTGGGACCGAAATTCATACTGTCGATTTCTGTTGAATTAGGAACGCATGGTAAACCCTAGTTTCTCATAGGTCCCGTATATCTGCTAAACCACACGCCAATCAGTCATAATACAAAGTAAATATTAAAAAATAAAGTACGAATTGAAAAGAGACCAAATAGATGTCTTATTTTGAATTTGCGTATAAGCGTTTACAAAAAGATATAAGCCACGGCTATGAGAGCTGTCGGCGAGATCCCTAGTTCTAATAACCTAAGACTGCAAAATCCTAATTGAGTAGCAGCTTGAATAACAAAAACGGAAAGTTGCCTAAACCCTAATTTTCGTGTGTTCCTGCATCATCACCCTCGAAATCCTTATATACTCCTCTAAAGGAGGTTTTCTCTTTCCTCTTTTGAACTTAGTCGAAGTTATCCGATCCTTTCTCGAGAAAAAAAGTTCTTTCGGTAAAGTTCCAATGTCAATCCTGATCGAGACGAAACAAAGATAAGTTCAAAAAAGTATTGAGAGAGGGAGTGAACGGTATGAGGTGAAAATGGATTGATTGATCCGTCTTACCGAACGAGCGAATCGGATTGCTTTTGCAGCCCAAATCGTCCGTATGGCGAGTTGGGCTTGTCCAATTCCCCATACAGGCAAGTTGGTTGGTCCGTGCTGTTCAACTCGCCATACGGGCGAGTTGGTCGGTCCGAGCCGTCCAACTCGCCCGTATTGCGAGTTGGTCGGCTCATTTAGCTTGATTTACCCGTTCGAAGAGTTGTATGTCTTACTCGGCCATCTTCTCCGTCCAGGGAGTAAGATGATCGAGCCTTCTAGTCGTTTCGTCGTATTTCCGTTCGGAAGTAAGTTTTCTTTTTTTTCGAGGCATCATCTCTTTCTTACACGAAGAGTGTATTCTCCTGGTAGGTTTCGGACGTTGATTCTGTCGTAACTGATTTTGACACCAACATTTAGCCCCCTAGCTCTTCAGAACTGTTATGTTCTTGCGAGCATTTTTAAAAATATTGGATGACTTAGGCGGAATCCTATTGATCTAAAAATAAAGAAGACCAGTAGAAAATGAGCTTTGTCCGAACTTACTTGCCATACAAGGCAGTCCATACAACCTTGTGTTCCAAGCAACCAAACCTAAACCTAGAGTGACTTGGAAGGCAAGGAAGTATTCAGAATCGACGAAGATCTTTGAGAAGCTAATTTGAAGTTCAAAATAATAGAGGTAACTGTTGGAGAAGAGCAGAAGCAAGTGGGATTAAAATAGAGTAAAGATCACATGTGAAGGTTAAGCTTGGGGACCATTTAGGAGGTTTCCCTTTCACGAGCCAGACCTTCATTTTTTTATTCTTTTCTGCATATCCCAATTTGTGTTTAAATACATGTTGTATACCTCCCACATGAAGCAAGGAAAATAAAATCCTTCTATTACTTCCTTTCTCTCTCGATACAAACACATTTTCTCACTCTCTCTCCTCTACACTCGAATCAAACTCTCTTTCTTCTAGTGTTCTTGAGTCTTGTTCTTCTTTTTCTAACTTGGTATCATAGAATTCAAGCTCCTGAAAACCAATTTTCTTCCGCAAATCTACTTCTCTAAGCTCTCTCTTTCATTTGTTCGGTTTACTTTCTCTATTTCACCTCAAAAATGTTTTTATCCAGTGGGTAATAGAATCTGTCATTGGCGATTTTTCTCAAACCCTTGGAGGTGCTTACTCTGTTCTGTCCATATCACTTCTTTTCGAGAGAGGATACCTTGTTTCCCTTAGGTTTCTCTCTTGTCCAGTCTTGAAAATTCAATTTTTTCTCTTGGCGCATCCTTTTATCCGCTAGAAAAAAGCAAGTGAAAATGGAGCCACACAAGATAGTAATTATTCCAGTTACTCTTAAGGTTCTTAACTATCTATTCTGGTCAAGAATGGCCAAAACAGCCCTTCAGGGTCGAGGTTTATGGGAGCACATCACTTCCAGTGAGGCACCAAAGCAGATTACCCAAGGAGAAGATGGCAACGAGGTTGTAGTGACGAATGGAGGCAAATGGATTCAAAAGGATCTCATGGTGTTGTCCGGCTTGCAAAGCTCCCTTGATACTCCTATTATGTAGGCATACTCCTCCTGTGAAACAGCAAAGAAGCTATGGGATACCTTACAAAAGGTATATGGCAACACTTCAAACCTTAGCAGAGTGTTTGAAGTAAAAAGAGCCATCAACAACTTGCATCAGGAGGATATGGACTTCAACAAGCACTTACGGAAGTTCAGAGTGTTGTGGACTGAGCTTGAAATGCTGAGGCCAAGTACCACTGACCCTACCATTCTCAGTGAAAGGCGTGAGCAAGACAAAGTCTTTGGACTGGTCCGTACTCTAAACCCAGCCTTCAATAATGTTATCAAACACATTTTGAGGTCTAAGGAGCTTCCAAGTCTAGATGAGGTGTGTGCTCAACTCCAGAAGGAACAAGGATCAGATGGGATATTTGGTGGAAAGGGAGAGTTGTCCATGGCAAGCAAAGCTGAAAGTGTGGATGGTTCATCCAATAAGGCATTCTACAAACCAGGAGATAGGCGTGTGACTTGTGAACATTGCAAGAATCAAGGTCATTTCAAGAGCAACTGCTGAATTCTCCACCCACATCTAAGGCCACACAAGACCTCTCAGGCCAGAGCTCATGAAGCAAGAGCTCAGGATACACCCATGCGCATAGGAGAAGATGGGCGAGCCATGGTCTCAACCACCCATGCGGTTGGATCCACCTCTCAGACCACTTCTAAACTACCTCCTGATGACACATTCATCCGCAAGTTTAACATTAAGGCCCTCATAAAGGCACTCAATGCAAACTCTCCCAACATTAACAGTAATGCTTTAAACTCTATACATATTGCTTCTCAAACTGCTAGGCCATTGATTATTGATTCAGGAGCTTCCCATCACATGATTAGGGATGCTAGCCTAATTAGTAATGTTCAACATGCTCTAGGAAGTGTTGTAATTGCAAATGGAGATAGAATACCCATTAAGGGAATAGGGAATCTGAAACTATTTGATAAGGAGTCTCAAGCGTTTTATATGCCTAGTTTCACATCTAACTTACTATCTGTCAGGAAAGCAACTAATGATCTGGATTGCAAGGTTATTTTCAGTCTTAATGATGTTTTCTTTCAGGACATTAGTACTAGTAAGATGCTGGGCAAAGGTGTGAGAAAAGGAGAGCTCTATTTTCTTGAAGACACCAAGCTTATATCAGATTACTCTTATGCTTTTAATTCTACTTCTGTTTTAGCTAGTGATGTTTTATAGCATGCTAGATTAGGCCATCCCACTCTCGTGCTTTAGGATTGATGTTACCTAATATGTCTTTTAAGAATGAAAGTTGTGAGGCTTGTATCCTTGGTAAACATTGCAAATCAGTATTTCCTAAATCTATGACTATTTATGAAAATTGTTTTGATTTAGTACGCTCTGATGTTTGGACTGCACCAGGTGTATCTAGGGAGAACCATCAGTACTTTGTTACTTTATAGATAAAAAATTGGAATACACATGGCTTACCTTGATTCAAACTAAAGATAGGGTTTTAGAATCCTTTATCAACTTTCAGAATCATGTATCTAACCATTTCAATTCTAAGATCAAATTTTTAGGTCTGATAATGGTACAAAATACACTAGTCAAGCTTTCAAACAACACTTAGAAAGACATGGGATCATACATCAAACAAGCTGCCCGTATACACCACAACAAAATGGAGTGGCTGAAAGGAAAAATCGCCATCTTATGGAGGTTGCAACGAGCATGATGTTCCAAACCAATGTCCCTTAGAGGTTCTGGGGAGATGCAGTGGTCTCAACATGCTATCATCAATAGAATCCAACCAAATTCCTTCAGGATGTCTCTCTCTTTCAGGTATTAAACAAAATCAAACCTCCAATTGATCATTTGCGTGTATTTGGGTGTGTTTGCTATGTCTTGACACCAGGGGAACAAAGAAACAAGCTAGAAGCCAAGAGTGTCAAGGCCAAGTTTATAGGTTATTCCCATACACAGAAAGGATACAAGTGTTATTCACCAGAATCCAGAAGAGTGTTAGTCTACAGGGATGTCAAGTTTGTGGAATCCAAGGGATACTATGATGAGAAAAGATGGGAAGAACTCAGAGATCTCTCACAAGGACCCTCGGATAGGGCAAATAATGTTGAGTTGAGGTATACTGAGGAGTTAAGATGTTAAAGAAATATGGATAAGGCGTGGACAGACTGTACAGTGATCAGCATATTCCCAAAAGATGCTGATGCTCTTCTTGTGGCTCTCCTTAGTTGACCGTTTGAAAAGAAGTGCACCTTTCATTTCTGTCCACACATTTGCTCTTCCTTTTGTTTCTGGAAACCCTAGTAGCTCCTCTATATGTATTACTTGTCGAGTATCAGTGAGAATACACAGTCTTCAGTCTCTATTTCTCTCTTAGCTGAAATGGATCTCTTTACACAAATCTCTCCCTAATCTCTCTATTCTCTTCGATTCTATTTTTTTCTGTCTAATCTAGTCTCTATAATCTCTTAGTCTCTAAATATTTCAAATAACCTGAGGGCCATTCTGGAAAGCCTAGGCATCAGTCAACCGCAGACCAGTGATGATACAAGGGCATCGCTCACAACACGAGTTCATGCTCAGCCGGGTCTAACTCCACCAGTTGATGAGCCAGTCCATCTTGATCCTAAGGGTGGCAAGGAACCTGCATCACACCATGAGGATTCAGATCAAGGACATGATCAAGATGAAAGGCATGAACCTGACCAGTCTAGTGAAGACTTACCTCAAGGAGATCATGAAGATAATGTGGTGGAAGAGCAACAGATTCAACCATTGAGAAGAAGCACCTGAGTGAGGAAAGAGCCATCTTTTTGGATCAACACCAGAGTGTACTTCAACAGTAATGCAGTGGCTCATCCCATACAAGCAACTGTTAGACCACGTTTTCATTACTGGACGGTGAGAAAAAGTGGTTGAATGGAAAATGGTGAAAGCAATGTCAAAAAGAATGGCTTGGTTGTTTTGTCAACAACAACTCCTCACCAACCCCTCAAATCCTCTCCTATAAATACATGGTGTTTTTTCACGTCTAAAATCATCCCAAACAAGAAAGAAATCAGAGAGGGAAGAAGAAGTGAGGAAGAGAGAACGTGAGAAGAGGGGAAGAAGAAAGAGAGAAAAAAAAAGTTTTTTTTCTTTAAGAAATTATTATTAATTTCTTGAGTGTATTTGGGATCGGGGTGTGTTGAGAGTCTTGTAAAAATTTCCCGGTGATAATACAAAGGATCGGTAGCAGGTCCCGGAGACGTAGGCACGATTGGCCGAACTCCGTTAACAATTTTGTGTGTCTCTTCCCGCTCCCGAAAATTCTGATTTTCCGCAAGGAAATTTGACCCGTATTTCCTAACAACTGGTATCAGAGCTTGAGTTACGGGGATCGGTCAAAAAATTTGTCGGGTTACTATTCACGTGAATAGTGATTTCATGAATAGTGAATTTTGTCGGTAACATCGGTTCATCGACGGAGGTGTTTTAAACACGGTGGTTTCAGAAACGATGGGAGGCGAAGATGGTTCGGCACACGGTATCGGGAAATTTGATGGTACAGACTATGCATTTTGGAGAATGCAGATTGAAGATTATCTGTACGGAAAGAAGCTCCATCAACCGCTGAGCAAGAAGCCTGAGAAGATGGATCAGGATGAGTGGGAGCTCCTTGACAGACAAGTTCTGGGTGTTATAAGGCTAACACTGTCGAAGAACGTTGCTCACAACGTTGCGAAGGAGAAGACCACGGAAGGGCTCATGAAAGTTCTCTCGGATATGTATGAGAAACCTTCAGCAAATAATAAGGTGTTTCTCATGAAGAAGCTATTTCATCTGAAGATGGAAGAAGGTGGCCTGGTTGCCGCACATGTGAACGAGTTCAACACGATTGTCAACCAACTGTCATCCGTTGAAATCGAGTTTGATGATGAAGTGCGCGCATTGATCCTGTTGGCATCTCTGCCAAACAGTTGGGAGCCAATGAGGGCAGCGGTTAGTAATTCTGTCGGTACTCAGAAACTTAAATTTAATGATGTTAGAGATCGTATCCTTGCTGAGGAAGTTCGAAGGATAGACTCTGGGGAGACATCCACGAGCTCTGCTTTCAACGTAGAAAACAGAGGACGAAACCTAGACAGAAGTAACCGGAGTAAAGGCAGATCGAAGTCAAGGAATGGATGGGGTCAGTCCAAGTTCAGACAGCCTACTGGAGTGCTGGAATTGTGGAAAGACAGGCCACATTAAGAAGAATTGCCGGGCACCACCTAAGAAGGAAGACAACAAGGGAGGCGGAGCTAATGCAGTGACACGTGAAATTGCTGATGCATTGGTAGTGTCTGTTAATTCCCCGAGGAAAAGTGAAGCTCGTGATGCAGCTGCAAATACCACTAAGGCGTCAATCTCCTACGTTGATAGCCCTATTGATTCATGGGTTCTTGACTCAGGAGCGTCATTTCACACGACGCCGCACCATAACATTATGGAGAATTATGTTGCGGGAAATTACGGAAAGGTATATCTTGCTGATGGATTACCTTTGGACATAGTTGGTATTGGAGATATCAACTTGAAGATGTCAGATGGACGTGTGTGGAAGATTACGAAGGTCAGACATGTGCCAAAGTTGATGAGAAATCTAATCTCGGTAGGTCAGCTTGATGACACGGGGCACGATGTCAACTTTGGTGGTGGAGCCTGGAGAGTCAAGAAAGGTTCCATGGTGGTTGCTAGAGGTCATAAAAGAGGCACTCTCTATATGACGACGAGCTATCAAGACACTGTTGCTGTTGTCGAGGATGCCAAACAAACCAAGTTGTGGCATTGCAGACTAGGGCACATGAGTGAGAAGGGGATGAAACTCATGGTGGCAAATGGTGCTCTTCCAGATCTGAAGACGGTGGATCATCAGATGTGCGAAAGTTGTGTCCTTGGAAAGCAGAAACGAGTTAGTTTCTTGAAAGGAGGAAGAGAGCCAAAGTCTGAGAAGTTAGAGTTGGTGCACACTGACGTGTGGGGACCCGCTCCTATTGCATCGCTGGGAGGTTCGTACTATTATGTGACCTTTATTGATGACTCCACAAGGAAGGTGTGGGTCTACTTCATGAAGAACAAATATGAAGTGTTCTCGTTTTTCAAAAGATGGAAAGCCATGGTTGAGATTGAGACGAATCTCAAGTTGAAGTGTTTAAGGTCTGATAATGGTGGAGAATATATCAGCGAGGAGTTCAAGAGATATTGCGCTGATAATGGAATCAAGATGGAGAAGACTATTCCGGGAACGCCTCAACAGAATGGAATAGCAAAAAGGATGAACCGGACCTTGAATGAGCGTGCAAGGAGCATGAGATTGCACTTTGGATTGCCAAAGACGTTTTGGGCAGATGCAATCAGTACCGCAGCTTTCTTAATAAATAGAGGACCGTCGGTGCCGTTGGGATTCAAGATCCCTGAAGAAGTTTGGAGCGGCAAGAAAGTAAACCTTTCTTATCTAAAGGTATTTGGTTGCTTAGCTTATGTTCACATTGACGATGCTGCAAGAAGTAAACTTGACTCAAAGTCGAAGAAGTGTTACTTCATCGGTTATGGTAACGAGGAGTTTGGTTACCGGTTTTGGGATGATGAAAATCGAAAGATCATCCGCAGCAAGAATGTTGTGTTCAACGAAGAAGCGTTGTACAAGGATAAGCTAAAAGAAGGCTCAGAGAGGAAAGAGCCTGGAGCTGTTGACTTAGATGATATCCTGACACCAGGGTTGCCACAGGATACCCCAACAGCAGAAGAAGAAATCTCTCAAGACGAGAGTGGTGAGGCTGAAGAGAGTGATGATTCTGAAGTGGTCCCATATACACCTATCACGGAGTTACGACGGTCAAGTAGAGTCATCAGAAAGCCTGTAAGATTTTCTCCATCGCTCAACTACATTCTGCTCACAGACAGAGGAGAGCCTGAATGTTATGAAGAGGCTATGCAAGTGGATGAGTCGATCAAGTGGGAGCTTGCAATGAACGACGAGATGGACTCATTGTTATCCAATCACACGTGGGAGTTAGCAGTTTTGCCTAAGGGGAAAAAGGCACTGCATAACAAGTGGGTCTACCGAATAAAAGAAGAACCTGATGGGAGTACGCGCTATAAGGCGAGGCTTGTTGTGAAAGGATTTCAACAAAAAGAAGGCGTTGACTACACTGAAATCTTTTCTCCAGTAGTCAAGTTGGTGACTATTAGAACGGTTCTTGGGCTGGTAGCACAAGAAGAGCTGCATCTTCAGCAGATGGATGTGAAGACGGCATTTCTTCACGGTGATTTGGATGAGGAAATTTAAATGAAGCAACCCGAAGGCTTTGAAGTTAAAGGGAAAGAAAGCCTTGTTTGCAAGCTGAAAAGGAGTTTGTACGGCTTGAAACAAGCTCCAAGACAATGGTATAAGCGGTTCGATAGCTTTATTAAAGGCGTTGGTTTCTTGAGGTGTGAAGCTGACCACTGTTGTTACTTCAAGAAGGTTCAAGAGTCCTACTTGATATTGCTCCTATATGTGGATGACATGCTAATAATAGGAGCAGACTTGCATGAGATCAATAGCTTGAAGACGAAACTCTCGGAAGAGTTTGCGATGAAAGACCTTGGAGAAGCAAGGCAGATTCTAGGGATGAGAATCAGTAGAAGCAAGGAGGGTCTTAAGCTTTCACAAGAGGAGTATGTGAAG
Organism: Moricandia arvensis; assembly: GCA_905132765.1. Taxonomy (NCBI): domain Eukaryota; kingdom Viridiplantae; phylum Streptophyta; class Magnoliopsida; order Brassicales; family Brassicaceae; genus Moricandia; species Moricandia arvensis. The sequence goes on from CAJHQP010000460.1 coordinate 9,986, forward strand.
AAAGTCCTCAAGAGATTTAATATGGATGACGCGAAGCCAGTCAATACTCCGCTGGCAAGTCATTTTCGGTTATCCAAGGATCAGTCTCCAAAGACGGAAGACGAGATGGCATATATGGATAAAGTTCCATATGCTTCTGCTATAGGGAGCCTGATGTACGCGATGATATGTACAAGGCCAGACATTGCACATGCAGTGGGAGTCGTTAGCAGATTTATGAGCAATCCAGGAAAGGAACACTGGGAAGCTGTTAAGTGGATTTTCAGATATCTGAAAGGAAATCCAAGCCTTTCACTATGTTTCACGAAGTCTGAGACGGGATTGCAGGGATATGTTGATGCTGACAATGGAGGTGACATTGACAGCACGAAAAGCACAACTGGATATGTCTACACTTTTGGCGGTACTGCAATTTGTTGGGTTTCAAAGTTGCAGAAAATTGTATCTCTATCAAGCTGTGAAGCTGAGTATGTTGCGGTGACGGAGGCAACAAAAGAGATGATATGGCTACAATCTTTTCTAGAGGAGTTAGGCCATGACCAAGGGAAAAGTGTATTGTACTGCGATAGTAAAAGCGCCATCGACTTGGCAAAGAATCCAGTTTACCATGCTCGGACAAAGCACATACATCGTCGATATCATTTCATCAGACAAGCATTGGAAGATGAAATGTTGGTGCTTGACAAGATCCCTGGAAATAAGAATCCGGCAGACATGCTAACGAAGGTTGTAACGTGCGAGAAGCTGAGGTTGTGTGCAACCTCAGTTGGCTTGTTGGAGTAACAAGCTGGGAAGACCTGCTACATTGATCAAGGTGTGAAGACAGATTGAAATCAGTCTTCAAGTGGGAGATTGTTAGACCACGTTTTCATTACTGGACGGTGAGAAAAAGTGGTTGAATGGAAAATGGTGAAAGCAATGTCAAAAAGAATGGCTTGGTTGTTTTGTCAACAACAACTCCTCACCAACCCCTCAAATCCTCTCCTATAAATACATGGTGTTTTTTCACGTCTAAAATCATCCCAAACAAGAAAGAAATCAGAGAGGGAAGAAGAAGTGAGGAAGAGAGAACGTGAGAAGAGGGGAAGAAGAAAGAGAGAAAAAAAAAGTTTTTTTTCTTTAAGAAATTATTATTAATTTCTTGAGTGTATTTGGGATCGGGGTGTGTTGAGAGTCTTGCAAAAATTTCCCGGTGATAATACAAAGGATCGGTAGCAGGTCCCGGAGACGTAGGCACGATTGGCCGAACTCCGTTAACAAATTTTGTGTGTTTCTTCCCGCTCCCGAAAATTCTGAATTTTTCCCACAAAAATTTGACCCGTATTTCCTAACAGAAGCTGTTCCATTGTGCACCCATAACTCCCCAAACTTTGTATCCAAGACTTGTAAGCCATGTCCTCACATCCGCTTTGTATTGGGTCACACTCTTCTTCTCTTCCGCTTCTCCCCTGCAAAATGTTCAGTTTGACTATTTGTATTATTACCCGGTTCATAATGCTATACTTTAGAAAGCTCGAATAATTTTGGTTGTTCATAAGACAACCGTTGAGACTCCAAGGGACATGGGAATATATACCTGAGGAGGAGGTTGGACCAACCGTGGTAACCAGCTTCAATAAGGTTCTCGACGGTGGCGGATCTGAGGTACTCTTTGCGAGAAGAAACTAAAAAGATCTTGAAACCTCTCTCTCTGATCTCATGGAACAGCTTCACCATGTTTGGAACAGCTGGTGCCTTTCCCCAACTTTGCCATTCCTCGAACTTGGTCGTGTTTAGTTGCTCACCACTGATTCAAATCAATGTTGCATTATAATTCCGAAAATGTAATTGGTTATATGAAGCCAATCTAAACGAACCAAATCTAAGCCAAAATTAAGAAACTGGAATTTGTTGACAAAAAAAAAAAAAAAAAAAAAAAAAAACTGGAATTTATCAAAACTTCATTTTAATTATATATACGGATTAGAAATATAATGACTGATATTAAACTAATATTTTATAATATTAGAAAATTTAAATAAAATAATTATTTTCACCAAATGCAAGATATAAGTTTGTCAAATCGAACCGAACCTAATCAACATGGTTAACTCAATTTTCTTACCCGAAGCAGCCGTTGCTCTTGTGGTAAGGAATGGTGGAGAGAAGAGTGTCATCAATGTCAAAGATCCAAGCATCCATGCGTCACATTTCTTCTTCTCGCAACAAGTTTTTCCGAGGTAGAGGATGGTTTCATCAACGGCTCTCTCCACGTCATCCTCGTACTGAGACGATGTCATGTACTTTTGGACTAGCCACACGCATTCCTGTGACACCACTGTGAAGTCTCTGATGTTGTGAAGCTCCACGTTGATTCTCCAGCTTTCACAGTATCAGGTTAGGTTTGGATCTTTCAATGTGGCGACCCCCTTTCGGCTGGTGGTGGTTGTGGTTGGCTTGAGTCCTTTGAGCTGGTTTAGAATGTTCCAGTCACGAGCTGAGACCATTCCCGTGAAGAGGAATGCAAGGGTTAGCGAGAGCACCAAGGTTCTAGCCATGTTGATGATAGAATCGAAAGATAAAGAAGATTTACTTGTGTTTGGCGATCTGTCTATAGTATGTATATATAGATGTCGAAGTATACAAGTCAACATAACCAAAATAATAATAATAAGGGAAATTGGGCTGTATAACGTAAAAAAGAAATATAATTAACTAACTAACTATTTACCTCAATATGCTAGGATACAGTGTATATTTTGTGTAATAATGCTTTTATGCCCCTATATGCAACCAGCTAAACCTGAACGATTAAAAATAAATAAAAATAACTTTTTACCTTTTTCTTATTTAAGTCGTGGCCTCTTCTTCTTCACCAGAACTGTACATGTTACTTTTCTTCACCAAAACCATATGGTACTTTTAGTTGAGAAGGTCTCTTAGATATGTGGGAACGTTGATGACAATCACTCTATATCCGATGAAGGGTTTTGGCTGAGGGTCTCGAGAGATTCATGAGCTACAAGCATCGTCCACTACCTGTGTAGTGGAAATTCTATGCTCTCGTCACTGAGTCAAGAAAAGATTTCTTCGAAGATAAGTAGAGGAGGAAACTTTACAGAGGTTAGCCCTTTTGGGTATCTTAAATTCTTCGATTATGCTTTCTTATAAGATTGCATGTCGCATTAGGAATCTAAAAAGAATTGGAACCGCAATTTTGTGGCTTTAAGTTAGTATAGTATGATTGTTTCTATTCCACATCCATGACATAGTATGGAACCGATGCATGTTTATTTGCATAGGTGGTTGTGTGTTTCTTTTTGGATTTTCGTGTGGCTTTATGTTTGTGTAGTATAATGGCTTTTTAATTCTTCTCCATGTCATTCCATGGCTACGATATTTTGGCTTTAGTTGCACATATAGTAAGCCAATATGGATTTTTACATATAGCTGACCCAAAATAGTATAGACTTTTAATCAAATAGAATGGATCTGAAGCATGTCTATATGCATTGATTGTTTATGTGCTTCTGTTTGAATTGCCGTGTTGTTTAGATTTTATTCTCAATCCACCATTTGCATTATATTTAAATAGAATATTTATATCAGCATATTACTGAAACCACCCATGGAAATATATATACATGGAATAGTTTTCACATGTACGCACATAGAAGATGTTATTGGACGATGGTGTAATAGTATTTGTAGTTGTGTTCCATTTTATATGACATTTATGTTGCATCTTTTTAGCATATGTATATTTGATACTTTGACATGGGCTTATGTATGTGACTCCTAAAAACCTTTTCTATTTCGTATTTTAAGGATAATAATGGATGAGTTATAGTTGCCAAGCATATTTTTCAAGACTGGGTATGAGCCAGTTAGACGGCAAAAGAGTTAATAACTATTTCAACTTTGGGTGGACAAAGTTGATTAAGATATCGTTAGATAAGGAGGATTTGGAGATGTTGCATGGAGCCCAGTTTAAGAAAGTATTTTGGATGGGTGCCTATACATTTTCCATTATGTTTGTTCACTATATCTCTCCAAGCAGTTGGTAACTAGGGAGGAATTTGAGCTATGGTGGCTCTTCGCGGGGAAGCCAATCCGATATGCCGTTGTTGATTTCTCTCTACTTACTGGTCTTAATTGTCAAGATGATGTTTTCCCTCATGTGCAAGCTAATATGAAGTGGTTGGGAGAGGGAAGGGAAGTGTTAATGTTGAACACTGGACTTATGTATATGGATCCTTGTTAGTATCTATATTAATATGTCTATTTGTACATAGAATAGACTTAATAACAAATGTAATAGAATAGACTTATGTATTCTTGTAAATAAAATAGTTTATTATCGTGTGTAGAACATTACACTTATGTGTGTATGGCTCATTGTTAGTATGTATCGTGTTCTATCTATTTCTTCATAAAAAATAGATGTCCCGACTCCCGACTATTATAAATAGAATCGAGTGTGGTCATACGTAGAACATTTAACTTACATATATATGTGATTACAACCTTAACTTTCCATCGTTATATATTAGGATTCTAATATTTATGTAACTGTTCTAATATTTCATACTAGGGTTTAGGGTTGATGATTAAAGTTTAGGTTTTAGTATTTTGGGGGTGAGTGGGATTGGAGATAGGGTATTAATTTGATTATGTAAATAATAGACTATTTATTATGTACAGTTTACAGATGTTCTATTCTTTTATTTTCTACACAAAAAACAATGTCATCTTCTATTTATTCTGTACTATTTATGGATGTTATATTCTTTTAGATTTTGATATTTGGGTTTAGGGTTTATATTTGAATTAGGGTTTAGTGATTATTGTTTAGGTTTTAGTATTTAGAAAATGAGGGGGTATGGTTGGGGTTATCATTAACTTCTTCCATGCAATCATAGATATTTCACAGTTTCACCAATTCGTACTATGCCATGTATTTTGTTCCATTCTATTTAGGTTGAAGATTAATATTTGGATTTATGGTTTATATTTGAGTGTAGGGTTTACTGATTAGAGTTTAGTGTTTAGTATTTAGAGGTTAGGGTGGGATTAGAATACAGTTTACTATCTAGATTTTAGGGGTTGAGATAGAGCTAGTGTCATATACTATCTCAGATCTACTTTATCTATTATATACTATTTATGCTACACATAGATTTTATTATGTAAGCAAAAGGTAATGCTGTATGCCATAAAAATTAAAGTGACGTGTATATGTTCTCTTTCATAAGCTATGCACAAGTCACATAAATTGTGGGCTAGATAAGTTAGTGTCGATGTCATCTTTTTATCCTTTGCCACCGGTAACTTGTTGCAACGAAGGGTATAACTGGATCAATTGAAGGTTAAATGTTAGACACTCAATTACGTCAAAATCATTGTCATTTTCTTAATTACACTTGAAATTTTGGTCATTTGGCGAATTCTCCCTAATAATAATAATAATAATAATAATAATAATACAAATAATAATAATAATACAAATAATAATAATAATAATAATAATAATAATAATAATAATAAGGGAGGATTTCAAATATACCACTTTCCTTGTACCACTTTTCATTTTTACCTTCATTAAAGAGACATTTTCAAAAATATCACTTTTTTAAGAGTCAATTTTTTTTTTAAAATTAATTAGAATCCTAATTTTTAAATTTCTAAACCTACTCCCACCCTACACCACTTCTTAACTCTTAACTCTGAGTCTTAGATTAATTAACCCAAGGATTATAAGTGTGTTTTCTCCTCTTAAAAAATAAGGGTAAAAGTGATTAGGGTATTTTTGAAAAGTGGTACGATGAAAGTGGTATTTTTGATAATTTCTCTAATAATAATAATAATAATAATAATAATAATAATAAAAATAATAATAATAATAATAATAATAATAATATGTTGATAGTTGTTTTAGATTTAGCACTGATTTGTTATAAAGTAATGTTACCTTGACATTTTCTCATTGAACTTCTCGTTAACTTTCTTTTGTAAAAATGATTTTAGCTTCTGCTGTACTTTGTCAGTTTTTCTATCGAGACATTTCTTTCACTTTATCAATAGAAACAAAAACAAAGAGTTAGAATATTTTTATACATTTTGTGTCCAAGTGTTGTTCAGCATTTACAGATAAAATTTATCATGTTCATGTGAATATATACATGCAATAGTACATTAAAGCATTTGTGAATGCAAGAACATTTTACATAAGATAATACAATAACTCTATACATATAATAGAGTAGGAGGAAAGTGGGCACCATGTCTTGATGTGAAACAGGCAACTTAAAGAAAATAAGATGAGAAAAATCCAGTCCAGCTCATGCAAATTTAATATAATCAACCGTTTTGGTCGTCTGAATAAATATGTACTTAGCTAATAAAATTTTCAGGATATGGTAAAAAGTTTAAACAAAGATATAAATGTCTGTGCATCGTATATACATTTTTTTTTGTTTAGAAGTACAACGTATATACATAATCAACTGATCCACACTCCCAACGTAACACAGTAATGACAGTATTGCATACGTATATTGATATATAAAACAACCAAAATTGTTGTAGAGTATAAGCCCATGACCATTCAAAGAAAATGTCTCACCATACCTACTTGGTCCCATTTTTCACGTAATATATTGTTTAGTTTATTTGATATAAGCTGAAACTATTTAGATTTAAATCTTGATCAATGATCATTATCCTAAAAAAAACTATGTATCGTCTTATACCAAATGATATTCAAAACAAGTTCACATGGTTTTGCACGATAAGATTTGTTAAAGATTTCATTCATCCCTAGTCTCTCATCACTACACCATAATCAACATATATGTGTTCAAGTCTATTAATAAAGATGTTAAGAAAATCAGTGAAAAAGTTTTGAAAAACATCTATGAAATTGCCTAATATACAGTTATTTTTTTATATTAAGTAATTTATAATCAAGTTAAATTTTATTTCAACTCTATTTTATTTTGGAGTGAAAAATGAAGAAATAAATAAAATTTAAAAGTAGTACTTCATTTTTAAAGTAAACTTATTTTTACTCCATTATAGAATAAAAAATAAAGTAGAGTTAGAACATTTTTTTACTCCAAACTTTATTTTAGAGTGATATACTTTTGACCATCTTTTTTTTCAAAAAAACCATTTTGATTATATTTTAGCCATGTTTCGGTGTTACAGACCGGTCTTTTACTGATAGCCTAATCCTCACACATGCAGCCGTGTCGGATAGGCATAAACTCATAATAAGCTTTTGGTATGCAAATCTCATTCCACATTATTTGATTAATCTGTCCCACTTTCTATATTTTTTTTTGCAAGTTGTAATATTTTTCATAAGTGACCTAGCATGCTCGCCCGGATAGTCGGATAAAATATTCGTTGTTAGCATTTTTATGTTCCAATTGTACATATCTTAAAGAACACATATTGAGAAGAACAACTTATATTTGAACAAGAGTTAGTACTTCAACTAAAGGTCATATTGTTTAATCAGTATCCAAACGATTTTGGCGTACTAGTACATGATCAAATAAACATTTTGGTACCTTAATTTATAAAAAGCAATTTTTACATACCTGCGACCGACACCTTATCAGTAATATGTTGAGGTGGACCGGTTCGTGGATGAATCAATGTATCCTAACCTAATCAACGACGTTTTGAGTCAGAAAACGAAAAACATTTACTACAGATCGAACCCGGGTTCAGTACACATGTATATAAGCATAAACCACAAACGCTAGTGAACAACCATGTTTTTTTTTTTCAAAACAAACCATTTTGATTATATTTTAACCATGTTTCGGTGTTACAGACCGGTCTTTTACTGATAGCCTAATCCTCACACATGCAGCCGTGTCGGATAGGCATAAACTCATAATAAGTTTTTGGTATGCAAAATCTCATTCCACATTATTTGATTAATCTGTCCCACTTTCTATATTTTTTTGCAAGTTGTAATATTTATCATAAGTGACCTAGCATGCTCGCCCGGATAGTTGGATAAAATATTCGTTGTTAGCATTTTTATGTTCCAATTGTACATATCTTAAAAAACACATATTGAGAAGAACAACTTATATTTGAACAAGAGTTAGTACTTCAACTAAAGGTCATATTGTTTAATCAGTATCCAAACGATTTTGGCGTACTAGTACATGATTAAATAAAAATTTAAATTTGGTACCTTAACTTATAAAAAGCAATTTTTACATACATGCGACCGACACCTTATCAGTAATATGTTGAGGTGGACCGGTTCGTGGATGAATCAATGTATACTAACCTAGTCAACGTCGTTTTGAGTCAGAAAACGAAAAACATTTACCACAGATCGAACCCGGGTTAAGTACACATGTATATAAGAATAAACCACAAACGCTAGTGAACAACAATTGTTCACATTCAAAAACAAAATAATGTAACCAGCTTTCTAATACTAGTTTCTAATAAATAGACTCTTAATAATAACTTCATCAAGTTATCATTTTATTAAATGGGTTTATTTAATATAATATTTATCAAACATTTGTTATAATTTTAATTTATTACTATAGTTTTAAAACAATAAAATATTAGATAAATCTATATCATTAAAATATCAGAAAATAATCAGATTATTAAGGACATGAAATAAAAAACTAATTTTTTTTACAATTTTAAAATATTCAATTCTATTAAAATTAATGTTGCCTAGAATGAATAATATATGCAAGAATATAACACACTTTTAACAATAATTAGTAATCCAATATATAAATAAATAATATATAATTTTTTTGTTATTTATAAAATAATTTTTTTATTTGATTTTTTTTGTTTGACTTTTGTTGGTGTTGATGAAAAAAAAGATAAAGGTAATCGCTAATTTAAAAGTTAATATAGTTTTATTTTGTATACAGGAAAGAAGCTTCTATAGTAGCACAAGTGGCTAATGTTGTGTTGTATACTTAAAAGAGACATGGGTTCGATCCGTGATAATTGTTTTTTTTTATTGACTGAAACGAAGTCGTTTATTCCACGTCAGCATATCACATACAAATATTACCGGTTACCTGACACGGTGTTGATCGCAGGTACGTAAAAGCCGTTTTATATAAGGACATGTACCGAATTCAAATTTATATTAGATAAGATACAAGTACGCACAATGAAATAATTTAGGTACTGATTAGGCAATATGGCCATAGTTTAGGTACTAATCAGCCATTTTTCCTATATCTTGCATGCATGTCCTTAATTAATAATCTAATCACTAAATAAAGTTTGTAAATAGTTGTGTAATTCATGTGTAAATTTTCACCAGAACCTTTATTCGTTCACCTTACATCAATAACAATATAAATTTTGGTAAGCGACGTGAGTTTCTCTCTCTACTCCTTACCTCTCGTCACAAAAACGCATTTTAACTTACCTCCAGCGTAGGCACGCGTGTACCAACGCCAGAGGTCCTCCTTGTTATATATATAAGTGAAAATGTGCAGCTTATATATTTAAGTGAAAGGGTCCAAGACTTTATATATTTAAGTGAAAGGATGCAACTTTATATGGAACTATTGCAATTGTTTATATGAACAATTGGAACTATATAATTGGAAGAGTTGATTACACTCTAGGCCACTTTTTGACTTTTCCTTACATTAAGAGTCATTTCTTACATGTGAGACACTTTGTTGTTGAGAAGGGATAAATTGTGGACAATTTTGTCCTGAATGGGTGATGCGTATGTGAGTGATGTGTGGATGGGTGACGCGTGAATGGGAAATACGTGGACATGTTAAAGGGTGATGCATTGATGGGTAATGTGTGGAAAGCTGATGCGTGGAAGGGTGATGCGTGGATGAGTGAAACATTATCTAATAACAACAAATGCAGCTTTCAGATGTGTATTGTATATATTCAACTACACAATTTCTACCATCCACATCGCATCCATCACCTGTCTAACCTCCTATACATTTGTTCATAGGTTCACTCATTTAAAGTTTTTCAGAATCTTAAGTTCATCCCATGTGATAGCTCAAGCTCAAGCTCAAAACAAATAACTTGATCAGAGCAACATAATGTATTGTGTCTATTTAGTCTACTTTTACGCATTGATTTTGTTGGGTATAGTTAATTTTTAGTTAAATTTATATTTGATGTTATTACTTTTTATTCTACTTTATTTTTATTTACTTTTATTTCAAATTGTAAAATATATAAAACACAATAAATTATATATAATTTTTTTTATCGTTGAGTTTTTTTTTTAAAACTATGAAACGTGAATTATATAACTATGAAACATAAAAAACACAGAAAAACCTAAACACCAATCCACATGTACTCATCCAGACTTATATGTCTACATGTAGTGATCCACGTTTTTCAAACATCCATATATCACTCATCCATAACACAGTCATTGGATACGTGTACATGTATAGATTTTAAAATATAACAAAAAAACATATCAAAGTGGATATCAAATTATAGAGAATTGAAAATCATAATTTATTATATCAAAAACTTTTTTATATGTATCTTTAATTTAAAAATAAACAAAAAATATCAAGAGATAAACTAAATAATTATGAAAACATACATTCTCTTTCCTCCTTTTCATTTCATAAAGGATAAATCTGTCTATTCTTGTTTAAGTCTTATGAAAAAGTACTTTACAAGTGCAATGTGGCCTTAGGTGTAATTGCAAAGTGATAAAGTGCCTCTTGATGTAAAAAATTCTAATTGGAACTATATAATTGGAACTATTTAATTGAAAGCTTGGAACTATTAATGATTGGAAACCTTTGGAAATAACCATATTGATGTTTGCACCCCTTGGTGATTAACCATTATAACTCTTGGCTGAACATTACAATTCTTCATTAACCTTTGCAACTTTTGTTTTAACCATTGCAACTTTTGGTCGTAACTCTTCACTCTCTATATAAGGAAATGTAGGCATTTGGAAATGAGATAGAAAAATCAGAAACTAGTAGTTAGTAAGAGAGATAAGATTCATTGTTCAAAGATCATCAAAGATCTTTGAAGAACACATATAAGCATTAAAGCTCTATTTGTTATTCTTGTATTATAGCCTAGAACAAGAATGAAACTTTAATTGCCTTCTTCCACAAAGGGATTTCGTGTAACCTAAAGGCTTGGAATAGCGTCGAAATACTCTTTAAGGAAAGCATGGCGATTCAATCATTATCCAAGTATATAATTCATAATTTTCCGGGTTACCAACACAAAATTAACAAACAATCTTAAAGAGTAATTTCTTGTGAATTATGGCTGGGGTATCGGTGCGAGAGATGACATCGAAGTTTGGAAAGTTAGATAAGTTTGAGGGAGTAGACTTTAGAAGATGGCAAGAGAAGATGCATTTTCTCCTCACAAATCTGAATGTAGTTTATGTTCTAAGCATGCCTATGCCTACAATACCAGATAATGCTGAGAACGAGTCTTTGGATGAGACAAGAAAGCAACTTAAATGGGAAAACGACGATTACATATGTCGTGGCCATATTCTCAATGGTATGTCAGATCCTCTCTTTGATGTTTATCAGAATGCCGAATCTGCAAAAGAGGTGGGATGGGTTAGAATCAAAATACATGGCTGAGGATGCTTCGAGCAAGAAGTTTCTTGTTAGTAATTTTAATAATTACAAGATGTCTGATTCGAGGCCAGTTATGGAGCAATACAATGAATTGCTTCGTATACTAGGTCAATTTTCGCAACACAACATGAAGATGGATGAATCCATCTCAGTATCGAGTATCATCGATTAGTTATCACCTTCATGGAAAGATTTTAAACACATGTTATTACACAAAAAGGAGGAGTAGTCTCTTGTACAACTTGGCAGTCATTTGCTCATAGAACAATCTCTAAGGGCGCAAGAGGGTGAAAAACCCAAAAATAATGAGGTTGGTACTTCTGCCATCAATATGATGGAGGAAGGTGTGATTTCTAAGAAGAAAAATTGGAGGAAACGCTCATTTAATAACAACACTTACAATGGATCCAACAAAAAAGCTCAAGAGCATTTGTTGAAATTGTAACAAGCCGGGTCACTTAAGTCGTGATTGCCGAGCAGGGAAGGATAAGAATAAAACGGGACATAACCATTTGGGACAAGGGTCTAAGGACCAAGGTCCATCCACTCATCAAGGTCAAATCTCTGATTTTAAACCATATTTTAGTATGAGTTATGTATCAAAGATTTATGAGGCATTTTATGTGCAGGATGCTGAAGTGGCATGGTGGGATTGGCTCGGGTGCAACAACACATGTTTGCAAGGATCGTGAATGGTTTATTACATATGAACAAGTTCGAGATGGATCCGTACTTCATATGGGAAACGAGTCAACTGCCCCTATCCAAGGTCGTGGAAAAGTGGTGTTAGAGTTTAGTTATGGAAAAACCCTTGATCTCAAGGATGTACTTCATGTACCCGGAATTAGAAAAAAACTTAGTCTCTGGAAGTGTGTTAAATAAATGTGGCTTTAAACAAGTGTATGAATCCGATATGTATATATTATCGAAATGTGGTGGTTTTGTTGGATTCAGATATTTCTGTAATGGAATGTTAATGGTTAATATTAATAAAGTTAACAAAGTTACAAGTTCTGTTTGTATGGCAAGTTCTAGCAAAACCGATAGTCGATTATGGCATGCTAGATTAGGTTATGTTCATTATAATCGTATGATTAATATGTCTAAAGAAGGGTTAATTCCTACTTTTGATATAAATTTAGAAAATATAGTACTTGCATGCTAACAAAAATTATTAGGCAACCATTTAAAAGCATTGAAAGAAATTCTGTAGTGCTAGGACTTATACATAATGATCTATGTAATTTGCATGCTACACCATCTTTAGGAAGCACGAAGTATTTTGTTACATTCATAGATATTATTCTCGTTTTTGCTATGTGTATTTGTTACATACTAAAGATGAAGCCCTAGATAGATTTAAGGTTTATAAAACTGAGGTTGAATTGGAACAAAATGGTTTGATTAAGAAATTACGCACTGATAGAGGTGGAGAGTACTATGATTCGATATATTTCCAGTTTGTAGGTATTATACATGAAACTACAGCTCCATATACACCACAACAAAATGGTGTATCAGAAAGGAAAAGTAGAATCCTTAAGGAAATGGTTAATTCCATGTTATCCTACTCGGGATTAAGTGACGGATTTTGGAGAGAAGCCATGTTAACGTCTTGCTATTTATTAAATAGAGTTCCTAACAAAAAGGACAAACTTACCTCTTATGAACTTTGGTATAAGAGAAAACCAAACTTGAATTATCTTCGAGTTTGGGGATGTAGGGCAGTTGTAAGACTACCCCCACCCAAAATTAAAACTTTGGGAGAAAGAGGTATTGATTGCATTTTATCGAATATGCAGAGCATTACAAAGTTTATAGGTTTTATGTAATAAAACCTAATAATTCAATAGCAGTTCACACTGTAATTGAATCAAGAGATGCAATATTTGGTGAAACTCGTTTTTCATCTATACCTATACCAAAGAATTTGGTTCCAAGTTCAAGTGGAACTAGTAAAGGAGACGAAACTGTTGTGCCTCCTAATATGTCACCTATGCCTCGTAGGAGCAAGCGAGGAAGGATTGAAAAATCATTTGGTCCTGATTTTCAAATATATTTAGTTGAAGGATCGAGAGATGAGATTGGTTTCCAATACTCATATTGTTATCATATTGATAATGATCCAAGAACTTATAGTGAGGCTAGGAAGTCTCAAGATGTTGCTTTTTGGAAAGAAGCAATAAATTATGAGATGGACTCCATCATGGGAAATAATATTTGGATCTTATCGGATCTCCCACCCGGTTGCAAGCCTTTAGGTTGCAAATGGATCTTCAAAAATAAAATGAAAGTTGATGGAACAATCGACAAGTTTAAAGCTCGATTAGTTATTCAAGACTTTAAACAAAGAGAAGGTATTGATTATTTTGATACATATGTTCCAGTTGCTAGAATCTCTTCTATAAAATTATTACTAGCTTTGGCAGCAATTAATAATTTTGTGATTCACCAAATGGATGTTAAGACATCGTTCTTAAACGGTATTTTGGAAGAAGAGGTGTATATGAAACAACCATAAGGTTTTGTTATGCCTGGTAATGAGCATAAGGTGTGTAAGTTGATCAAATCATTGTATGGGCTAAAGCAAGCACCTAAGCATTGGCATCAAAGATTTGATGAGGTTGTCTTATCAAGTGGTTTCAAGTTAAACCAATTGGATAAGTGCTTATATAGCAAATTTGATGAATCCGGTAATGGCGTAATCATTTGCTTGTATGTTGATGACATGTTGATCTTTGGTACTGACCTTAGACAAGTAGAGCTTACAAAAGAATTTTTGTCATCAAATTTTGCAATGAAAGACTTGGGAGAGGCGGATATGATTCTTGGAATTAGAATCAAACGTGAAGATAAAGGACTATCTTTGACGCAATGTCATTACATTGAGAAGGTACTGAAGAAGTTCAATTGAGAGAATTGTTCTCCAATGAGCACTACCATGGATGCGAGTGTGAAGCTTATGCCTAATACATGACAAGCAATATCACAACTCGAGTATTCACAAGTGATTGGCTGCTTAATGTATGACATAACGAGCACTAGGCCAGATATAGCTTACGCTGTAGGAAAGTTGAGTAGATACACTAGTAATCCTAGTACTCAGCATTGGCAAGCCTTAAAAAGAATGCTCAAGTATTTGAAAGGAACCATTAATTATGGTCTGTCATATGTCAGATTTCCTTTGGTGTTAGAAGGATATTAAGATGCAAGTTGGATTACCAACATAGAAGATCATTCTTCTACAAGTGGTTGGGTGTTTTTGTTTGGGGGAGGTGTCATTTCATGGGCTTGCAAGAAACAAAATTTCATTACAAGTTCGACTATGGAGTCAGAATTCGTAGCAATAGCAGATGCTGGTAAAGAGGCAGAATGGCTAAGAAACTTAGTGTACGAGATTCCATTGTGGCTGAAACCAATATCACTAATTTCTATCCATTGATAGTCAAGCTACCTTGGCTAAGGCCTATAGCCAAGTGTATAATGGTAAGTCTAGACACATGGGCGTTAGACATAGCGCAGTACGTGAGCTGATCACTCACGGGGTGATTACAATAGAGTTTGTTCGGCCTCAACAAAATTTAGCTGATCATTTGACGAAGGGATTAGTTAGGGACTTAGTGATTAAGTCTGTTAAAGTGATGGTTTAAAGTCCATTTGAAATCTTTAATGGTGGAATACCCAATTCCTCTCTAATATAACGTTAGAGGCTTAATTCAATGTGGAAAGCCTACACTTAAAGATTGACACACATTTTTTTCATCCCAAGGTATGTGTTTGGACCTGCAAGAAGTGATAGGTTGAAATATTAGTCTTAATAAATACTTTGAAAAAGTGCATTTGCAGGTGCATGACTGAAAGTATTTACTTATATGAGTGTGAGGTGATGCCGCTTCAATAAGCTGGACTTGGCTTTGTATGCCCTTATGAATGGATAAGGAAACATGGCTTATAATAGTATCAAGTATAACACTTAGATTAGTGTGGAAACATGTGTGTGTATTATCTTCTTGTGCCCAAAATGGTTTGAGGGATTCAATCCGTAGGACATCCTGATTCTCGGACATTTTCATTTATGCATGAGTTTGATGTATGTATTATTTATTTAATGAATCTATGATTTCACTTAAATGGGAGAGGATTGTTGTATATTTAAGAGAAAATTTGCAACTTATATATTTAAGTGAAAGATATTTAAGTGAAAGGGTGCAAGACTTTAATATTTAAGGGAAAGGGTGCAGAGCTTTATATGAACAATTGCAATTGTTTATATGAATAATTGCAACTATACAATTGCAACTATATAATTGAAACCTTGCAACTATTAATGATTGTCAAAATAACCATATTGATGTTTGCACCACTTGGTAATTAACCATTGTAACTCTTAGCTAAACATTACAATTCTTCATTAACCTTTGCAACTTTTGGTTTAATCATTGCAACTTTTGGTTGCAACTCTTCACTCTCTATATAAGGAGATGTAGCCACTGGGAAATGAGATAGAAAAATCAGAAACTAGTAGTTAGTAAGAGAGATAAGATTCATTGTTCAAAGATCATCAAAGATCTTTGAAGAACACATATAAGCATTAAAGCTCTATTTGTTATTCTTGTATCTTAGCCTAGAACAAGAATGAAACTTTGATTGTTTTATCCCACAAAGGGATTTCGTGTAACCCAAAGGCTTGGAATAACGTCGAAATACTCTTTAAGGAAAGCATGGCGATTCAATCATTATCCAAGTATATAATTCACAATTTTCCGGGTTACCAACACAAAATTAACAAACAATCTTAAAGAGTAATTTTTTGTGAATTATGGCTGGGGTATAAGTGCGAGAGATGACATCGAAGTTTGGAAAGTTAGATAAGTTTGAGGGAGTAGACTTTAGAAGATGACAAAAGAAGATGCATTTTCTCCTCACAAATCTGAATGTCGTTTATGTTCTAAGCATCCCTATGCCTACAATACCAGAGAATTCTGAGAACGAGTCTTTGGATGAGACAAGAAAGCAACTTAAATGGGAAAACGACGATTACATATGTCGTGGCCATATTCTCAATGGTATGTCAGATCCTCTCTTTCATGTTTATCAGAATGCCGAATCCGCAAAAGAGTTGTGGGATGCGTTAGAATCAAAATACATGGCTGAGGATGCTTCAAGCAAGAAGTTTCTGGTTAGTAATTTTAATAATTACAAGATGTCTGATTCGAGGCCAGTTATGGAGAAATACAATGAATAGCTTCGTATACTAGGTCAATTTTCGCAACACAACATGAAGAAGGATGAATCCATCTCAGTATCGAGTATCATCGATAAGTTACCACCTTCATGGAAAGATTTTAAACACATGTTATTACCCAAAAAAGAGGAGTTGTCTCTTGTACAACTTGGCAGCCATTTGCGCATAGAAGAATCTCTAAGGGCGCAAGAGGGTGAAAAACCCAAAAATAATGAGGTTGGTACTTCTGCCATCAATATGATGGAGGAAGGTGTGAGTTCTAAGAAGAAAAATTGGAGGAAACGCTCCTTTAATAAAAACACTTACAATGGATCCAACAAAAAGTTCAAGAGCATTTGTTGGAATTTTAACAAGTCGGGTCACTTAAGTCGTGATTACCGAGCAGGGAAGGATAAGAATAAAACGGGACATAACCGTTTGGGACAAGGGTCTAAGGACCAAGGTCCATCCACTCATCAAGGTCAAATCTCTGATTTTAAACCATATTCTAGTATGAGTTATGTATCAAAGATTTATGAGGCATTTTATGTGCGGGATGATGAAGTGGCATGGTGGATTGGCTCGGGTGCAACAACACATGTTTGCAAGGATCGTGAATGGTTTATTACATATGAACAAGTTCAAGATGGATCCGTACTTCATATGGGAAACGAGTCAACTGCCCTATCCTAGGTGGTGGAAAAGTGGTCGTGGAAAAGTGGTCGTGGAAAATGTTGTATATTTAAGTGAAAATGTTAAACTTATATATTTAAGTGAAAGGGTGCAAGACTTTTTATATTTAAGTGAAAGGGTGCAAGACTTTAATATTTAAGTGAAAGGGTGGAAATGTTTATATGAACAATTGCAATTGTTTATATGAACAATTGCAACTATATAATTGAAAGCTTGCAACTATTAATGATTGGCAACCTTTGGAAATAATCATATTGATGATTGCACCCCTTGGTGATTAACCATTATAACTCTTGGCTAAACATTACAATTCTTCATTAACCTTTGCAACTTTTGGTTTAACCATTGCAACTTTTGGTCGCAACTCTTCACTCTCTATATAAGGAGATGTATGCATTGGGAAATTAGATAGAAAAATCAGAAACTAGTAGTTAGTAAGAGAGATAAGATTCATTGTTCAAAGATCATTAAAGATCTTTGAAGAACACATATAAGCATTAAAGCTCTATTTGTTATTCTTGTATCTTAGCCTAGAACAAGAATGAAACTTTGATTGTCTTATCCAACAAAGGGATTTCGTGTAACCCAAAGGCTTGAAATAGCGTCGAAATACTCTTTAAGGAAAGCATGGCGATTCAATCATTATCCAAGTATATAATTCACAATTTTTCGGGTTACAAACACAAAATTAACAAACACTCCTCTCTAAATGGTTTTACTTTGCTCCTCCCCCGCCTCTGTTTCTCAGTCGTCTCTCTGGTTTGGGGAATCACTACTTGTCTTGACATCCGCTGGCGAGGATGATAATTTCGGCGGTGCGTCAGCCACTTCTGGAGATACGGCGCAGTGGTCCGAAGCTGTTGTGGTCTGTGGGAGTCAGTTATTAGGACTCAAATTTCAGATCTTTTCCCATTTTCCGATCTGTCTCTTGGCCTCGTTTTTCTAGTTCAATTGTGATGGAGCGCTTATCCAATCCGGTCACTGCGGGTCTGCAGTATATTCAGATTCGGGTTGAAATTTGGTGGGTGCATTCCCGGTCAACTATGGTGTTGTGTCGCTCGCCTCCGTTCCGCTTAAGCCAAGTGAGTTTCAGTGGTGTTCTGCCTCTGAAGTGTTTTGTGTGTCGTGGTATGAAGCAAGTGATGGAACCTGACTTTGGTTTCGTCTTGCGAGGGCTTATTGAATTTGTTTGTCTGGATGTCGTCTATGGCCCCATAACGGATGCTCGGTGATTATCTTCACTTTGGATTCCTTTTTCTTGTCACTTTTTGGGTCTTCCGCAAGATGGCGATGGCCTCTTCTTTTGGAGGTTTTGACTCTCAGGCTTATGGTAGCTTCCCTCGTAGACATTGGTGGGAAGGGTATGCGAGTCACGGGCCTTCAATTCTTCGGTTCTCGAAGTTAGAAATGGTGTTGCGATTCTTGTATGGTTGTGATGGTGTCACATTTAGGTCAAGTGCACATCCCAGTGCTAGTGGTGTTCATTTGTTTGACATCAGTAATGTCGTTTGGCAGCCTTTTCGGGCAGGTCTTTCGATTCTTTCCAATATGTGTTTAGCAACAAGCTCAGGTCCAATTTTGGTGACGAAGGCGAGTATATACAACATGTTACTTCGACGATCCCCATGGTTAGTGTCATTCTCCCTCACCCTCCTTCTGTTGTTTCGTGCTTCATTGACAGTGAAAACTACTAGTTTATACAATTTCATTGGGATGTAGCTACGTCGGAGGCTGATGAAAACCTCTTAAGGAATATACTCTGAAATTGGTAGATGGATAAGCCTTGCTGCTATGCAACCGTGAAACTTCAAAGACAAGGGATGTGGAGTGAATGGTCACACGAAAGATGCGGAAGACCTACGATATTCCAACTCAATGCCCTAGGATATGACGCACCTAGACGACAATGAGGCTGATGCTCTGGATATGACGCACCAGAAACAGATCGTTTTGATCTCTTGGATATAACGCACCAAGACGGATTGAAAGTTCCTGAAGGAACAAAACTGAGAACACTCTCAAGGTTTCCAAAAATAAAAAGATAGTCTAAGAAATCACAAAACATTGCATGGAGGAGAGAGAAGGTTCTTGAAACAAGCATTCTATACATGTAAGAGTGAGAAGCTTTTCATGCAATTTAATTTCTGATTTTCGTCATTTTTCTTGGACAGCATAGAAACCATTTGATTTTGATTCTTCTTTAGCTTGTAACTTCATAAAAATGGGCTTGACATGTTAAGTAACTTCATGGGTCAATTTATGAATATTTTCTATGTAGATAACTTCATAAATCCACCTAAAATCACATCAAAGGCATCATAGTAAATTCCTGGGATCGGAAGTAACGAGGTTAATCTCACATTCTTGTGGCTCACACCCATGGTTAAGAACAGAAATCAATATACAAAGAAATTGGTTCCTGATTAGCGATTAATGAGTAGGTTAAAAAAACTAGTTTAAGAAACTATTTAATTTGGGTACTTTAGTACCACTCAGCTTGTTTCAGATCCTTTATTCTGCTCCGATTCATTTATATATTATAATCATATTTTTTAAAACATATATTATAATCATATTTTTTAAAACAACATTTCACACGTTCTAATTTATTTTTCTTTGTTTAATATTGTCCACCTTCAACAAGAGAATTCTTTGAGCAAATTCAAATTCCATCCAGTTCTTGACCATTCCCACACTATATATCGGCAATAGGAGTGCTTCTCATGATCTATTGTTTTAAAAATTTTCTCTTCAAAATTTTAATAACTGAAAACTATCGTTATTATATATTATCATTGTTTATAATAGAATTTAGAGTTGTTTTAATTTATCGGATACAAAATAGAAACTCTTTAAATTAATAATCACATTAAATTAATAAATTCAGCGAGCAGGACCAGTGTAAATTATAACACAATTCAATGAGATAAAAATATAGTAAATTTTTTATTTTTAATGTAAACATATGGTCTCAATATTATATATATATATATAAATCAAGAATTAATGTAAATAAATTTTAGAAAATAGTAAAATATATTGTATAGTTTATTTTTATTCATATTAAAGTCTCTCTTTTATTTTCTAAATATCTTGATGTTATTTTGTCCTTTTAAACCTACAAATTCATTTCCATTTATGGTACATATTTTCAGAACCAAATAGTCAAATAAGAACAATATAAAATTAGTATATGTAAAATATAATCAATACATATACTTCAAATCAAGTTTTTTTTTTGAAAATCGGAAGGTTCAGGGCCGAAGCCTGTAATTTTCCAAACCAAAATCAATTATTTTCTTAATTTTTCATAAAACAGAATTTAAAATAAATTACTTAAATCCTAACATTATTAATTTATAGAGTTTATATTGTATTATAATGTACGATGGGTTCGAGAATTATTGAAAACATGACATGCACAGCTCATCCCATATCATGTTAACTACTCCATAAACACTATACTTAATCAATTTTAAAGGTACACAAACAAATATAAACAAAATCACAAAACTCGGATCATTTTTTATTGGAATATAGGCAAACAAGACACCTCAATCACATGCGATGTTACAAGAAACTAAAATCTAGTAAGAATAATTGTTGATGTGAATGTAATTTTCTAAGCGCAAATAACGCGGGCAGGTTCACGGGCATAGCTAAACGTGTTCTCTTAAAATGATCGAACACCTCTATCAATGCAAACGACAAAAAGTCCAACCGTGGAAAACAAAAACCTTAATGATAAAATGCACAATCGTCTCTTATCTGAAATAATCTCAGCGATTTCACGATCATGCCACAGGCGGATCGGTCTAATCGCTTCTGCATTTGTGAATTAGGGTATCTACGGTTTGAGTGGAATCATAAAAGAAGAGATGGTCCAGAATTTTCCAAGGAAGATTTTGTGAAGCTACTGAAAGAGTTTGTGTGGAGCCGGGTGGTCCGAGTGAAAGTGTATAAGACTTGATGCCTTTCTCATTGATCACAAGAGGATATGTATACAGGGTAATCATATCTACGTAGAGTCTATCGTATCACAACTATACAAAGAATATTCTGATTCTCTAAATATGGATATAATCATATCCTAACTAACACTCCCCCGCAATTTGAGCGGAGGTTGTTGGCCGCTCAAGCTGGAGCGAAACTCTGTGAACAATGGTGTAGGGAGGCCTTTGGTGAAGATATCAGCATACTGGAGATGTGTAGGCACGTGGAGAACTCGAATGTGACCAAGTGAAACACGTTCTCGGACAAAATGAATGTCAATCTCAATATGCTTGGTGCGTTGGTGGTGAACCGGATTCGATGAGAGATAGACTGTGGAGATGTTGTCGCAATAGACTATTGTCGCCTTGGTAAGAGGACATCCGAGCTCGAGCAACAAGTTACGAAGCCAGGTGGTTTCCGCCACTGCATTTGCAACACCATGATACTCCGCTTCAGCACTAGACCTAGACACTGTGTTTTGCCGTTTGGAGGACCAGGAAATGAGGTTGTCACCGAGGAAGACACAATAGCCTGATGTGGAGCGTCTTGTGGAGGGTCACCCAGCCCAGTCAGCGTCGTAGTATGCCACAAGATCCATAACAGACAATTTATTGAGCTGTAGCCCGTGAGAAATGGTTCCCTTGATGTATCGCAATATACGTTTTAGTGCCGTGAAGTGAGGTTCGCGTGGATCGTGCATGAATAAACATACTTGTTGCACGGCATAGGAGATATCAGGGCGTGTGAATGTCTGATATTGTAGTGTTCCAGCCAAGCTGCGGTATAGAGATGGATCAGCTACTGGTTTGCCATTGTCAGCTGCAAGCTTTGCCTTGGTGTCAACTGGAGTTGAACACAGGTTACAGTTCGTCATAGAGGCCCGATGTAAGATGTCAGCAATGTAGTTTTTTTGACAAAGGAAGAGGCCCTTGTCATTGTATGTGACTGCAATGCCAAGGAAATGATGCACCCGGCCAAGATCAGTGAGGTCAAAAGCGGTAGAAAGTGCTGAGAAGATCCGTTGGAGAAGTGCTGAGTTTGATGCGGGGAAAATGATGTCGTCGACATAAAGTAAGAGATATGCCATGTTAGAGCCGCGGTTGATGATGAACAAGGATGGATCAGAACAACTTTGCACAAAACCGACTTGTTTAGCGACTGAGGCAAATCGAGTGTACCATGTTCTGTGATACGTCCTAGATTCGGAAAGGATCACTCAAACGGTTTGAAGGATATGAACTCGCCTAGAAGGGAGAACTGATTGGTTGAATGGTGACACAAAGGGTTGCGGATGGCCCGATGATACTACCAGAGATTCGTCATTGCTTGATGTGATGCACAAGTCCAACGAACGAAGGTTTGTTTACTCGGAGATAACCTCACCAAGAAACAGAAATGTTCTAAACAAAGAACAAAGAGAATAAACTCAAAATAAGAAGAAAATTGATTGATTTGTTGCTGTAGAATGAATACATTTTTATAGTAGCAAAGACATATGAAAGGACTTAGAATTTTGTGGAAAAACATGCATAGAAAAAGAAACAAAGATTAAAAATGGTCAAATGACTCTTCGGTTCTTGATCTGGTCGAAATGACCCTTGGTGTACTGTCCAGGTTCATCTGAATCTAGTCTGGTCAACAAATGACCCTTCGCCTACTGTCCAGGTTCATCCGTACCAAACGGGTGTACTGCGGTAAGGAGCAGGACGTACTGTGGTATATCCGTGTGGGTGATTGATAAGATTTAGTTGAACCAAATCCTCAGAGAGCTTAAGTATCTTTGCTTTAGAGAGATTAGAATGATCGATCATCATGAAATCATCAAAGTGGTCGGAAAAGTCATGTTCATGACCATCGGGACATGAGGTACATTCCAAATGGGCCAGAAGTGAAGTGTTGTGTCCTAACTTAGGTTCCACTCGTTGATCTTGAGTTCTTGCTTGACTGTTGGTCTTAGAATGTCGAATGGGTCGGGAAAGACTTGCTGTGGGACAGTCAATTCGTTCATTAGGTCGTGGTTCCAGCCTTAGGTCATTTCCGGATGAACGCGGGTTGATTCTGTAAACGGCTCTGTCCATTGATCTGGTACAGTTGGATGGGCGAACCTCGGTTGGACTGATATGATCGTCCTGATCACCATGCTGGGCTGGTTCCACGTACTGGAATGCATCATTCCCTTCCTTTTCATAAGGATTTGTCCACAAATCTGGATCATCTTCATGGAAAGGAGATAAATCAGAAACATTAAAACTTGAAGATATATCATACTTACCTTGAAGATCAAGCTGATAAGCATTGTCATGGATTTTCTTAATGATCTGAAAGGGACCATCGACTCTAGACATGAGTTTAGAATTTCTTTCTTCAGGGAACCGTTCCTTTCTCAAGTGAACCCACACAAGGTCTCATTCCTTAAATATGACCTTGGTCCGTTTCTTATTTGCCTTTCTCTCATAAACCTTTGTCTTGGCTTCAATGTTGGCTCGAACCTTCTCATGCAACTTCCGAATGGTCTCAGCCTTCTTCTTCCCATCTGTACTAACTCTTTCACTCAAAGGCAAAGGCAAAAGATCAAGTGGAGACATAGGTTGAAGCCATAAACAATCTCAAACGGAGAAAACTTAGTAGCAGAATGCACAAAATGATTGTATGCAAACTCGACATGAGGCAAACATTCTTCCCTAAGTCTAAGATTCTTCCTAATCAACGACCTAAGCAAAGCAGATAAGGTCCGGTTTACAACCTCAGTTTGACCATCAGTTTGAGGATGACAAGTGGTGGAAAACAAAAGCCTCATTCCTAACTTGGACCACAAAGTCTTCCAAAAATAGCTAAGGAACTTAGCATCTCTATCAGAAACAATGTGTGAGACCCGCATTTTCGAATTTACTTAATAAATAATAAACTCCTGAAATCTTCATTTTATTACTTTTCAAAGATCGTCTCAATACCATAAATCGAATAAATAGAATAATGTCTGAAAAATGATAGACATAAATCCAAAAGTCTGAAATAGAAAAGAAATAAAACGCCTAAAAGCAACGATCCGAAAAGATCACTCCTGATCGCCAACCTCACCTGAAAGGGGAACAAGAAGGGGTGAGCAACAGGGGAGTCATTCAGTGAGGTATGGAATGCTAGACACGCAAACCTCTCACTAGTTAAATAGAACTCCCACTATGGAAGTTTAACTCTAACATGAACACACACATGCCTAATGCATCACACAAAACAACCAATGCGATGATAGCATAAGGCTAGTCCGTACACCCCGCATTCTCCTCATAAGGATATAGATTTTATGCGTCGATAGTACAGAAGTCCGTCTCTGTACCCCCGCAGTCATACTCTGGCGTCGATATGCAAACGTCTTTGCACCCCGCAATCTCTCAAACATCGGCGTCGATAGCTCAGACGTCTCTGGCCCCCGCAATCTCTCACATAGTCCTTATATTCATAACTATTTTACATATATATATCAACACTTAACATCAAACAATCCAATCAACGGTTGAATCCTCTAGACCCCTAATTTCCGGTTTACAATCAATATCCTAACTATCAAGCAAGACTTGATTCAAGCAGACGGATCATGTTTCGAAACTAAACTACAATAGGAAAAATTCTATTTTTAGTATAGTTTACGGAATAGACCTTCACCTTTGCCAATATCAATTTCAAGAAAGAGTAACGGATCAGAAAACAAACGAGATGACTTGAACACCAAGAAAGCTAAGGTTTCGCCATGGATCTCGACTTCTCACCACGCCACACCATATAGGAAATTAGACACAAAACCAGAAATATATTAATATTAAGAAATATATAAAGCTAGGGTTTATGGAAAATATTACTTGTGGCAAAAGAAACAAGGAAAGAGACATCCCATATTCATTGGTTCTCACGCTTGACCAAACGACAAGATTAGGGGTCATTAGTAACATGAGCATCACGTGACTGATATGGGATAACAAAGGACAAGAGCAAAAATATAATTATTAGCCTAGGATTTTCAATAACTTTAAGCGCAAGAAACAGAATAAGGCATCACCTAAACCTTCAAGAGTTTGATCTATGGCAGTGAGTCACAACATCTGACGACATGAGCTGCATCTCCGGTGATTCGTGACTGATGGTGGTGTGAATCTTCACCGGTGATGATGGGATGCGGCGGCCCAACGTCACTCGTCTCTCCTCCGTGTCGGTTCCGCTACACAACACCAACAAAGGCAAGGACGGCTCCACTGACAGCAGCTACAATGGATCCGGTGGTGATTGGTGGAGAACAAACCTCTGGTGGTGATAGAGCTGGTGGTTGTGTCTCGCCGCTGCATCTCATCTCGTCTTCTCCGGTACAAACGCATACGTGAAGAGCAGAAGTGACATATGTGGTGAGCAAGAGAGATGGGAGAGAGATGATAAAGGAGATGAAGCAACGAGAAGTTTAGAAACTTAGATTTCTCTTGCAACAAAAGATGCGGCTAGGTTAGACTGAGGAAGGAGATGTATACGTAATATATATGTATACGTTTACACGTTTAGGGTAAAAAACAAATGATTGGGTTTCGGTTAAATTAAATTATAGATAAGGAAAACAAAATAAATCAACCCGGTTTGCTTTGGTTTGAAAATAAAAAAACAATGAAAAGAAAATAATTTTTTTTTCTTTGTGAAATTCGGGTCGTTACACAATGGTTCTAGGCATTCCGTGCAACCTAACAATATCTCTAAAGAACAACTCAGCAACATGCACGACATCATCAGTTTTATGACAAGGTATGAAATGAGCCATTTTCGAAAATCTATCAACCACCACAAAGATAGAATCTCGACCAGACTTAGTTCTAGGCAATCCAAGAACAAAATCCATAGATATATCGACCCAAAGATGAGATGGAATGGGTAAAGCTGAATACAAACCTTGATTTTATACTTTGGATTTGGCTTTCTTGCAAACCACACATCGGTTGCAAATCCTCTCTACATCCTTCATCAAGCTTGGCCAATAAAAATGCTCTTACACCACCTTGTATGTCTTCTTGATTCCGAAATGTCCCATAAGACCTCCTCCATGTGATTCCCTGACAAACAACTCCCTCAAAGAACATTGGGGCACACACAAGCGGTTATCATAGAATAGGAAATCAGACACTTGATAGTACTTCCCATAAGCGGTCTTGGAACATTTTCTAAAAACCTCTTTGAAATTCGGATCAGTTGCGTACCAATCTTTGATAAATTCAAATCCAAGCAACTTTGTTTCTAGAGTTGAGAGAAGAGTGTACCTTCTAGACAAGGCATCAGCCACCACGTTTTCCTTACCTTGTTTGTACTTGATCACATAAGGAAAGGTCTCAATGAACTCGACCCAACGTGCGTTCCTTTTGTTTAGCTTTTGCTGGACCTTGAGGTGTCTCAATGATTGGTGATCAGTGTGGATCACGAACTCCTTTGGCCAGAGATAATGTTGCCAAGTCTGAAGAGCTCGTACCAAAGCATACAACTCATGCTCATAAGTGGGATAGTTGAGTGTGGCTCCTCCAAGTTTTTCACTGAAATAAGCAATGGGTCTTCTGTCCTGCATCGAGACAGCACCAATACCAACACCCGAAGCATCACATTCGATTTCAAAAGTTTTAGAAAAATCAGGAAGCATAAGTAAAGGAGCTTGAGTTAACTTCCCTTTGAGATTTTGAAATGCCTCTTCTTGGGCTTGTTCCCACTTGAAACCAACATTCTTTTTGATCACCTCAGTGAGTGGAGCTGCTATAGTGCTGAAGTTTGGAACAAACCTTCGATAGAACCCAGCGAGTCCATGAAAACTCCTCACTTCGCCCACGGTTGTTGGACTAGGCCAATCTCGGATGGCTTTGATTTTCTCTTCGTCTACTCTGAGTGCATCTGCACCTACAACAAAACCTAAGAAGACCATGTGATCTGTTCCAAAAGAGCATTTAGCATAATTAGCAAACAAGTGTTCTTTTCTAAGGATTTCTAGAACAGATTTCCAATGCCTCTTATGATCATCAAGACTCTTGCTGTAGATAAGTATGTCATCGAAGTAGACAACAACAAAATGACCAATGAATGATCGCATGATATGATTCATCAAGCGCATGAATGTACTAGGTGCATTAGTGAGATCAAAGGGCATGACAAGCCACTCATACAATCCTAGTTTTGTTTTGAATGCAGTTTTCATTCATCACCTTCTTTCATGCGAATTTGGTGATAGCCACTTTTCAAGTCTATCTTAGAGAAAACAGAGGAACCATACAACTCATCAAGCATGTCATCAAGCCTAGGGATTGGATGCCTATACTTTACCGTGATGTTGTTGATGGCGCGGCAGTCCACACACATCCGCCAAGATCCATCCTTTTTGGGTACAAGGAGGACAGGTACGACATAAGGGCTAAGGCTTTCTCTTATGTATCCTTTTTCAAGAAGCTCTCCAATATGTTTCTGAAGTTCCTTTGTTTCCACCGGGTTGGTTCGATAAGCTGGTCGGTTCAGAAGATGTGCACCCGGAATGAAGTCAATCTGATGTTCAATGTCTCTTATTGGTGGTAAACCTTTTGGGTTCTCTTCTGGAAAGACATCAGAATAATCCTGCAAGACATCTATCAAATCACTCGGAATTTCCGGTGCAAGGTTAGAAGAAGAATCCATTAGAGATCCTTTGTAAACAAACAAAAGAAATGGCTGTCGAGAGTAAAGAGACTTTCTGACCTGACTTTCTTTGATAAAGAAATTGGAATTCTTACGAGATGTCTCTGGTTCATCCGGTTTGAGTTCCTTGTCTCTACCTTTCTTGAGTTGGATCTGATCTTGGTGGACCTCCAAAGGAGTCAAGGGCACCAGTGTGATCTTTTTCCCTTTATGATCAAAGGACTGCCGGTTTGTGTATCCATCATGTACCGCCTTTTTGTCGAACTGCCATGGTCGATCCAAAAGAATGTGACAGGCGTCCATGGGAATGACATTGCAAAGTACTTCGTCCTCATATCTTCCAATGGTAAGAGGGACCGTGACTTGTTCCTTCACATGTTGCTCACCAGCCTTGTTGAGCCATTCCAAACGAAAAGGTCGAGAGAGAGGTCTGGTCACAAGTCCAAGTTTCTTAACAAGAGTATCACTAGCAACATTAGTGCAATTGCCACCATCAATAATCAAAGAACAAACTTTATCGGAAATCAAACATCTAGAGTGAAAAAGATTCTCCCTTTGTTCTCGTTCGTTGGTTTTGGGTTGCACACTCAAGGATCTCCTAGTGACAAGCAATGGACCGTGAGCTGGATAGTCGAGGTGGTCAGGTTCCTTATCAAAGGTCGGGACTGATTCTTCGTCCAGGTAGTCGTCAAAGATCGGACCAAGATGTTGGTCATAGACTGGTCCGAGATCATCTTCCGTGGGCTCCTACTCATCAAAGATTTGACTGGCTGAATCGTCCAAGGGTTTCCTAGCAACCAGAAGTGGTCCTTGATGTGGGTAATCGACTAGTTCTTCATCCTTATCATAGACTGGACCGAGATCTTCCTTATCCTCCTTGTCGTCCTCGGACTCAACTTCTCCATTCTCCAAGAGAATCATCACCTTTTGGTTTGGACAACGGTTAGCATAATGCCCAAGACCATGAAATCTAAAGCACTGGATGTCTCTTGTTCGTTTGGGAGGTCCATCAGTCTTTTCTCTATCAACACGAGGAGGGACATTAGTCTTAAAAGCAGTATTTGTTGTGGCTGGAGACTTACCTTTGTCTTGGTAGTTTGGTTTGGAAGCAAAGGTCGGTTTTGGAGCATAAGATGGTTTGGAAAGGCCCTTCCTTTATTTGCTTGTCAATCAAGATAGCTTTGTGGAGCATCTGATCCAATCTTTCGTAATCTTGAAGCTCCATTCGGTCTTGAATGTCGCGGTTGAGTCCAACAATGAACCTTGCCATAGTAGCCTCCAAAGTCTCATCCACATCGGCTTTGATCATAAGTGTCTCCATCTCTTGAAAATAATCCTCAACTGATTTGGCTCCTTGAAGCAAACGTCTAAGCCTTTGGTGAAGGTCACGATGGTAGTGCTTCAGAACAAATCTTTTTCTCATCAAAGTAGTGAGCTCATCCCATGAGGCTATAGGTCGTCCACCTGTTCTCCTCCTGTGAGTCAACACTTGATCATACCAGTTAATAGCATAGCCAGTAAATTCAGTTGCAGCCAACCTAACCTTTTTAAGTTCAGAGAAATTTTGACAATCAAAAACGAGCTCAATTTTTCTTTCCCATTCTAAATATGCATCAGGATCGTTTTTGCCTTCAAAGGTTGGAATCTTAAGTTTCAAACCACCTTAACCATCATCAACTTGTTCATCTCTCCTAGCAAAAGGATTAACATCACCTCGTTCATGGTTTTGGTGTCGTGGACCTCTCCTAGGTCGGTTGATGGAACGATCATCAAGGAACTCCTCCTCGTCATCATCATCGGATCGGTTGGTCCGTCTTGGGTGTTCTCTTCTTGCTCCGGTTCTGGACCGAGTGGTTTGACGAACCTGCATCTCATCAAGACGTTGATGGATCTGCTCTAAACCTGTGTTTAAAAGGTTAGTAACAGAATCATTTAGAGCTCTCATTTGCAAGCTGGACAAGCCGGCTACAGAATTTCCGGGACGGTTTCTTTCATCTTCACTCTCCATGGTTCCTGAAATTTCTAAACACCAAAGATTAGCACAGTTAAATATATTCCTCACACGCTCAGGTGTTTAATCTCCCCCACTCAAGTGTTTCACTCGGAATTTGGATGGTCACTCAAGAGTTTCTTCTCAAAGTTCTAAGAAAGACAAACCAAATTTCCCAATGGATTTTCCAAGCAAACAAACAATGAGATGAGATAGGGAGATACGAAATTTGGGTTTTGGAATCCGCTTTAACCTCCTCAAAGGCCGGATTTCTCCTCGGTCAGCAGGCTTTCTCTTCCACCACCAATCCACAAATCAAACTTTTCGAATATTTTTTTTTACTCTTTTTTTTCTTTTGATCTTTCTTTTTTTTATATAGTGGATGGTAATGAGGGGCCCAGATTCAAGATAGAAATAAGAAGAAGTGTTTGAAGAAATTTAAATGGAAGATGAGAAGAATGGATAGATGATACCGATTGAGTGGCTCTGATACCACTTGATACGTCCTAGATTCGGAAAGGATCACTCAAACAGTTTGATGGATATGAACTCGCCTAGAAGGGAGAACTGATGGGTTGAATGGTGACACCAAGGGTTGCGGATGGCCCGATGATACTACCAGAGATTCGTCGTTGCTTGATGTGACGCACAAGTCCAACGAACGAAGATATGTTTACTCGGAGATAACCTCACCAAGAAACAGAAATGTTCTAAACAAAGAACAAAGAGAATAAACTCAAAATAAGAAGAAAATTGATTGATTTGTTGCTGTAGAATGATTACATATTTATAGTAGCAAAGGCATATGAAAGGACTTAGAATTTTGTGGAAAAACATGCATAGAAAAAGCAACAAAGATTAAAAATGGTCAAATGACTCTTCGGTTCTTGATCTGGTCGAAATGACCCTTGGTGTACTGTCCAGGTTCATTTGAATCTAGTCTGGTCAACAAATGACCCTTCGCCTACTGTCCAAGTTCATCCGTACCAAACGAGTGTACTGCGGTAAGGAGCAGGACGTACTGTGGTATGTCCGTGTGGGTGATTGATGAACTTTCGTGAACGGATGACAACTTTAGTTGAACCAAATTTTCAGAGAGCTTAAGCATCCTTTCTTTAGAGAGATTAGAATGATCGATCATCATGAAATCATCAAACTGGTCGGAAAGGTCATGTTCATGACCATCGGGACATGCGGTACATTCCAAACGGGCTAGAAGTGAAGTGTTGTGTCCTAACTTAGGTTCCACTCGTTGATCTTGAGTTCTTGCTTGATTGTTGGTCTTAGAATATCGAATGGGTCGGGAAAGACTTGCTGTGGGACAGTCAATTCGTCCATTAGGTCGTGGTTCCAGCCTTAGGTCATTTCCGGATGAACGCGGGTCGATTCTGTAAACGGTTCTGTCCGTTGATCTGGTACGGTTGGATGAGTGAACCTCGGTTGGGCTGATATGATCGTCCTGATCACCATGCTGGGCTGGTTCCACGTACTGGGGTGCATCATTCTGGGTGCCTGCTTAAGTCCGTAGATAGACCGACAAAGATGACATACATGGTTAGGCTTTGATCTGTCGACGAAACCGGGTGGCTGGTTGATGTAGCACATCTTGGCGTAAGACTCACGTTAAGTGTTTTGGTGTTTCTTTTTATTTTTCTGTTCTTAAATAATCAGATAAGGATTGGAGTTTGTTCTAATTCCTATCGATATCAGGTTTTTAGATCTGTCATTATCTACTTAAAGCATTATATATAGAGAACGTATGTGTTCCTCTATAGTTGGTTTTTGATTAATAAAGTTTGAGACTTTCTTCTCTGAAAATCGCCACACTTTTACAATCTATAGAAAGCTTGAAAACGGAGTCGTCGAAGAATCAATCTCTTGTTGATTGTCTTCTTCGTGTTTTCCTATTACGCTGCTTCAACAGTTGGTATCAGAGACAAAGGATCCTTAATCATGCCGCCTAAGAGTAATGTTCAGAAGCAACTTGATGATCAAGCGGAGGCTTTGAGAGACGTCATGGCTGATCTCTGACGTGAATTCCATCAGACACTACAGGTGTTGGATGTTGGATGCACGACCCCAAGCCCCACAAGTTCAGAATCATCATGAACAAAACCTTGGAGAGGATGAAGATGATGACTTCATCGATGACAACCCTTTTGCGGGACTGCAAGAGCAGCATGTTTTACCCCGAAACCGTGATGTGATGGCTGGCCCTCGTGGTGAAAATCGCAACTGGGAGTCGGGTTTCAGACTTGATTTTCCAGAGTTTAATGGTAGTTTACAACCGGAGGAGCTGCTCGATTGGATTAGCTCGGTGGAAGAACTACTAACTTTCAAACAGGTGCCTGATGTGATGCGAGTGTCGTTAGTCGCAACTCGTTTCAAGGGAAGGGCTTCAGCCTGGTGGCAACAAGTTAAAGAGCAACCAGAATGAGCTGGAAAGGAACGTATCAATTTATGGTACAAACTAAAACGCCTCATGCACAAAGCGTTTCTCCCATACAATTATACACGCACAATGTATAACCAGTTACAGAATTTGAGACAGGGAAATGGTTCAGTCGATGAGTATGCTGCTGAATTTTTTCGTTGCTAACTTGTAATACACTTCTCGAAAAACAGGACCAGCTTGTTTCCAGGTTCATTGGTGGCCTTCGACAACAAATTCAGAACCATCTGCTGTTATTTAATCCGAACTCAGTGTGTGAAGCGCATCAACGTGCGATCCTGATTGAGAAAAACTTAAAGTCTTCCCAGGGTTCATGGTCTTCTTCCAATACTCGAGTGCGTCCGGCCGTTTATGGTGAGCAGTCTAAGCTGTCTAATGCAGAGGCTCCCACAAAGGATAGTCAACAACGTCCGACGGGGCAAAGCAGTGCGGTAGGAGCGCAAGAATCATTCATCACTCCAACGTACAAGTGTTTCAATTGTGGAGAGATAGGGCATCGTAAATCATCTTGTCCTAAACGAGTGTTCTTGTCTAACGAGGAAGTTGAATATGACGATGATGAAGTTAGCGACACCCTAACAAAGTTAACGTAGGAAGAAGTCAGTGGCGACACAGGTCACCTTTTGGTGATTCGGCGTAACCTACTTGCTCCACAAGGTATCGAAGAATCATGGCTGCGAACAAACATTTTTTCGTTCCTCATGTACTATCAGAGGGAAAGTTTGTCGAATTATGATCGACTCGGGTAGTGGCACCAATGTTATCTCAGAGGAAGCTGTCTCTAAATTAGCATTGTTTGAAGAACCACATCCTACACCTTATAAGTTAGCTTGGATGAATATGCAAACTGATATTCGCATTACTAAGCGCTGCAAGGTTCCTTTCTCGGTTGGTTCTAGTTATCGTGATTTGGTTTGCTGCGAAGTCGTCCCAATGGATACGTGTCATTTGCTCTTGGGTCGTCCTTGGCAATATGATCGCCAAACAACGCATGACGATTTTTGCAACACTTACTCATTTACTTTTGAAACCAAGCGTATCACACTATTGCCAAGTCAAGATGTGGCTTCTTCACCTGAATCTCGTGTAGTACCTCCTGCGCCGCCACTCCCAGTGACAACTAACCAATCAGTTCTTATGTTATCACAGGCGAAATTCGAGCAGGAGCTCTGGGATTCTGAAGTTTTGTTTGTTCTCATGGCAGCTCAGCCAAAGTACTCCACTACAATGGAAGTACCGTCAGCCTTTCGGTCTCTTATTACTGAGTTTATAGACGTTTTCCCTAAGGATCTACCGGCGGGATTACCACCTCTTCGGGATATACAACATTGCATTGACTTGGATCCTCAATCACCACTTCCCAACCGGCCTCATTATCGTATGAGCCCTCAGGAGCACTATGAACTACGCAGACAAGTCGAGGAGTTACTCGAAAAAGGATATGTCCGTGAGAGTCTTAGTCCATGTGCAGTCCCGGCATTACTTATCCCCAAAAAATATGGGTCATGGTGCATGTGTGTGGATAGCAGAGCAATCAACAAAATCACCATTAGATATTGTTTCCCGATTCTAAGACCTGATGATCTCCTTGATCAGATTGGTTCGGCCTCTCTCTTTACAAAGCTGGATCTCAAAAGTGGGTATCATCAAATCAGAATTTTTCCTGGCGACGAATGGAAAACGGAGTTTAAAACGCACGAAGGACTCTTTGAGTGGCTAGTCATGCCTTTTGGATTATCAAATGCGCCAAGTACATTCATGCATGTCATGAATCAAGACCTTCGCCCATTCATTGGTAAGTTTGTGGTCGTTTATTTTGACGATATATTGATTTTTAGTACATCTCTGGCAGAACATCTCGATCCCTTGCGTGCTGTCTTGCTCGTTCTATTCCGAGAACAATTATTCGCAGCCACCAAAAAGTGTTCTTTTGGTGTCTCGGAGGTCCTCTTTTTGGGATATATTATTTCTGAACGAGGATTGGAGGTTGATACATCTAAGGTTGATGCCATTCCTAATTGGCCTTCGCCTAAAACGGTGACAGAAGTTCGAAGCTTTCATGGCTTGGCCTCTTTCTACTGGAGATTTGTGTCTCATTTTAGTAGCATCATGGCACCAGTAACGGATTGTATCAAGCTGTCGCAGTTTGTTTGGTCGGCCGAAGCTGAAGCAGCATTTCAGCTTATTAAGTAGAAACTAACGACAGCTCCAGTCCTTGCTTTGCCTAACTTCTCTTTGCCTTTTGAATTACACTCGGATGCATCTAAGTGGTATCGGTGCTGTCTTAAGCCGGAAAGGTAAGCCCATCGCATTTTTCAGTGAAAAGATTGCAGGGGCACGAGGCAGATACAGTACCTATGATGTCGAACTATATGCTGTTATCCAAGCAGTCAAGCACTTGAGACACTATCTTTTCCATCGCGAGTTCATTTTGTTTACTGATCATGACGCTTTGAAACACATGGGATCGCAGGACAAAGTCTCTGCTCGGCACGCCTCGTGGTTTGCCTATTTACAGAAGTTCTCGTTCGTTATCAAACACAAGGCAGGGCTGCTTAATAAGGTTGCAGACGCGCTTAGTCGTCGGCAAACGCTCTTGACCACGTTGAATACTTCGGTTCCTGGTTTTTCTTTACTGCCTGACTTTTCTCCGAGATATGTGTTCTTTGGGAAGTTTTGGAACGATGCAGTGGAGGGCCGGTGTCCTGATTACTATGTTTTGGAAGGTTTTCTTTTTCATGGTATCTGCTTGTGCATCCCAGATTTCAGTCTGCGGTTGCAGATTATTAAATAACTTCACGGTGAGGGCCATGTAGGGAGAGATTGAACTCTTCACTTAGTTTCAACGTCTTATTTCTGGCCGTCTTTACGAAGAGATGTGGAGCGCTATGTCATGTGTTGCGGTATTTGTCAAGCAGCAAAGGGACACGCCACTAACGCGGGTCTGTATCTTCCACTCCCAATTCCTACTCAGTCGTGGTCGGATATTAGTGTTGATTTTGTCCTTGGTTTGCCTCGCACTCATAAGGGCCATGAATCTATTATGGTAGTTGTTGATCGCTTTTCTAAGATGGCTCGTTTTGTCGCTTTTAAAAAGACGACCGATGCAACGCAGGTGGCTGTTCTCTTCTTCCGTGAAATCTACAAACTCCATGGGCTACCTCAGTTGATTGTTTCGGATCAAGATTCACGCTTTTAAGTCACCTTTGGAGGTCTCTTTGGAAGTTATTGCGAACTAGTTTGGATATGAGTTCGGTGTATCATCCTCAAACGGATGGTCAAACGGAAGTTACGAATAGAGCTCTCGGAGATTTACTGCGATGTCTAGTTGGGGACAACATCAAGACGTGGGATTCTGTTCTCTGCCAGGCCGAATTTGCCCACAATCATGCCACAAATCGTAGTACTGGGTTCAGTCCTTTTCGAGTTGTCTTCGGCAATGTGCCTCGCGGCCCTTTGGATCTCACGCTTGCGCCTGATAAGACATGTTTTCATGGTCATGCTTGCGACATGGTTGACGCATTCGTGGAGCTTCATGATACAGTTCGTTCCAATTTGGAAGTGGCTACTTCCAAGTACAAGACTGCAGTCGATGCACATCGTCGTGAACTTCATTTTCAGGTGGGTGACAAAGTCTGGGCAGTGCTTACTAAGGAACAGTTTCCTCCTGGTAAATATAACAAGTTGAAACCGTGAAAGATTGGCCCCTTAGAGATTGTCGAGAAGATTAATGCAAATGCGTATCGTCTGCGACTTCCTGCGGGTATGAAGACTGCTGATGTTTTCAACGTCAAGCATCTTACTCCGTTTCATGATTCTGATGATGATCCAAATTTGAAGTCGAATTTTCCTTCACCTGGGGCGACCTGATGTACCACATCTTGCCGTAAGACTCACGTTAAGTGTTTTGGTGTTTCTTTTTATTTTTTCTGTTTTTAAATAATCAGATAAAGGTTAGAGTTTGTTCTAATTCCTATTGATATCAGGTTTTTAGATTTTTCATTATCTACTTAAAGCATCATATATAGAGAACGTATGTGTTCCTCTATAGTTGGCTTTTGATTAATAAAGTTTGAGACTTTCTTCTCTGCAAATAGCCTCACGTTTACTATCTATAGAAAGCTTGAAAACAGAGTCGTCGAAGAGTTAATCTCGTGTTGATTGTCTTCTTCGTGTTGTCCTATTGCGCTGCTGCAAAACTGGTGCATATACACGGTTTCTTCAAGATCACCGTGGAGGAAGGCGTTCTTGACAGCTAGTTATTGTAGGGGCCAGTTTCGAGCTAGAGCAAGATGGAGGACTGTACGAATGGATGCTGGCTTGACAACAGGGCTAAAAGTCTCCAAGCAATCAATGCCGGGTTGTTGCAATTTTCCATTGGCCACCAACCTCTCCTTGTAGCGTTTGTGAGTGCCATCTGCATTAAACTTATGACGATATAACCACATAAACCGAATAATGTTAGTTTCTGGAGGCCGTGGTACTAAGTCCCACGTTCCGCGTTTAATATCAGCATCGTGTTCCACAATCATAGCTCCATTCCAGTGATGGTCCTTTGCAGCCTGTATATGAGACAAAGGAAGAGGGGAAATAGAATCGGTATGTAAAAAAATAGCGATACATGGTTTAGTGATTCCCGTTTTGCTCCGAGTGACCATAGGGTGGTTGTTTAGAGGTGGAGATGTCGGGGAAGTAGGAGCCGCCAGTGGAGGAGGAGAGAAAGGCACAACAATGGGAGGAGGTGTAAGATATGGCGCGACAGCCTTATAAGAAGGAAGTTTAGGCTGAGCAGGCAAGGCTGAGAAAGGAAACACGTCCTCAACGAAGTTGACATGGTGTATGATGATCTTACATGTGGAAATCACCAAGCACCGATATCCTCTATGGTTCATCGAATAGCCAAAAAAGACGCACACGACGGACCGAGGAGCCAACTTGTGAGGCGAAGTGGAGGCTGTGTTTGGGAAGCATAAACAACCGAAAACCCGTAAGTGTGAATAGGAAACAAGAAGCTGAAACAAACGAGTATAATGACTCTCATTATTAATCAAAGAAGAAGGAAGAAAGTTGAGAGTATAAACAGCTGTGTGTAATGCTTCGGCCCAAAGTGAGTGTGGCATGTTGGCTTGAATCAGCAATGTTTGGACGAGGTTGTTTATAGTTCTCAACATTCGCTCTTCACGTCCATTTTGTTGTGACGTGTGTGGGCAGGAGAAGCGAATGTTAGTGCCGGTAGCTTCCAAGTGATCAAGGAAAACCCGACTGGTGTATTCGCCACTGTTATCGCACTGCAACGCCTTAATAGTTTTGTTGAACTGCGTCCGAACAGAGGCTGAGAAATGAAGAAATTTATGCAAAAATGTCACTCTTTCTATGCAAAGGATAAACCCAAACAAAGTGTGAGTAATGATCCAAGAACAAGAGATAGTATTTAAAGCCAGAAAAACTGGACAGAGGAGAAGTCCAAATATCGGAATGTATAATCTGAAAAGGTTCAGTAACAATAGTAAAAGATGACATAAAAGGGAGATGAGTGTGTTTGCCCACTTTTCATGCATGACACATAGTCGTCAATTCATCAACATTATTTGAAAAAACAAAAGAAGAAAGAGACCGATTAATGGAACTACCCGGTGACCTAAACGCCAATGCCAAAGAGAGACACCTGTGGTGAGAGCGAGATGATGAGGTAAGCAAGTGGATGGGATACCGAGTAGATAGGCCCGGAGCTGTCACATCGGAGCAGGTGGTTCCTGGCGAGTAGATCCTTAATAGAAAAACCAAAAGGATCAAATTCAATGGAACATTATTCTTAGTAACAAATTGATGGACAGATATAAGGTTTTTGATAATGGAGGGGCAAACAAGAACATTTTTGAGAAGAAGAGGTTTAGCAGGTGAAGAAATGATTGAGTTACCAATTTTGGTAACAGGCGCAAGCGAACCATCACCTACAAGAACAGAAGGAGTCATGCTCGTATTAAAAACGAAAGTGAGAGTACCTTGGTCTGCTGTAATGTGATTCGTAGCTCCACTGTCCATGTACCATTGTGATGCTGCTGGGTCGTTGAGGTTCATAGTGTTGAAGGAAGACGCAAGAGCCTGTGGTAGCATCGTAGGTGCGTATGGAGGAACCACAAGAGATTGAGCAGCATGAGACTCTGGTGGTGAATAGGGTCCGAGAATGCTGTTGTTCGGTCGTTGTGGTGTCGAAGGAGATGAGACGGGAGCATACGAGGGTGGATATTGGATCATCTGTGGTCCACTGGGATAGAGTGAATATGGCCATAGTGGATGAGGAAACTGCCACTGGGGATATCCATAACCATGTGGAGCAGAGAAGTGGTTTGAGTTATTATGACGACCCCGTCCACGACTGTTACGTCCACCACCACGATTTTTGTAGTTGCGGTTATTTGATCCTCTGTTGTTGTTAGTGTTGTTGTTGTATGAACGATTTTGAGAGCCAGAGGAGTTGGAGTTGGTGGCGATGAACAGAACATTCGGGGACGATGTTGTCACATTGTGTGAAACCGCCGGTTTGACTTGCTTGTTGAGTCGCTCTTCTTCAGCCAGGAGAATCGAGCGAGCAGTGTGGAATGTGGGGAAAGGGATACGATGGCGAATTAGATTGTGGATGCCATCAAAATTTTCATTGAGACCGTTGAGGCAATTCATGACCAATTGTCGATCAGTCACTGGAGATTTGACATTGGCGAGATGGTCTGAGAAAGACTTCAGTTTACGACAATACTCTTGACAGAGAGATCACTGATGGTAATCGTACGGAGCTCGTTCTCCAATTGCAGAGCTCGGTTTTCCTTGTTGTCGCGTAAGAGGTTCTCCAAAGCATTCTAGAGATCACATGCGGTGCTTTTAGGTGTGGGGATAGCCTCGACGAGTGAATCAGTGATAGTACCGTAAATCCACATCTTGACCAGGCCATCACGTTCCTTTCATGTGTTCTCTGTTTAAGGAGTGGTGACAGATTATCCAGCAAGGTGATCGAGAACCCAAAAGGTAAGACAATGGGTTTCGAAAATTTCCCTCCACACATCATAATTCATCTTGTCAAGATTAAGCACAATAGGAATATATGCTCGGATCTGACTGATACCGAATGGCTTGTCGGATGAATTTGCTGCAGGTGTGGTGTTGGCCATGGTGATGACTGCGAGAGAGAGAGAGAGAGGTAGGTGAAGGAGAGAAGATTGAGAAAAAGATGAGACGAGAGGAGACAGAAGAATAAATATCGCAGAGGATAGGAAGCTAGGATCGGATAGCTTCTGATACCATGAAAGGGTATAAGACTTGATGCCTTTCTCATTGATCACAAGAGGATATA
This sequence comes from Moricandia arvensis, assembly GCA_905132765.1. NCBI lineage: Eukaryota > Viridiplantae > Streptophyta > Magnoliopsida > Brassicales > Brassicaceae > Moricandia > Moricandia arvensis. Next base: position 49,973 of record CAJHQP010000460.1, read on the forward strand.
TATACAGAGTAATCATATCTACGTAGAGTCTACTGTCTCACAACTATACAGAGAATATTCTGATTCTCTAAATATGGATATTATCATATCCTAACTAACACCGAGATCTCAAACCAAATACAATAAAGTCTAGAACAAATCATTGTCAAGGCCCATGAAAGAAACAAAGACCCACTAAGGTCACAACCCACTCCCGGTGCTCAATAAATCGAATACGCTGAGCTCGACAAGTGAACTAGAAACGTAAAGAAGTCAAACACATTAAAGAATGTCATAAAGGCACTAAATCCATGCCGGAGATCATGCCACCGTTACGATTCATTGTATATACCTATAAAAGAAGGAGGAGCCAAAGATAGAGAATCTGATTTCTTCCATAGAAAATATGTACTTGTATTACTTACATTCTCCATTAATATCACATATCCTCTTTACTCATTATAGGACAATCAAGAAAACATCCATTTTTCATAGTCGATAGTAACCTAGTGTTTCTTTTTACATCTTATTTGTTAGTCAAGTTTCCATAATCACAAATCTATTGCTGAGTGAAATTTTAGGATTCATCAATAACAGCCAAACCACCCACGGCTAATGGGTCTCCCATGCCCGCTCACTCGGCTCGTGGGCCCCATTCCGTGCGACGGGCGATGCATTAATTTTTCCAAGGGCCGAAAGTTTGTTTATTTGTTTACTGACCTTGATATCACTACATGGCCTTTCCCCATGCTTTGGCCTCACTCTCACAATATCGCGAATCACTTCCCGATCAGCCATCCAACCTTTCTGTAACATCCTGAGTTGTGATATGTGTAAAAGGCTTAAGAGAATTGATTTGGCTACCTATGTCACCAAAGTGGAATTACCTTTTCCATCACATATTTGTTTAGAACTCTAGGGCTAAGCGTTCCTATGCTGGAGTAGTGAAAGGATGGATGACCTATCGGAAAGTGATTCGTGATACCGTGCAAGTGAGGCCAAAACACGGTGAAAGGTCAGGTGGTGATTGCAGGGTTAGTAAACAATAATTTCGAGCCTTGAAAAATTTGTGCACCGACCGTTGGAATATGATGGGGCCCACTGGCCGAGAGAGTGGGCGTGGGTGGCTTATTAGCCATGGGCGGTCAAGGCGTTACAAGTGGTATCATAGCAGGTTAGCCATTTCGATTCAGACCCGAGAGGCATCTTGAGACCTGTCCCGGTATGCAAAGAGAACATTGCGTTCTTAGAGAGGAGGTGAACTGTAACATCTCGAGTTGTGATATATGAAAAATGCTTAAGAGAATTGATTTGGCTACTTATGTCACCAAAATTGACTTACCTTTTCCGTCACACAACTGTTTAGAACTCCAGGGTTAAGCGTGGTTATTCTAGAGTAGTAAAAGGTGGGTGACCTATCGGGAAGTGATTCGCGATACCGTGCGAGTGAGGTCAAAAGACGAGGAATGTTTGGTGGTGATTGCAGGGTCAGTAAACAATGATTTCAAGCCTTAGAAAATTTACGCACCAACCGTTAGAATGGGATGAGGTCCACGGGCCAAGAGAGCGGGAGTGGGTGGCCCATTAGCTGTGGGCGGTCGATGCGTTACAAGGATGGCTAACTAGCTCTGATACCAAATTGTAATACCCGCATTTTCCATAATAATAAAATAAATAATAATGTATGAAATCTCCATTTATTAATTCTCAAACGTCAATCTCAACGCCATAAATCCAATAATAGAATAAATACTTGAAAATATCGATTAAAAACATAAATCCATAAGTCTCAAAAAAGAAAAAGAAAGAATGCCCAAAAGCACCAGCCCGAAATGAATCACTCCTGCTCGCCAGTCTCACCTAAAAGGGGGATAGAAAGAGGGGTGAGTAACAGGAGAGTCACTCAGTGAGGGTATGGTATGCTAGACACGCAAATCACTGATTAAGTAAATAGAACTCCCACTATGAAATTTTAGCTCTAACATGAACAAACACGACGCCTAGAGCATCACACAAAACAAACAATGTGATGATAGCACATAACTAGCACATACGCCTGTATTCTCCTCATAAGGATTTACAATATCATAATAAACGTTGCTAGCCTAGACATCTATAGACCCCCGCCCTTAAACACTAAGCGTCGAATACAAACGTCTCTGCACCACGCCCCACACAAGTATGCGTCGCTGGCCCAAATGTCTCTAAGTCCCCGCCCTCTAATATGCGTAGCTAGCCCGAATATCTCTGAACCCCTACCTTCATAAGCGTCGAAAGTCCAGATCTCTATGAACCGCCGCCCTCATCACATAGTCCCAAATCATAACTATGTATATATATATAACATCACTTAACATCAGTCAATCCATAAAATTTAAATCATCTAGACCCCCAAATCCGGTTTACGTTGAATCCTAACTATTACACCAAACTCAATTTAAACTGACTGAACACGTTTCGTAACTAAACAATGATATAAAGAATTCTACACTAGTAACGAGATTTAACGGAATACCCCTCACCTTAGCAATGTGGAAAAGTGGTATTTATGAACTCCTCCTGCTCAAATAGACTCTAATGCTGAAATTAGGGTGAAAAATCAAGTCATAATGCACTATGAACGACTAAAACAAATAACTGGTGATCTGGTAAAGAAGTCAAATTTATGGTCGAAGGTCAACATGATTATCTCTGACCCAGGCCGGTCAACCCTTGACCAGATTGAAATCGAATTGTACCAACCGGTTTTCCTTAACCTTATTCGATTTCAATTGAACCAGATTCAAATTAATTGCAAACCGTTTTAATTCTAACCAGAAATAAATTTCCAATAACCAAACTGGTTTAGCCCTAACCTAACAAAATCAACTTAAACCGCAAATTAACAAAACCGTCCGGCTTGACCAGTTAACGTGTTGACTCGCTGAGTTGACTCAGTTAAGTCGACGAGTCAATCGGCGAGTCACCAGTGACCGGTCGCCAGCGGCGACCAAGGTCGGCGGCGGCTTACTAGAAAATAACCAGTAGCGGGGACACAACAGCGGCTTCCCTGCGGAAAAAGGACAATGGCCAGAGATAGCGGCTCCGGCGAACAACGGTCGACGACGGTGGCGCGTGGGCTACACGCGCAATGGCTCTGGCGGACTACGACGGTGCTGGATCTCACACGCAGGGATTCTGGCTTCGTGCGAGGGCGTGTGAGGGTGACTCTTCGACGGTTCTTCCTGATTCAGACTTGCCTCAACTTTACAAACACGATGGTGGATTTGGATTTGCGAAAACCAAAAGGTTAGAGAGATATGATGAAAAGATGGTTCGGCCTCACAAAACTCATATCGGAACAGGACGGTTTCCGGTTACCTGCGACGATTAACGGTGGCTCACTGGGAAATCTCTTCGGTGAAGGTGGATGGGTGATCTCAACTCTCCTTGACGGTTCAGTTTCTATAGAGATTCGATGTATTAAACTTTTCTGAATAAAATAATGAGATAAGGCTGGAATATATAGTGTGAGTTAAGGTTTATTGTATTTATTCTAATATTATTTATGATACCCGCATTTTCAATAAATAATAAAATAAATAATATAAAATTTGACATCTTGTGGATTAAGGTTTATTTTAAAGCAGACAATCTATCAAATTAACGCTAGGAACTACTCTTCTCAAAAGAGGTCCAATTATAGTGTTTAGGGATCAAATCCACAGAGAGCGAGGGCACACAATAGATTTTGAATTCTAAAGGTTAAGCTAGGCAAGCTATAAATAAGAGGTTTGTTTGTAGGTTTTATTCCAAAAAGGAAATTGTCTAAATAAGTTAAATGATTCAAATATGGAAAATATAGATCTATGGTTTCAAGCAAGTGAATTATAATGGATATGATGCAGGGAATTATGAATATGCAATGACCTTAATCACAAATCTGACCCCTCTCGTTCCAACTCTCGTATGAGAACATAGGAATCGACCATTGATTGACGGCTAAGGCCGAGTGTTGATCGAAGGTTATCAGATATGAAGTTCATCTGCTAGGTTAATTAAACCAGCTCTCGCATGTATCTAACAACCTAGCTCAATGGAAATAATTCTGGCACAAAATCTACTCTTGTAGTTGTCTATGTCCTAAGTTCAGGTTTCTAATTAGCTACTCTAGAACACAACCATTAAACACAATTCCAAATATGGATATTTCTTCATTCTAGGAATCCTATTTTTGGGTTAATTTATTAACACCATAGTAACCCCTAAATCTAACAAAAGAATTGCTCATACATAATCATAGAGAGCATGATAAACTGAATAATATAGTGCATAGAATAGATAATAGGGTTCCAATACAAATCTCTAAGAGAGTTCAGATCTTCTTCCCAAAACTACTAAGAAAATTAAAAGCTGTAAATAATAATTTGTGATATGAAATATGTGTCTCTCTGCTTAATCAATGGCATGACCTTTATAAACTAGGTCAAAACTCGTTCAGAGGCATTCTTGTAATTTGTCTTGACTTATGCTTGAAGTCGGCCAACAACTCTGCGAGTAGACCGTCGGTCGACAACAAGCATGCACCATCGGTCGATGATTAGGCTTAATCTCTACTCTGACTTAGCTGATTGTGAACAACTACTGGATATTTTTTCTGAATGCTCTACCAAGCTTCATCATCTTCATAATACTCCAAAACGTACTTGACCTGAAAAGACTCTAAAATACAGTCTAGACATACATAGCAGACTCCACATAGGGTAGAAATGATAGTCTTAAACTAGTAAATAACAAGGTATATCAACTCCCCCAGACTTAACCTTCTGCTTGTCCTCAAGTAAAACGAAGATGGCTTGTGAAAGAGGTTTGAAAAGAGGGAACTCACATAATACATAACAATGACTATCACCCTACTATATCGCAACCACATCGAATAATGATAATCAAAGAGAAACTTTATATGCCTTATCCTAGTATAGCAACCAAATTCACTCTATCAACAACTCAACAAATACTAATCTGACTCACCCCTCTACTGATCTCATTTCTTTGCATAAAAATAAAGTACATGTTGTACCTTGGGAGTATCGGTCAAATGACACATGGACTCAACTCATGCAAACCTGCATGTATAGGTATAAAAGTCTTTCCTGATCCCTTTCTTTCCTCTTTTCTCTCAGGATATTTTTGAATCTCAAATTCTATGGACAACGATGCTGCTACAGTCCATCTTGTCATCTCATTTTTTAAAAAAAAAATTGAATACAAAGTTGTAGGCGATTAATGGGGTCATCGGTAATGTACCTACCCCTCGCTTCCAACAATATGTGATCATTCCTGTGAAGTACAATAATGGGGTCATCGGTAATGTACCTACCCCTCGCTTCCAACAATATGTGATCATTCCTTTGAAGTACAATAATGGGGTCATCGGTAATGTACCCACCCTCTTCATCTAAGGAAATCATTTCAATCTTTTCTATTATAGATACTTAAGAGAAAGAGAGAAGAGAAATCAGAAATACACAGACTAATACCTTACAAACTTGCAGAAGGAATGTGATCCAATGTATACCAAGCCCCAAAGCAAGCAAAGTAGTCAATATTAGATTGGAGATCAGCTTTGGTTCCTTCAAACTTTCTTAATAAGTGTGATCTAATGGCAGGATGATCCACTTTGGCATCTCTAGTAATCTCTGCAATCAACATATCTAAGAATTGTGATAAAGTATGGTTAGTCAATAAATAAGTTCTGATCATAATCCCCTTATTGACTCTATAAAACAATTCAAAAAAATAATAGATAAAAACTCAAAATAGATAAAAGCATCAGCAAACCTCTCCTAGACTTGAATTACACTGTCCCCAGTGATTTCTCGTCTGCATTGGTTAATAACAAGTAAAGCATAGGTAAAAGTTTGAGAGAACGTCGAGGTTACCAAACTCCGTAAGGAGTGTCAATCAATGGTGATGTTCTAGTGTCGATCGATGGTGTTTTCGAATTGTTCTACTCTTCCTTTGAAAACCTAAAATAATTAAATTAAAAACCATAATTAATAACTAGATAATGAAAAATCAAAATAAAACTTACTACATAGTGGGTTGCCTCTCACTCAGCGCTTGGTTATAGTCTTAAGCTCGACGTTTTGATTTCTGGACTAGGAAGGTGGTTCATCCAACCATTGTGGAAAGAAAGTATCCACATACTCTCTGCTCGTCACAAACCATGCACTGATAAAGCGTCATACAACCTCATCTCCTCTAGTTTTCTGATTTTCCATCTTCATGTGAGCAAATGCCAATCTTCCCATCCTTTCTTCGAGTGCTTGAATGCATTCTGTCAGCATGTTATGTCTGGCATATGTGGGCTCTGAAATATCGTCCAAACTTTTGTTGATACTATCCCTCATGACGTCCTGAGAAAAGTAAGCTCCATCAAGCTTTTCTTGTAAGAACTCCTTTGTTACCAGTCTGTGCCTAGATGCTCCATTGTTACTGTCGATCGATGGCCAACTGTAGCCGCCAGTCGATCCTGAACTAACTGCCTTACCCGATGTTTGATTTCTAAAGAGATTCCTAGATCCATTGGCCATAGCTAGTATGTCTGTGATATCGTCCTTGGACACATTGAGAATCCTTCCATCCATTGCCCGTGCATATCCATCTAGGTCTCTCATGATTCCAAACTCATCTGATATGAGGTAGCCATAATCTTCATCGCAACCTGTCGGGTTGTTGTCGATCGACGGTATAGAGCCATATTGTTCACTGCATTCCAGCCTCCATAGGATCCCCTTCCACTCTTATTGATTGCAAAGGCATGATACCCGACTGCTTCATCTTCAAAGTAAGAATCATCGTATTCTTGGTTGTCAGGTCTGGCATCCTCTCACGGTATTTCTGCCCTATGTAGACTATGTCTTCATGACTGTCTTCGTCGTTCTAATCAGTGGCATAACCGTCAACAGACATGAGGGGTTTTAGGTATTTCAGTGCAAACTCTACCAAATTAACCTTACGAACTACTCTTGCCAAGAGAGGTCAAATTGTAGTATTTAGGGATCGAATCCACAGGGAGTGTGGACACACAAAAAACTAAATATAGTCGCAATTAATCTAGGCAAATAGATTAATAAGTAGTAAATAAACTATAGCAGATAATTGATTGATTGGTAAGTAAACAATAATAATAAATAGCTAGATCTAGGGTTTCAGGAAAGTGGATTATAGAGGATAGAAGCTAAGGGTATTAATCATAGAACTCGATATCTAATCTAAAAGACGACCAACTCTCGTTGCGAGTCTAATCTATCGACTAAGTCCGACGTCTCAGCTCTCGCTTGTTAACACAGAATTAACGTCGATCGAAGGCAATGATCCTGCGTCGATCAATGGTCTCTTGAGTCAAGCTTTATGACCTAATTCGATAAGTTCACTAAATTAACTAAATCAACTCTCGTTTGTTTCTAGCAACCTAGCTCAACGAGATTAATTATGGTAGTAAACCATGCTCTTGCTTGCACCTAACTATCCTATGATCATGGTTCTAGTTAGCTACTCTAAAACACAAGTAATAAACAAAATTTTATTGATAGGTCTAATAATCACCCTAGCAATTCTATTGTTTGGCTAATCCATTAATACCATTAATAAACCCTAAACTTAACAAGAGATCTACACAGACATGATCTTTGTCACAGAAATCCTAGATGAATAGAATAGATATTATATAAAGCCAAAGGAGTTTCAGGAGGACTCTGAAGGATTTCCTCCTCCTCTCCTAACCCTATAACAATAGATAGAATAAAGCTTGGTAAGTGTGTGGCCTAAACAATGACATAGAAACACATAAATAGGGTTTAAAGTCGTGCAAGGGTATTCTGGAAATTTGTGATAGCTTATGCGCTTAAGTCGGCCATAAAAAAAGTCGGGCCTGTCTTCTCGGATCACCGACGATCGACACCAAGGCTGTGCCATCGATCGACAATCATTCATCTTCTCGACAGCTTCCTCTCGCAAGACAGACATACCACTCTTCAATCAATCATGAATAACTTTGGATCTAACCATTCGATGGACTTCAAACTAGTGGAATTAGAACTCTAACTCAAATATATATGTTGAGCCAAAATCTCAGCTCAATCTCACAGAGGGAAGATCTCCATTTATAGATAAACGTTCGACGCATCTGTGCAGTTCTGCATCTCTAAAAGCTCTAGAATCACCAAAGTTCTCCAGAACGTACCTGAACCTGAAAATACTCTAAAGCATACTCTAAAAACATATTATGGACTCTAAATAGAGCAGATATCATGGCACAATAGTGCTAAAGTCAGGTTCTATTAACTCCCCCAGACTTAACCTTTTACATGTACTCAAGCAAACAAAGCATGTGAAAGAGGTTTTGAAAAGCGGAGACTTACATAATGTCTAAGTATAACAATCACCCTACTTTGTTGCAACCACATCCTATCAAGTCAATCACAGAGAAACTTTATATACCATATCCTAGTATAGCAATCGGATCCATTCTACCAACAACTTAGCATATACTAGTGTGACTCACCCCTCTACTGATTTCATTTCTTTGCATAAAATAAAAGCGCAGGCTTTACCATGGGAGTATCGATCAAAGGACACATGGAATCTTATCTCTGCAAGTATCTGTACAACCAGGCACAAAGTCTTCTCTGATCCCTTTCTTCCCTCTTTTCTCTCTTCTCTGAATCTTTTTGGATCTAAAACTTAAAGGACAATGATGCTGATACAGTCCATCTTGCCATCTTATTTTCGATTTTCTTTTTCCTTTTTTCTTTTTTTTTCTTTTCTATTATGGTTTTTGGGAAAAGTTGTAGGCGAATGGTGGGGTTGTCAGTAATGTATTTAGCCCTCGCTTCCAACAATGTGTGATCGTTCCTCTGAATTAGAATAGTGGGGTCATCGGTAATGTACCTACCCCTATGCATCTTGGGAAGTCATCTCAATCTTGTAAGCTTTTAGGTAGATGCTGAAGAGAGAGAGAGAGAGAGAGAGAGAGAGAGAGAGAGAGAGAGAGAGAGAGAGAGAGAGAGAGAGAGAAAAAAGGGAACCAAAGGTGAAATGACTTGTACCTACAGACTTGTAGAATGAATCTGATCCAGTGTATACCAAGCTTCAAAGCAAGAAAATAATGTCAGGATAGTTTTGGAAATCAGCTTCTGTTCCTTCAAACTTTCTAAGCAAGTGTGATATAGCGACATGATGATCCACATTGGTATCTCTGTAATCTCTACAAACAACCTTTTAAGAATGGTGCTAACATGAGGTTAGACAATAATCAATCTTGATCAGTCTCCTTCTTGACTTAATAAAACTTTTTGAAAAACTTATATATATATATATAGTAAATAAGAACCAAAACAAATCAAATAGCATAAGCGAACCTCCCTCAGACTAAAATTACACTGTCCCCAATGAAATTCGTCCTGGATTGGTTAGGAAAAATCAAATCATAAGTAACTCGATACCAAACTCTGTAAAAGAGTATTGATCGATGTCGCGATGATGTCGACCGATGGTCATGTTCCATGGTCGAGCGATGTTGATTCTTCAATATCGATCGATGGTACACTTGTAAGTGTCTACTCTTCTTTTTTTTCAAAAGTATAGAAAATTAAACTCAAAATAGAACACAATATCAATAAACCTCCCCAAAACTTAAACAACACTACTACCAGTGTTACATAGTCTAAGATTGGTGACGCAAATAAATCATAAGGACAAAATTTAACAAAGAAAAACGATATACCTGCTCGCTGATGGTGACCGTCGATCAACACAGTTAAGTGGCGATCGATCGATACTAGGGTTACTCCGTCGATCGACACTGATCAAGTGTCAGTCGATGATCTGTGAAGACTATCTTCCTTGGATTTTTTTTTTGTGAAAACCTATATTAAATAAAATCTGAAATTAGACTAATATAATTAAAACTAATTGAAAACTTACTAAACAAAGGGTTGCCTCCCACTCAACGGTTGTTTATAGTCTTTAGCTTGACGTTTTGGAGTTATGATTCACTTCTCATAAGATTGGAGAATTTCTCAAAAACAATTCCCAATGTTCAATGTCTTCAGCTTCATCACCCTTTTTGTGAAAGCCTCCATAGACTCTTATCCTTTGTCTATCATCTCAGCAATAAGAAGTGCTCGAGGCTTTGCAAATGGCTGCGAGAAACATCTGCTGCACACTCTGTACTTCTTGACACCATCTGAGAAGTGGGGAATCAATGACAACTGTGGACCATACTTGATCCTTTTTCTCTTCTTCCAGTTCTTCATCTTCTTTCCCCAGACTTGTCTGATCTCGTGTGGTTGCCTTCATCAAAAATACTTCGACAATTTTCAAACTCATTCTGCTGTGATATGCGATGGGTGTCGAACGATGGTGCAGTGGTAGTGTCGATCGATGTCGGCTTGTTGATGTCGTTCAATACTGCTTCTGTGTCGTCTTTGGATGTAAATCTCAATCCTCGCTGAGAATCTGTTGTATGATCATCAAATACCTCAATGTAGGGATCCATATGCACACTTCCATATCAGGCCCTACCAACTCCCCCAGACTTAACCTTTTGCTTGTACTCAAGCAAACAAATCCAGTGAAAGAGGTTTTGAAAAGTGGAGACTCACATAATGTCAAAGTATAACAATCACCCTACTTTGTTGCAACCACATCCTATCAAGTCAATAGAGAAACTTTATATACCATATCCTAGTATAGCAACCAGATCCATTCTACCAACAACTTAGTATCTACTAGTGTGACTCACCCCTCTACTGATTTCTTCTTCGCATAAAATAAAAGTGTAGGCTTTACCATGGGAGTATCGATCAAAGGACACATGGAATCTTATCTCTGCAAGTATCTGAACAACCATGCACAAAGTCTTCTCTGATCCCTTTCTTCCCTCTTTTCTCTCTTCTCTGAATCTTTTTGGATCTCAAACTTAATGGACAATGATGCTGACAAAATTTCATCTTGCCATCTTATTTTCGATTTTCTTTTTCTTTTATTAATTTCTTTTCTTTTCTATTATGCTTTTTGGGAAAAGTTGTAGGTGAATGGTGTAGTCATCGGTAATGTACCTACCCCTCGCTTCTAACAATGTGTGATCGTTCCTCCAAATTAGAATAGTGGGTTCATCGGTAATATACCTGATGTTAGGAGTTTTCAAGGCTCCTAAAGCAAATGTTGTAGTATAAAAGATTGTCGAACAAGTTCTGAGAGATATAAAAGTACTGAGAATGCAAGTACTAGCTTAATCTAAGTGCGATCATGTGATTGATTGGTTTTGAATTACTACTAAGACTAAAATGCAATAACAGAACACTAAGTGCGATAAATGAAACAGCCTTGACAATTAAGATAAAAGAGAACTCATGGGTAAAGGGAATTAGACCTTGGGTGATCAAGATTTGAACTAAAGATGGCGAGTGATCAATTAAACTATCAACCTTAATCCTAGACACAATTCTAAACAAGCTCTATGTCTAGATGAATGTTCATTTACTAACATAACTCAAGCATCAAATGTCTTCGGTTGAATGTTATGGAAGTAATCATTAAGAATAAGTCTACTAGCCATTTTAACACCTTTAACAACATGTGTCCTTGGTAGAGAATGTTAAAAACTTAGGAGAGTCGACTCAGGCATTTCATCAAACACCTTGTGGGTGGGAAATGCCTAAAAATCAACCCTTGAGTGGCCAACTCAAAAGATGCATTACAATTACCATACTAGCAAGGAACAAGAGAAATCTACACTAAAACATCCTAGATCTAGCCTAATCACCCTTAATCTCCCTAACCCATGAATTCAAAGGTGATTTACTCACTAATCATCATGATTCCTCTTAAACCCATTCTGGATTCAAGCTTAATCATGTAGATGATGGAATAAACAAGTAACAACAACAGAATAATGAAACAATGATCTTAGAAGAGGAACTTTCCGAAAGGTTTTTGTGTTTTTGTTCAAGAACAAAAGATAATCCGCCAGAAACGGCTTACAGAGGTACTTAACTTAGGTTTAGAAAATGTAAAACAATGAAACAAAATGACCAAAAGGTCCCTGAAATAACTTGAATTTCGTCTCAACAACGACACGCAACGACCTGTGCACGTTGCTCCATGGGGGGGGTTGCTCTGCTGCTTCTCTTCGTGTCTCGATCTGCGAGCAACCTCTTGCCATCGCTCTGGAGGTCGCTCCAGTTTGGAGCGAGCTGGCATGGTCGCTGTGGACAGGTCGCTCCAGTGTCCTCCACATGCCACAAAGCGACACGACGCCGAGCGACCATCGTACCTCGTTGTAGAGGTCGCTCAGGATGGGAGCGATGTCACGAGGTCGCTCTGGCACGTAGTTCCATCTCCGTTTGTCCTATGATCACCTTTGACTCCCTTTTTAGCTCGAAAAGCCTCCAACCATCTTCAAGAACTCAAAGGATACTCCAAAACCTGATAAGAAGTCATGTATGTAAAATGCAACCTAGAAATGACTAAATCCTAGCCTACATGATCAAAATGCATGTAAATGGGTGGACAAAACAATGAAAATATGCAAGACATCAACTCCTCCAAACTTTTCCTTTACTTGTCCACAAGTGAACTTTCTAGAACTCATATGGAGGAGGGTTTGAAAGCGGGAGCTCATAACCAAAAGAAACACATCTAAAGACTCAACCTGACATCCTAAAGAGACATAGCAAGTAGCATGAGCACACTCTTCCATTATACTCAAGCATCTCTAGCCCTGTTAAAGAACTCTTATGCCTTTTAGCAAGGTTCAAAGCTTTTCAATTAACAAGTTCTTTCAACCAACTCTCACATTAATTCACATACACACATATAAGGTGAATTCTCACAAATGGGCACATGATCTCAATCATTTGGCTAGGCATGCGAATGGTCTAATGAGAACAAAGAGGAGGGTTCAAATGCAGCAAATTTTTTCTTTTAGTAGCTATCACTCAAGAGCAAGGATCTTGATCATTATGCAAAATTTATCTAAGACTAGAGGCACCTCATGCATACATAGTCTTATTCTCATCATTTTACCCTTCCCTAAGTGATCACAAGTTCTAACCCTTCTTCTTCATCCCATGGCCCCAAATAATCTTTGTTCACATCACTCAACAATGAAAAGGTTTCTTTCTTTTTTTTACACATAGGGATTCTTCACACTCTTTTTATTCCTTACCTCTAACTTTTCTTCTTTACACATCTCCTCCCCCAAACTTATTTCTTTGTTTTTCTTTTTTTTATAGGGGAGGGTTTCTTTTAACACAATCTAGAGCTTCTTTTCATTTCTTTTGGTCCCTAATGGCTTTCTTCTTTCCCCAAAATATCGACTTAAGAGCACATACCCACTCACCATCCTAGATGCTAGCTCAAAACAGGTTCCTATGCTAGCAAGAGATGAGAACAATCCTATATAGCCTCCAATACTCTCAAGATTTTGCACATGACAAGCTATCGAAAGAGGCCTCACTCATGCAAATCAAATGTTTGGTCTCAAAGGAATGGCTTGGGTTCAAGGGTGTGGAGTTCTAATTGGGTTAACAAAGATTGGTTAAAATGGAATAAGGTAACCCAAATGTGTATGAGATCCATGATCAAGTATGCAAGTGCCATATGCAAGAGAGATTAAGTTCATTAAGCCAAATTTCAGATTGGAGTTGTTTTCAAGAACAATGTCAAGTTCAAGCTAGCAAACATGTTTCAAGAAGAGTTTTCAAGGCTCGAAGCGTGCAAGGCTTTGAATAGATGCTTAAGCTACTTGATATGTCTAACTAGGGTGTCATTTTGAGCTCTTGACAAGTGTTATTTACAAGGTGTTTTGCAATCATTGCTCCCAATGCATATGAATGCAACCTATATGATCTAGACTCAATCTTAAGAGGATGAATGCAACTACATGTTTCTTTTTGTTTTTTTTTTAATTTTCAATTTTTTTTTTGGTTTTTCTATGCATATATGTATGTAAAATGCAATGCATGAGACTCAAGATCATCAAAGAAAACATGATTAAATACTTGGTACCTCCCCCAAACTTAATTCACACGGTCTCTGTGTTGTTAAGTTGAAAGAGATACTGAAAAGATAACTAAAATGCAGAATAAGAAATAGTATGTACAATGGAAAGTAATGGAGTACCTCGCTAGTTGTCAGGGTTGGTGTCTCCTGACCCGCCTTCCTCAGGGTACGTAAGGTAGTAACCTGCTGGTGGAGCGCTATAGCCATATGAGGCGTCGTAGTGGCTGTAGGCGGCGTTGTAGTGGCTGTACAGTGCACCGTATTGGCCCATTGGTACGCTGTCTGCTTCGTCACTAGAGTCGTCATCTGAGGAGGTGAAGGAGGGAGACTGGTTCCTGGAAGCAGCCTTTGGAGCTTCGAAGTTGCGCCTGGCACGCTCGATCTGGCTATCTGTGTGCGGTGGGCTATGGTGCTAAGGCTGAGGAGCTGAAGTGTTCCCCATAACGAAGTCACTAGAGCTGCATCCTGCTACTCCTCCTTTAACCAATACATCAGCCACTTTCTTCATAAACTTTGCTGAAGCTTTGGCCTGGCTCATCATTGTCTTCTTCAGCTCCTTGTACTTTTTCTAGAGCTTGTAGAAAGATCAGTCTTGGGCCTTGTTCAATCGCTGGAGTCTGTTAATATGCTCATGCGCGTCACAAAGAGCGCCATGGGGTAAGACTCCCTCGAAGGGTTGGAAGTAGTAGCGCAGAGGACCATAGACTTGATCAGGTGTATCCTCCTCAGGTTCTTCTCGTCTCATAGGGGCACTCTTCCTGCTCCCCGATGCAGCCATGGGATCAAGATGTCCATGCTCTCTAAAGAAGGCATCCTGGGGAATGTCGAAACTAACTGTTCCAGGTCTCTCCAAACTCGTTAACTCCTTGTTTGGAAGTAGCACCTCAACCTGCTGACCAATCAAGGTGTATTGGTAGACATAGTTTTGCCCATACCTTCCACTGAAGTAAGTAGCGGTCTTCAAGTAGGGGCCATCAATGAAACTCGGTCCCCATGTTGCCTTCCCCAACCGAACTCCCATAAACTCAAGTAGAGGTGTGATCAAATTACCAATCCCAACATTGGCGTTGTTGTCTGTGGTGGTTCATGCCCAATTTTTGTAATGCTCAAGACGACTCACAAAAAATCCAACCATCCCAAATGTAGCATAAATGTCTTCGCTCAGTAGAGGTAGAACACCAGGGTCAGTGTAAGGCTTGATAGCTGGGCATAGGAGTCGTAAGTCCTCCTCAGTGACACTTCCTGCTTGCTTCCTTGGATAGAAAGCATGGACAAGCATCCTATGAAGGTAGCACACAGATGGATGACGGATGCTTGAGTTCTTGTCACTTCCTGCGCGGTGCTTGTTTCTTGTGATCAACTTCCAAAGCTTTTTAGGAAGGTTTTCACATCTGGGAAGTGAGGAGTCTTCTTGGTCTTGAAAGCCCATGACTTGCCCAATGTCCCTGAAGTTCATGTTGTAGACTCTACCATGGACCTTGAACTTGATCTTGCCCCATCCTTGCCGTAAATGCCTAGTCTCGTGGTAGGTGACCTCTAGGGAAGATAGGAACTGAGCAGAGGCATCCTTGTAGAAAGGGTAGGTCATGGTGAGGAGTTTCGGTATCCTCAAATGTCTCGCCATTGCCTCAATATCAGAATCAAGGCCCAACTCCTTCAGCAATTCAAGGTCAGCAAACCTTGTAGGAGTCCAACCAATCCCATCCAGCAGGTGGTGGTACAGCTCATCTTGGGATGGAGTCTTCTCCCTGTGTCTTTCAACAGCGACCTCTTTCCCTTTGGACATTTTGGCTTTCTTTTGGGGAGCTTGATCATCTTCACTTTCTTCATCGCTCCCTTCATTGGTTGGAGCCGCTAGACTCTTCCCCACTCTCTTCTCTTGTGGAGCTGACTTCTTTGTAGCAATTGTTCGCTGTCTAGAAGTACCTCCACTGACGGGCCTAGTTGGCACAGTTGGCTCAGAGTCTAGGGTCTTTTTCGGAGTTCATGCTCTCTTCTTTCTTTCTCTCTAGCTTCAGCGTCTCTTAATTCATGTGTTTTACTAACCATTGTACCTGAAAAAATCAAAGCTTGCAAAGGAAATGGGTAGATGAAGTGGAGAAAGAATAGAAGTAGCAAGTGAGAGTTGTAAGAGTAAACTCAACCAATGAATCACCAATTTAAGCTCAAGTTAACTCATTACAACAATTTAATCTTTTTAGCACCTAGAAAGTAACCCAATAACAATGAATCAAGGCTCTAAACACCCTAACAAACCAAGCTCTACCTCAAACACACTCAAATAGTGACAAAATTGAAAAGTCCCAAATCCATGAACCCTAAGTTGACAAAAATCAAATTGAACTCAATTTCACCATAGATTCTTCAATCCTACTTGATATATGTGTTTTCCCTAGTCTATTTCACCATAAATAAGCAAGAATAGGACCAAATTTCAATTTTGAAATTCTAGGGTTCATGGACCTACAAAATTGAATTCAAAAACTCAATACCTTGCTATAGATGAAAGGAAATGGTGCTTAGGTAAGTTGAAATAGACTACAGGGGGGTAAGCTCGGATTTAGCAACAAGAACTAGGTGATTTGGTGGAGTTTTGAGAGAGTTATGGTGGTTTTCGTGGAGGGGGATCTTGAGAGAGTATGAGGGAGTTTGAGTGTGTTTGGTGAGGAAGGAGAATGAGGGAGGGGGTTTCTAGGGTAAGGGAGTCGCCAGGATTGGTTTAGGTAGGTTTAGGATTGGTTTGGTTCAAGTGAACCGGATTTTGGGACGAATTGACTTACCTGGAACCGACATGCAGCGACTTGGCGTCATCGCTCCGTCGGGGTTGCTGTGGGTGCTTCTCTTTGCGTCTCGATCTGCGGGCGACCTCATGCCATCGCTCTGGAGGTCGCCCCGGTTTGGAGCGACCTAGCATGGTCTCTTTGGGCAGGTCGCTTTGAGGTCTCGTTTCGCGTCTTGATACGTACAGAACCACGAGCGACCAAGACGTTTTGCTCCCGACGTCGCTCTGGTGGAGAGCGACCTCGTATGGTCGCTGCGAAGGGGTCGCTCCGAGGTGTACTTCGAGCCTCAAATTTGACGAAAACGCGAGCGACCTTGTTACCTTGCTCTGTTGGTCGCTCTAGCTGGCAGCGACTTAGGAGCATCGCTGGGAAGGGGTCGCTCTGATCATAGCATCGTGTTGGTGTCCCAAACACCTGCATTGTCCTCAACAAAAGAACTAAAAATAGAAAAAAAAATTGCAAAGAGATATGTACAAGGATAGACATGGGACTTCCTCACAAGTGAGCTTGTTTTAAGTCTCTAGCTTGACTTTGCCTCTTGACGATTAGGCGGAGGTGGGATCAGAAAGTGGAATTGCAGTTGTGCCTTCCTCTGGTGTTGTGGTCATGTAGAGCTTAACTCTCTGCCCGTTGACTGTGAAGTCTCTTCCATCAGCACTCCACAAAACTATTGCACCATAAGGTCTAACTTCCTTAACCTTGAATGACCCTGACCATCTTGACTTAAGCTTTCCTGGGAACAGCTTCAACCTAGAATTGTAGAGAAGAACTTGATCTCTTTCTTTGAACTCTCTCTTCAGGACTCTCTTGTCATGGAAAGCTTTAGTTTTCTCCTTGTAGATATTCGAGTTCTCAAAAGCATTCATTCTTATCTCATCGAGTTCATGCAGTTGAAGAAGTCTTTTCTCCTTGGCACTCTTGATGTCAAAGTTCAGTAACTTAACTGCCCAAAGTGCTTTGTACTCAAGCTCTACTGGTAAATGGCAAGTTTTCCTATACACAAGGTTGAAAGGTGTGGTCCCCAAAGGAGTCTTGTAAGCTTTCCTATAAGCCCAAAGTGCATCATCAAGCTTATTAGACAAATCCTTCCTTGTAGCCCCCACTATCTTTTCCAAAATGGACTTGATCTCTCTGTTAGAAACCTCAACTTGACCACTTGTTTGGGGATGGTAAGGAGTTGCCACCTTATGTTTCACACCGTTCTTCTTGAGAAGTGCCTCTAGTAGCCTGTTGATGAAGTTAGAACCTCCATCACTTATCACAACCCTTGGAACACAAAATCTTGGAAATATGGTGCTCTTGAACATCTTGGTCACAACCTTGGCGTCATTAGTGGGGCTTGCAATAGCTTCCACCCATTTGGACACATAGTCAACAGCTACTAGGATGTACTTGTTCCCATATGATGGGAATGGTCCCATGAAATCAATACCCCACACATCAAACACTTCAACTTCAAGATTGGGTTTTGAGGCATCTCATTCCTCTTGGTGATATTTCCTCTTCTTTGGCATGAATCACACCTTGAAACGAAGTCTTCTGTCTCCTTGAACATATGTGGCCACCAGAATCCAGCTTGTAACACCTTTGCAACAGTTTTAAAGGTAGCAAAGTGACCACCATAGGAGGACTCATGACATTGTGTAAGGATCCCATCAATTTCTTCATTTGCCACAACTCTTCTGTAGAGTTGATCCTTGTAGAGAATGTAGAGGTTAGGCTCATCCAAATAGTATCTCTTCACATCCTTGTAGAACTTCTTCTTGGCATAGCCCACAAGATTCAACGGCTCTTTTCCAGTGGCTATATAGCTCACCAAGTCAGCATACCAAGGTTCATTCTCTTCTATTCCCTTTACTTCTTCAAGGTTCCTGCCAGTCTCACAAACTGCTATCACTGCTCCAATAACCATGATCTGCTCTTCTAGTATCCCTTCATCGATGGGAGCACCACACTCCACTCTCAGCCTGGACAAGTGATCATCTACACCATTTTCAACACCTGGCTTGTCTCTGATCTCCAGATCGAACTCTTGAAGCAAAAGGATCCATCTCAAAAGCCTAGGTTTTGCATCTTTCTTGGCCAATAGATGTCTCAAAGCAGCATGATCAGTGTACACAATGACTTTAGATCCCACTAAGTAGCTTCTGAATTTCTCAAAGGCGAAGAAAATGGCTAGCATCTCTCTTTAAGTTGTGGCATACTTCATCTGGGCATCATTGAGGGTTTGGCTCGCGTAGTAGATGACATGAGTCTTGCCATCTTTCTTCTGCCCAAATATTGCCCCTACAGCGTAGTCGCTGGCATCACACATGATCTCAAAAGGGAGATCCCAATCAGGTGGCTGAACAATTGGAGCACTCACAAGTTCACTTTTCAGCTTCTTGAAAGCTTCAAGACACTCCTGCCCAAAGAGAAAGGTCTCTTCCTTGCACAGCAATCTGGTAAGTGGCCTGGCAATCTTAGAGAAATCCTTGATGAACCTTCTATAGAAGCCAGCATGCCCCAAGAAGCTCTTGATATCTTTTACTGACTTTGGCGGGGCTAAACCCACCATCACATCAATCTTGGCCTTGTCTACTTCGATCCCCTTCTCTGAAATCCTGTGGCCCAGCACAATCCCTTCTTTCACCATGAAGTGACAGTTCTCCCAATTCAGCACAAGGTTGGTGTCTTCACATCTCTGTAGGACCCTGCACAAATTTGACAAATAAGCAGGAACGAAGATCCATATACAGAAAATTCATCCATGAACACCTCCACAACATCCTCAATTAGATCAGAGAAGATTGACAACATGCACCTTTGAAAGGTGGCTGGAGCATTACATAACTCAAATGGCATCCTTCGATAGGCAAAGGTACCATAGAGGCACGTGAATGTCATTTTCTCTTGATCATTGGGATGTATGGGTATCTGGAAAAAATCCGAATAACCATCAAGAAAACAGTAGAATGGATGGTTAGCAAGTCTCTCAAGCATCTGATCAAATGGTAATGGAAAATGATCCTTTCTAGATGCAGAGTTCAGTTTTCGGTAATCAATACACATTCTATGACCAGTGATAGTTCTTGTTGGTATCAGTTAATCCTTGTCTTTTGTAACAACGGTAATACCACCTTTGTTTGGAACCACATGCACAGGAGATACCCATTTAGAATCTTAAATAGGGTAAATCACACCAGCATCTAAGAGTTTAAGAATCTCTTTCTTTACAACATCTTTCAAGTTAGGATTTAACCTTCTTTGATGTTCTATAGAAGTCATAGACTCATCCTCAAGATGTATCCTATGCATGCACAAAGTAGGTGATATCCCTTTGATATCATCAAGTGAGTAACATATTGCTTTTCTAAACCTTTTAAGTGCTGTTAAAAGTTCAGATAGCTGAGATTCAGTAAGTTCACTACTCACAATGACATGATATGTTTCATTGAGTCCAAGGAATGAGTACCTTACACCTTGAGGAAGAGGTTTTAGCTCCACTTTAGGTGCCTTGAGCTCGCTCCAGTCATCTTCCTTGACATCCTCTTGTTGAGTGACCAAGGCTTCTTGATGAGTCGCCTTTGGTAGTGCCTCATACTGCTTCTCACTAGTAACACTCTTGTGCGAATCCAACATCAACCCATAAGCAGTGCTCTCAGCATTCTCAATCACTTCGACCTCTTTATTTATCGTCAGGGCATGCTGTAGAGAGTCTTCTAGTGATATCTCTTCAAGGAGCTCATCAGCAAGAGCATCTATCTCTTCAATGTAGAAGATTTGTCCTTGCACAGTTGGTTTCTTCATGATCTCCTTGATGTCAAAGTGCAGTGTGTGCCCTTTACCCAGCTGTAGATCAATCGTACCATCCTTCACATTAATAATAGCTCCAGCTGTAGCTAAAAACGGCCTTCCAAGGATCAAAGGATCTTGAGCTTCCTCCCCCATCTCAAGCACCACAAAATCTGTAGGGATCTCATAGTTTACAACTTTCACAGGGAGGTCTTCCAAAACACCCACAGGGTACTTCACTGGATGATCAGCCAAAACCAGGGAGAGTCTACACTTCTTGTACTGAGTGAAACCCAACCTCTTCGCAACAGGCAACGGCATCAAGCTGGCACTAGCTCCTAAATCGCAGAGACTTCTTTCAAATTCCATAGGTCCAAGAGAACATGGCAATGTGAAGCATCCTGGATCCTCTAACTTCTTAGGGACAACAAGTCTCTAGATGATAGCACTGCACTCATGAGTAACGATCATCATACCCTCCATCTCTTTCTTCTTTGTAGCCGCATCATCTTTCAGGAACTTGCTGTATTGAGGAACCAGCATGAAAGCATCAATGATGGGCATTGTGATTTGAACTTCACTCATTTTCTTCTCAAACATAGCTTTGTACTTCTCTAGCAGTTGCCTCTTGAATCTTCCAGGGAATGGAATTTTGGGTTCATAAGGAGGAGGGACAAAAGGTTTCTCATTTGCTGGAGCAGCAACTTCACCATCTTTAACTGACTTCTTCTCTTCTCCAACCTTGCCTTTACCCTTGGCTTCCACAATCTTCTCTAAGATCTCATCGTTGATCTTCTCATCAACAATCACAACCTCATCATCTATGTTGACAGCCACCCCCTCACCTAGTTTCTCAGCATCCTTGGTGAGAGCTTTAGAAGATAGTTGTTTCCCACTCCTGAGTGTGACAGCCTTCATAGTTTCCTTGGGATTCTGCAGATTTTCCTGGTAGTGCTCCTTGTTGGCGACTCTGGTTAGAGCTCATTGAAGCAAACTGGTTTTCCAAAGCTTTGAACTTGTTGTTGAGCTCATTGTAGCTTCCTTCAATCTTGGCATGCAGGTTCTTCAGCTCATAGCCAACATGCTTCTCACTTTTATTCTGAGACTCCAAGATCTGTTTCAGTAGAGCTTCAGTGTTGTTTCCCTGAGGAGAAGAGGTAGAAGGGTTAGCTTGTTGTGGAGAAGATTGGTTCCCTTTGTTGGAGAAACCAGGTGGAGGCTGCTGAGACTGGTAGTTGCCCTGTTGGCTGTTCTTATTATGATATCCTCCTTGTTGGTTGTTGGGATAGGACTTATGTGGGTAATTGTATTGGAAGTTAGGCTGTTTTCTGTACCAACTACCATTGTTGTTTAAGAAACACAACTCTTCTTGCCCTTCCAAGCATCAACTTCATTGACTGTAGGTGGTCCTTCCTGCTTTGTGTTACCTACAGATTTCACTTGCTCTTGGGTGGCTTTTTCAGCAATGAGGAGGTCGATCTTATCTTCCAAAGCTTAGATCTCCTTCCTTGTCTGCTTTTCATCACCCCTACTGACTCTGTCGTGTTCTGCACTGTAACCGCATCACTCTTCACCATGTTGTCAACCAGCTCCTCTGCATCGTTCTCAGTTCTACCCAAAAAGACCCATTGCTTGCAGTGTCCAATATGGCTTTGTACTTAGGAAGAGCACCGCTGTCGAACGTGCTAAGCAAGATTTTCTTAGTGAAACCATGATGTGGGCCTTTGGACTGGTAGCCTTTGAATCTCTCCTAGGCTTCACTGAATCCTTCCAAGTTCTTTTGTTGGAAACTAGAGATCTCGTTTCTCAGCTTGGAAGTTCTGGAGGAAGAGAAGAATTTCTCCAAGAATGCTCTCTTGCACTCATCCCAAGTAGTGATGGTGTCACTGGGTACAGTCTTCTCCCACTGACGTGCTTTATCCCCCAAATAGAAAGGGAAAAGCTTGAGCTTGAAAGTATCTTCGGACACACCATTGGTTTTTGACAAACCACAGTAACTGTCAAACTTGTCCAAGTGATCAAATGGGTCTTCTACAGGCAAGCCATGATACTTGTTGTTCTCTATCAAATTGAGGAGTCCAGGTTTGACGTCAAAGTTGTTGGCTTCCACTGGTGGAGCACGGATGCCCAACCTCTAACAATTAACATTTGGACGGTCATAAGCACCAATGGCTCGAGCTTGTCGGAGTGGGTGAATTAGTCGTTGTGGTCCATTGTTACCACCTTGTGGAAGAGGGTTGTTATTGTTGTTTCCGTTTGGTGGATCCATGTCAATATTCAACTCTTGTGGCTGAGCTTGTTGCTATTCTTGTCTTCTCTGTCTTGAGATTGCTCTTTCGTAAGCCCTTATATCTGGAATTCGTGGAACTAGGTTTGTTGTGCCCTTGTTCCTCAAGTTCATATACCTGAAATGTCAAAAAGAGATCAAGACAGAGAATCAGTAACGAAATAAAATAAAAATGACTTAGTCTAAAGCAAGTGACTAAATCTCAATGTCCTAATCGACTCAGAATTTGGCAACGCCGCCAATTTGATGTTATGAGTTTTCAAGTCTCCTAAAGCAAATATTATAGTATAAAAGATTGTCGAACCAGTTTTGAGAGATATAAAAGTACTGAGAATGCAAGTACTAGCTTAATCTAAGTGTGATCATGTGATTGATTGGTTTTGAATTACTACTAAGACTAAAATGCAATAACAGAACACTAAGTGCGATAAATGAAATAGCCTTGACAATTAAGATAAAAGATAACTCATGGGTATAGGGAATTAGACCTTGGGTGATCAAGATTTGAACTAAAGATGGCAAGTGATCAATTAAACTATCAACCTTAATCCTAGACACAATTCTAAACAAGCTCTATGTCTAGATGAATGTTCATTTACTAACACAACTCAAGCATCAAATGTCTTCGGTTGAATGTTATGGAAGTAATCATTAAGAATAAGTCTACTAGCCATTTTAACACCTTTAACAACATGTGTCCTTGGTAAAGAATGTTAAAAGCTTAGGAGAGTCGACTAAGGCATTTCATCAAACACCTTGTGGGTGGGAAATGCCTAAAGATCAACCCTTGAGTGGCCAACTCAAAAGATGCATTACAATTACCCTACTAGCAAGGAACAAGAGAAATCTACACTAAAACATCATAGATCTAGCCTAAACACCCTTAATCTCCCTAACCCATGAATTCAAAGGTGATTTACTCACTAATCATCATGATTCCTCTTAAACCCATTCTGGATTCAAGCTTAATCATGCAGATGATGGAATAAACAAGTAACAACAACAGAATAATGAAACAATGATCTTAGAAGAGGAACTTTCCGAAAGGTTTTTGTGTTTTTGTTCAAGAACAAAAGATAATCCGCCAGAAACGGCTTACAGAGGTACTTAACTTAGGTTTAGAAAATGTAAAACAATGAAACAAAATGACCAAAAGGTCCCTGAAATAACTTGAATTTCGTCTCAACAACGACACGCAACGACCTGTGCACGTTGCTCCATGGGGGGGGTTGCTCTGCTGCTTCTCTTCGTGTCTCGATCTGCGAGCAACCTCTTGCCATCGCTCTGGAGGTCGCTCCAGTTTGGAGCGAGCTGGCATGGTCGCTGTGGACAGGTCGCTCCAGTGTCCTCCACATGCCACAAAGCGACACGACGCCGAGCGACCATCGTACCTCGCTGTAGAGGTCGCTCTGGATGGGAGCGACGTCATGAGGTCGCTCTGGCACGTAGTTCCATCTTCGCTTATCCTATGATCACTTTTGACTCCCTTTTTAGCTCCAAAAGCCTCCAACCATCTTCAAGAACTCAAAGGATAATCCAAAACCTGATAAGAAGTCATGTATGCAAAATGCAACCTAGAAATGACTATATCCTAGTCTACGTGATCAAATGCATGTAAATGGGTGGACAAAACAATGAAAATATGCAAGACATCAGTACCTACCCCTCTGCATCTCGGGAAGTCATCTCAATCTTGTAAGCTTTTAGGTAGATGCTGAAGTATACCAACCCCAAATCTTGAAAATAATGTCAGGATTAGTGTTGGAAATCAGCTATGGTTCCTTCAAACTTTCTAAGCAAGTGTGATATAGCGGCATGATGATCCACTTTGGTATCTCTAGTAATGTCTACAAACAACTGTTTAAGAATGATGCTAACATGTGGTTAATCAATAATAAATCTTGATCATAGTCCCCTTCTTGACTCAATAAAACTTTTTGAAAAACTTGTATATATATAGTAAATAAGACTCAAAACAAATTAAATAGCATCAGCGAACTTCCCTCAGACTTAAATTACACTGTCCCCAATGAAATTCGTCTCGGATTGGTTAGGAAAAATCAAATCATAAGTAACTTGATATCAGACTCTGTAAAAGAGTATTGATCGATGTCATGATGATATCGACCGATGGTCATGTTCCATGGTCGACCGATGTTGATTCTTCAATATCGATCGATGGTACACTTGTAAGTGTCTACTCTTCTTTTTTTTGAAAAGTATTGAAACTTAAACTCAAAATAGAACACAATATCAGTAAACCTCCCTAAAACTTAAACAACACTACTACCAATGTTATATAGTCTAAGATTGGTGAAGCAAATAAATCATAAGGACAAAATTTAACAAGGAAAAACGATATACCTGCTCACTGATGGTGATCCGTCGATCGACACAGTTAAGTGGCGATCGATCGATACTAGGGTTACTCCGTCGATCGACAGTGATCAAGTGTCGGTCGATGATTTGTGAAGACTATCTTCCTTGGATTTTTTTTTGTGAAAACCTGTAATAATAAATAAAATCTGAAATTAGACTAATATAATTAAAACTAATTGAAAACATACTAAACAGCGGGTTGCCTCCCACTCATCGGTTGTTTATAGTCTTTAGCTTGACGTTTTGGAGTTCTGATTCAGTTCTCATAAGATTGGGGACTTTCTCAAAAACAATTCCCAATGTCCAATGTCTTCAGCTTCATCACCCTTTTGTGAAAGCCTCCATAGACTCTTCTCCTTTGTCTATCATCTCTGCAATAAGAAGTGCTCGATGCTTTGCAAATGTCTGCGAGAAACTTCTGCTGCGCACTCTGTACTTCTTGACACCATCTGAGAAGTGGGGAATCAATGACAACTGTGGACCATACTTGATCTTTTTTCTCTTCTTCCAATTCTTCCTCTTGTTTCCCCCAAACTTGTCTGATCTCTCGTGTGGTTTCCTTCATCAAAAAGACTTCAACACTTTTCAAACTCATTCTGCTGTGATATGCGATGGGTGTCGATCGATGGTGCAGTGGTTGTGTCGATCGATGCCGGCTTGTTGATGCCGTTCAATACTGCTTCTGTGTCGACTTTGGTTGTAAATCTCAATCCCCGCGTAGAATCTGCTGTATGATCATTAATTACCTTAATGTAGGGATCCCTCTGCACACTTCCATCTGGTGGACTAGGAAATTGAACCTCAAAAACAGTGCTGGGAACCACAAACTTCACAGGGTCATGTATCATTTTTCACTCTTTTGTGAAACCTAGCAACTTCTTCTGTACAAATAGGTGGTCTGTTATTTTTAGGGACAGCAAGATGTGAGGTGTTTGGCACATTCATTCTCTCCTCAATCGATCCTGGTTCTATCATGTAACATGGTTGTTTGTCCAACAATGAGTGTCGATCGATATCATTAGGTGGGTGTCGATCGATGTTAGCCTTTGGTGAAGTCTCTAGATCTTTTCCCGAAGTGTGCTGATCATCATCAAGCTTCATCTCCAAGTCCTGATCCATATCTTCAAGCTTTTTCTCCAGCTCTAAGAAGTCTTCCATATTGAATTTCCTACTCGAATCCAAATACCCAAGTTGTTCTCTATCCTCTACATTCAAAAGATATCCCATGGAGATTTCTCTATGTACATCTGGAGCATGATAACAACTTGATACATCGGTGCTCTCTAGTGTCAAGTCTGAAATGTCCTGAAGATAACTCGAACTTTCGTGGATGTGGAGTGGAGGCGAGCGACAACCGGGGTTAGTTTCGATCGATGCTGAGGTTTTAGGGTCGATCAACGTTGAGATCTTAGTGTCGATCGACGCCGAGGTCGAATCGATAATATCAGCTTCTTCTCCTCCACAATACATAATACCCATTACTATGTACTCGAGAAGCTGTCGTGGACTCTCGTCTTCTTTCTTTATTTGCCAAATTTCAAGCATCTTGTCCCACTTATCGTTGTTCTCTTTTTCTCGAGCTGCGGCAGTTTCATCAAGATATTCATAAGGGAATGCTCTTTCAACAGCATCCCATCGAGTCAAAGATCGTGGTTCCAGTTGACTAAACCAGCTAAATGCATTCCCAGAGATAGAATAGGGGAAGATCTTGCAAATCATGTGGTATTCAAATATTTCATTATGCTCGCTCCTTGAGACTAGATCAACAAGTTCTTCGACGTGTTCCTTCGGATATTCAGGAGGCGAACCCTGAAAAGAGTTATGAGCTGCCCAATCATACCATTCACGGTTAAGCGTGAAGTCAATTATCTCAGCAACAACAATGACATCAGGGATCACAGCACCATGTTCATTAATCAATTGTCCTGTACTGCTGCGAGGGCGACCGTCTTCCTCTCGTAAGATCCCATTCTCATCAACTTCAATTTTGAGCACTGCAACATTCTTTGTCTTCCTGGAAGTAGTATCGATCGACGGTGAAGTGTGAGTGTCGATCGATGTCATGATGTTAGTATTGGTCGATGGTGAAGTATTGGTGTCGATCGATGCCCACTTCTCTTTGCTAACGATTACTGCTTAGAGGATGTCGACTGCCCTCGTAGACTTATGGATCGTGCGCGAATCAGCAGGTTCCGTTTTTGAAGAACACAAAAATCCTCTCCTCATTGCTTCTTGGTAGTAATATGTATGTATCTGAAACACAAGAAATTTTTTTATCTAAGTAAACTAATATAGAAAAATACCTAGACTAAATCAGACAAATTGAGTCTAATAGCGAATCCTCGCTCCCCGGCAACGGCACCAAATTTGGCAAGAGGGTTTTTATGTATTTCAGTGGAAACTCAATCAAATTAGCCCTACGAACTACGCTTGCCAAGAGAGGTCAAATTGTAGTATTTAGGGATCCAATCCACAGTGAGCATGGGCACACAATAAAATCAATACAGTCGCGATTAAGCTAGGCAAATAGACTAATAAGCAGTAAATAAACTATAGCAGATACTTTATTGATTGGTAAGTAAACAATAATAATAAATAGCTAGATCTAAGGTTTCAGGCGAGTGGATTATAGAAGATAGAAGCTAAGGGTATTAATCATTGAACTCGATATCTAATGTAAAAGACGACCAGCTCTCGCTGCGAGTCTAATCTATTGACTAAGTATGATGTCTCAGCTCTCGCTTGTTGACATGAAATAACCGTCGATCGATGGTAATGATCGTGCGTCGATCGATGGTCTCTTGAGTCAAGCTTTATGAACTAATTCGATAAATTCACTAAATTAACTAAATCAACTCTCTTTTGTTTCTAGCAACTTAGCTCAACAGGATTAATTCTAGTAGTAAACCATGCTCTCGCTTGCGCCTAACTATCCTATGATCAATATTCTAGTTAGCTACTCTAGAACACAAGCAATAAACACAATTTTATTGATAGATCTAATAATCACCCTAGCAATTCTATTGTTTGGCTAATCCATCAATAAGATTAATTAACCCTAAATCTAACAAGAGATCTATTCACACATGATCTTTGTCACAAAAATCAAAGATGAATAGACTAGATATAATATAAAACCGAAGGATTTCCAGGAGAACTTTAAAGGAGTTCCTCCCTTCTCTCCTAACCCTATAACAATAGATAGAATAAAGCTTGGTAAGTGTGTGGCTTGAACAAAGGCATAGAAACACATAGATATGATTTAAAGTCGTGCAAGGTATTCGGGTAATTTGTGATAGCTTATGGCCTTATTTCGGCCACAAAACAAGTCGGCCCCGTCTTCTGGGATGGTCGTCGATCGACACCAAGGCTGTGCCGTCGATCGACATTCATTCATCTTCTCGACAGCTTCCTCTCGCAAGGCAGACATATCACTTTTCAGTAAATCGGGCATAACTCTAGATGTAACCGTCCGATGGACCTCAAAGTTCTATATTTTTTTAAAATCGCAGCAATCTCACCGTGGTAAGATCTCCATCTATAGATAAAGTTCTGACGCATCTGCGCAGTTCTGCATCTCTAAAAGCTTCAGAATCAATAAAGTTCTCCAGAACGTACCTGAACCTGAAAAGACTTTTAAAATAATCTAAACACATATAATCGACTCTAAATAGAGCTGATATCATGGAACAATAGTGGTAAATATCAGGCCCTGTCATCAACCGATGATGGATAACGAGTGTCGATCGATGTTGTGTCCGCATGCTCGTCGTCTTGATCGTATTTGAAGAGGCATGTAGGAATCAAACCTGGATCATCACCCAATTCTATCTGAGTAGCCTTATTCTTAAATTTAAAAAGGTCATAGAAATTGTATGGATCAATCAACGATATATACAACTTGTTTGTCTTCATGTCGCAGATAGCTCCCACTGTTGCCATGAACGCTCTTCCAAGGAGTAAGGAAAAGTTCCAATCAATCTTTATATCCATCACATGGAAGTCTACTGGAACTAAAGTGTTTGGAATCTGCACTGGGAAGTCTATGGCTATCCCTCATGAATTCACTTTGGAGCAATCCACAAAGGTGAATGAATCACTAGAAGGCTCCACTTTCAGACTTATCTTCTCTGCCATCACTCTAGGCATGATTCTAACTGCTAATCCAAAGTTAGGATATTCGTGACCTTTGACAAAACATGGAATCACAAATTTGCAAGGGTCACTTTTCTTCTTGAGAGTAGTCATCTGCTTCATCTTCTCTCTGAGGTCATTGAACATGCGCTCTATGTTCTTTTTCTATTTCCTTGGATTCCCTGAAAAACATCCACAATCTATGAGTATAATATGCTTCATCAAATTTAGTATCTGAAGGAATTTTAAAAACTCTTTTGGCAAAGCCATCAATCTCTTTGCCAGTTGCTTCTCTGCGAAGATGTTTGGGAATCTTCTGCTTTCTTTTGGAGCGTCTTTTTGTTGTTATAGGATTAGGTGTATTGGCATTATGTTCCTGATTCTCCATCCTTGAAGTCCTAACAAATAGGCTGGCACTCAGACTTGGTTACCAAATCGGCTCTATTCTTGTGGACTGTCGATTGACGGTTGCTTCTAGACGTAGATCGACATTGGAAGATTCACACGGGGCAACCGATTCTGCAGGTTCTGACGATCGACGGTCCGGCCAATGCGAACTGCCAAAAGACATGGCACTTTCTACACGGAAATCTACTTCATGCGTCTGTTCTCTCTTCACTTCTTGCCAAAATTCTTCACCTACCAATGCATTGACGTGATGCTTCTGAATAGCTTCCCCTTTCTCCTTAATCAAGGCATCATGTCTCTGAATGACTTCACTTATTTGAACTACTTGATTCTCCAACTTCTTGATATGAGTGTTGAGATTCTCAAACTTGGTGTTGAGGTTGGTGTACAATGAATCTATCTTCCCATTGAAGTTCACAGTCATCTGCTGCTGCTGTTCCAATATCCTATCAACCATAGCTTCCAATTTGCTCTCATGAGGCTTCTGCTGCTGCGAATTCTGATTGTAGCTACTTGTGTTGCCACCATAAGAGTTCCTATTAAAGCCTCGATTTTCTGGTCTCTGGTAACCATTTCTACCAACAAAATTCACATCCTCCTCCTCGTCCTCTTCTTTCAGGGCTTTCACTTTTTGCTTCTTGAGAAATTTCTGAACATTGTCCAACTTTGCATGGACTTCATCTATCTGCTCCCTTCTCAAAGATGGAGCTGATTTTTTTCTCTCATAGTCAGGGTTCTTGGTGCTATTGTTAGATACCAAGTTCTCAATAAGCCTTGTTGCTTCTTCTGGGCTCCTAGTGCTTAATTTTCCTTCACTAGCTGTATCTAAAGCCATATGGTATTGCAAATCAATACCTTTGAAGAAAGTGCTAAGTAGTTGCACTTCATTGAAACCGTGATGTGGACAGTATCTCTAGTAGGACTTGAATCTGAACCAAGAGCTTCCGAATGATTCTCCAGGCTTATGTGTGAATATAGCGATCCTGCTTTTTAAGTCTTCCGCTCATGCAACTTTCTTGCATTCCTGATGTTTGCCCTGGATGTTAGAGATCCTAGTGGTAGTTGTTTAAGCCAATGAAAAGCATCTCTAGCAAGTAAGTACTTGAAGAGCTTTCAGAATAGATAGTCCTCAGGGACTCCATTGGCCTTAATAACATATACTAGATCCTCAAATCGCTCTAGGTGATCCATGATCCTCATGTTGCAATCCATGGTAGGGTGTTTGTGTAATAAGTGCGAAGAATGACGGTTTGATCTCAAAATCATTCCTCTGGAAAGCTGGAGGAAGAATAGTGAATATGTTAGCATAGAGCTAGTTTGAACGATTGTAGTCAGGCAGTGTCCGTTGAGCAGCTTGGGAGGCAGCTTCAGGTTGAGCTATCGCAGTGTTTGCTTCAGGTTGAGCTATCGCAGTGTTTGCTTCTGGTTCATGGATTACAGTTCCCTACTCGTCAATTCTTTTACTTGTTGCATTACGAAGATGACCTTTAGGGTCATACAGGTATCCTATCTCATCTCGAACCACAACCATCTTTCGCGAGCTACCGTCGATCGATGCCTTATGGGTACTGTCGATCGTTGTTGGTGTGTGAGCGTCGATCAGAGGTTGAGTGCTATTGTCGATCGTTGTTGGTGTGTGAGCGTCGATCAGAGGTTGAGTGCTATTGTCGATCGATGCTAGTCGCGTCTGGTGCGGATGGAACGTTCGATTGCAACGGGTTTGAGAAGAGTAATGTCTTGTTCTTTTTGCTTCTGGTACTGCTGGGCATGCACCTGAAATATAAGAAAAAGAAATTGCCAATAACTAGCAATAAAATAAAAAGCCTTGGCCAAACCCTAGAAAATAAATCTAATGGCGATCCTTTCTCCTTAGCAATGGTGCCAAATTTGATAGCATGCGGATTAAGGTTTATTTTAAAGCAGGCAATCTATCAAATTAACCCTACGAACTACTCTTGCCAAAAGAGGTCTAATTGTATTACTTAGGGATCGAATCCATAGAGAGCGAGGGCACACAATATATTTAAGGTTAATCTAGGCAAGCTATAAATAGGAGGTTTGTTTGTAGGTTTTATTCCAAAAAGAAAATTGTCTAAATAAGTTAACTGGTTCAAATATGGAAAATATAGATCTAAGGTTTCAAGCAAGTGAATTATAGTCGAAAGGATGCAAGGAATTATGAATATGAAAGGATATTAATCACAAATCCGACCCCCTCTCTTTCCAACTCTCGTATGCAAACAGAAGAGTCGACCGTCGATCGACGGCTAAGGTCGAGTGTCGATCGACGGTTACCAGACAAGAAGCTCGTCCGATGGGTTAATTAAACCAGCTCTCACATGTATATAATAACGTAGATCAATGGAATTTATTGTGACACAAAACCTACTCTCGTAGTTATCTATGTCCTAAGTTCAGGTTTCTAGTTAGCTACTCTAGAACACAAGCATTAAACACAATTCCAAAGATGGATATCTCTTCATCCTAGCAATCCTATTTTGGGGCTAATTCATCAATACCATAATAAACCTTAAATATAAAAAGGGAATTAATTAGACATAATCATAAAAAGCATGATAAAGTGAATAATATAATGCATAGAAAAGATAATGGTGTTCCAATACAAATCTCTGAGGGATTTCAGTTCCTTCCCCCAAAACTACTAAGAAAACTATTTTGTGATGTAAAATTTGTGTCTCTTTGCCTAATCAATGGCATGACCTTTATAAACTAGGTCAAAAGTCGTTCATGGGTATTCTTTTAATTTTTCTTGACTTAGGATTGAAGTCGGCAAATACCTCTGCGAGTAGACCGTCGATTGACAGCAAGCATGCACCGTCGATCGACAGCAAGCATGCACCGTTGATCGATGGTCAGGCTTGATCTCGACTCTGACTTAGCTGATTGTGAACAGCTACTGAATATCTTCTTTGAATGCTCTACAAAGCTCCATTTTCTCCATAATACTCCAAAACGTACTTGACTTGCAAAGACTCTAAAATACAGTCTAGAAATACATAGCAGACTCCAAATAGGGTGCAAATGATAGTCTTAAACTGGTAAATAACAAGTTTTATCAGGGAGGTACCTAGGGTTTCCTGCGATGGACTTGGGCCTTGCTGGATCAAAAGAACTGGGCCAGATAGTGGGTCGTTACAGTTTCATTACTCTAGCTAAAGCACGCTTAATTCCGGAGTTCTAAATGGATGTGTAACAAAAAAGGTATATGCACTTTGTTGACATATATAGCCAAATCAATTCTATTAAGGCTTTCATCATATATTATAAATCGGGATGTTACAATTCACCCACAAACACAAAGTTTAGTGTCCTCGTTGCACACGACGATATGTCTCAAAACGCCTCTCGGGTCAGAACCAAAATGGCTAACCAGCTCTGATACCACTTGTAACGTCATGACCACCCACGACTAATGGCCATTCCACGCCCGCTCACTCGGCTCGTGCACCCTCTTCTGGGCCCCTGTGCTTTGGCCTCACTCGCACGAAATCGAAAATCACTTCCCGATAGGCCACCCATCCTTTCAATACTCTAGCTAAATCACACTTAACCCAAGAGTTTTAAATGGATGTGTGACCAAAAATTAAGTGCATTTTGTTGACATAAGCAGCCAAATCATTTATATTAAACCTTTCATCATATACCAGAAATCGAGATGTAACATCATCATTTTGCAATAGAATGAGGGGGAGATTCATTAAAAATATCCCTCTAAGAAAACCAACGTGAAACACCTACCATAATGTCTGCCACCAACGGAAACAATAACTCTTTGAGCTGCTCAAACTAGGCAAATCCCGCCGGGATAAATGGCACTTACCTGCAACTAGACGACCATGGTAATCCAATCATTCAACCATCTGGTGCCCCGCAGTTCAGTCCTCGAAATCCCTATGACGATTTACCACCACCAGAAGCTCAACCCATCCATCTTGAGGCTTTGTTAGCATAAGTCTGTTGGGGTTAAAATCGGTTACGACGGAACCAACATCAGAAACCTACCGGGTAATGCGTCCTTTCTGAAAGAAAGAGATAATATCTAGTAAAAAAAGGAATGGGAAAAATCGAGGTCAAATCTCGGCTGACCACGAAGGAACGGTCTGCATAAAAGAGCCATTTGGAAGAGTTTGTCTT
Organism: Moricandia arvensis; assembly: GCA_905132765.1. NCBI lineage: Eukaryota > Viridiplantae > Streptophyta > Magnoliopsida > Brassicales > Brassicaceae > Moricandia > Moricandia arvensis. The sequence goes on from CAJHQP010000460.1 coordinate 83,924, forward strand.
AAGACCTCGGGTAAACGCATCCCCAAAAAGAAATAAACAAAACGACTAGAAGACTCGATCATCCAACTCCCTTGACGAAGAAGTTGGTCGAGCAAGACGTCCAACGGGCAAATCAAACCACAAGAACCGACCAAATTGCCCGTTCGGTGAGTTGGACGGCATGGCTCAACCAACTTGCCCGTTCGGCGAATTAGATGACATGGCTCAACCACCTCGCCCGTTTGGCGAGTTGGACGACATGGCTCAACCAACTCGCCTGCTCGGCAAGTTGGGTGGATCAAGACAACAAACTCGCCCGTTCGGTGAGTTGGACAAGCCCGACATGCCAAACAGGCGAGTTGGGTGGATCAAGACGTCCAACTCACCCATTAGGCGAGTTGGACAAGCCCAACTCTCCAAACGGGCGAGTTAGGTAGCACAAGCAATATGTATCGCCCGTTTGAAAAGTCGGATCAATCAATCTATTTTCACTCGTCCTCGTAACTCCCTCTTTTGAAACTTGATTGAACATATCTTTGTTCCCTCTCGATCAGGATTGAGATTGGACTGTTACCAAAAGAAACTTGTTTTCTCGTGAAAGGATCGGGTCGATTGTATAAGACGATAACGGTTAACTAAACACCTGGAGTCGCATCCCCCATACGAAAGATCCTAACTCTTGGACGATGTTTTCTTAAGAATGCTCTTTCGATAAAATCGTAGAAACGCCTGTCAAAAACGGCCCGAGAGGGTCTAAAACTTGGCTAAAGGGCCACTCACAATTTTATCCAAAATTGAGCTCAAAATTTGTGACGGATTATCTTTTATTTTGCAAGAAGAGATAAATGTTCATTCCGGAAGATGAATGTCAAGATCGGAGGATAAATGTTAAGTTTCCAAAGATAATCATGAAGATCGAAGAAAAAAATAATGTTTCAGTGAAGAAATAAATTTGACCAAGAGCAGAAGGGGAAAGAGCAAACCGCCTCTAGAGGAGTATATAAGGACTTCGAGGGTGATGATGAAAGGGACACACGAAAATCTCCAGTCATAGCAAACATAGCATAGCACTTAGAGCATTAGGCAACTTTCCGTTTTTGTTATTCGAACTACAACTCAACAAGGGTTTTGCAGTCTTAGGTTGTTAGAACTCTCGCCAAAAGCTCTCATGGCCAAGGCTCATATCCTTTTGTAAACACTCATAAGCAAATTCGGAATAAGATATCTATTTGCTCTCTTTTCGATTCTTACTTTATTTTTTGATCTTTAGTTCGTATTCTGACTGATTGGCGTGTGGTATAGCAGAAATCCGGGACCTCTGGGAAATTAGGGGTTACCTAGTCCTAATTCAACGAAAATCGACAGTGCGAATTTCAGTTTCCACAAAGTTCCCGAGAATTTGCATAACATTTATGTCCACAAAGTACAGCAGAACAACATGCCCTACAATTTCTCAAGCAAGAGTCAGAACCCAAGGAGAGCAAAAAGCTCGAATCAACGAGCATCTGGCTTAATTGCCAAGGACCCCAAAAACGCAACTCTCGAAAGTAATGCAACGCTTACTCTCAAAAGTAATGCAACTTACGTGAGACCTAACAGATCAGTCAGTAACAATGGATCAATCTCGGACGAAGAAGAAGCAATTCCAGAAGGAGCAATCGAGAATATCAGGCGTGACCTATCCCGGTACCAAGCTGAGCTACAAACAGTACGATCGCAGATTAACCAAGCTACAAGCTCAACTCCAAAAGTTGATCGAGTCACTGAAGAGACCCAAATAACTTCATTCACGTGCCATATTACTAGTATTCTTGTCCCAACATAAAAATCAAGATCCCGCTCTACGAAGGAAAAATCGATCCCCTCATATGACCACTTTCTACATTTCAATGGGATGACCTCGTTTCAGCAATGCGGAAAGTGATGCAAGATACTGCTAGAATTTCATAGAAAACATGGCAGAAGCCGCCCTCAATTGGTTCTTTCGACTAAAGGCCAATACTGTCAACAATTTCAACCAGCTCTCAGACATGTCGATGAAGGACTACTCTATGTTCATAGAGAAAGGAGCTTCAGAGACCGACCTGTGGACTATGTCTCAGAAGGAGCAAGAGTCACTATGTACCCTCATCAAACAACTCAATTTGGTACTCTCAAATTGCGTCGTGAGTGACAGCGTCGGAATATCAGTGTTTTGAAATGCCTTATGGCACGAGTCACGCTTCCGCTAAGAGCTCTTTCTAAACAAGCCCGACACATTAGAAGAAACTTTACACCGGTCATCTAGATACATGGAGATGGAAGAATAAAAGATGGTCCTCGCCGAAAAACACGCGTAAATGTCAAGACCGAAAGATAAAGCATACGAAGACAATGGAGATCGACCGAGTGGACAAGGACCAAGAAATAATATAGATCGCTCCTTCAAAGTGAGCAAGGACGATGAGTCCGGTGACAAAAAAAGGAGAACTTGAAGCCACAATCAAATAATCGAAAACTAAACACATGGAAAAGAAAAGACTAAAGGCATGGAAAAGAAAAGACAACGAAAAAGATAAAGCGGATAAATGGTGTGACTACCACAAGCGAGATGGGCATACCACTCAAGAATTCTTCGATTCGAAAACTACCTTTTTAATCAGTACCAGAAAGAAAGATTGACATAATTCCACGAAGAAATGAAGAATTCCAAAGAGGCCAAAGAAGCTAAAGAAGCCAAAGAAGAGTCATTCAAAAGAGATCGGCATAACAAGACCTCGAACGTGTCAATGGCACCGACCTCAAGAAATACGGTACGTTATAATTGGCAGGAACACCTACTGCGACGATTCTGTAAGATCGCTTAAATGATATGAAAGATAGGTGAACTTCATCAAGACCATGCCGGATGATGACGCAATCATAGAATTTGAAGAACAAGAAACGATGAATCTAGATTGGCCACATAACGATGCACTGATAATAGAGATAATGTTGGCAGATTGCAAAACAACTATGTAACTGGTGGACACTAGAAGCTTGGTAAATGTAATTTATAAAGATACTTTGGATAAAATGGAGCTTACCGGCGGAGACAGGACCTTCAAGACAGGCCTTAACAGGCTTCAATGAAGCGTCGCACAACTCTGTAAGGACTATATGACTGTGGATATACGTCTGAGGGGTCATGTTGAATACCAAGTTCACCATCATCGACTCCCCATACATGTATAACACTATCCTTGGAACACCATTGATACATGCAATGAAAGCAATCCTGTCAACTTATCATCAATTCCTCAAATTCCTACAGCTGGAGGCATCACGACAATACATAGAAGTTAGAAGGCAGCAAGGTTGTGTCACATTCACGAAATCCTATTTAGAGGACCTGACCGACTTCAAATATAACCAGCTGAGAAGATGAAAGAAAAAGAGGAGTAAACTTAGAGAAGCCTCGCAAAAAAAGAAAGAAATAAAAAACATAGTTTTCATATAGGCAACCTATTTTGGGTACAACTATTAATAAAACAAAATCTACTTCCTTTCAAACAAATGAGCTTCCAAGCTCTGACTAAAGCTTTCAAGCTAAAACTAGTGGCAAACTAGTACACGCTCTAATTTTACTTCACCAAGTAAATTGGATCAACGAGTACTCAAAAAAACTCTAAACAAAATCCTACCTCATAAATGCCCCTCGGCTTAGAGCTTTCACTCTTCACATCGGCACCCTAGCTAAGCAAATATGATATAATACTGCATCACTAATAGAAGCCTTGGTGAAATCACACCACTCCCGTGGTAAGCATCCATTGAGATCATTCATCGTGCCCTGCCTGAGCTTAAGCATGCCTCTATCTTTAAAAGAAAGTCGGGCTACCTGTAACGCATGCGTCCCGCCGTCTGAGCTGGAACAGTCCAAGGACGGGTTTAGCTAGACTGATCAGACGACCCAGTCAGTCTTGAGCTTGTCTTCGGGATAGTATGGGTCAGATTAAGACAATATTTTCAGCTCCGGACATAGCAGTTCAGCTTGTCGGACTAAGCTGGTCGGATTTTAGACAAGGCAGTTGGACTTGTCATCCGAGATTAGTCATTCAGTGCATTGACTGACTGATGTACGTTTGGCGGGAACGGCGGTTACTTTGCGAACTGCTGGGTAGTTACTGAGAGCAGTTACGAAGCGGTTACGGAGCGGTTATCCGGACTGGTCATTAAGCAGTTCTAGGTAGTTAATGGAATACTTAACTGAATAGGACGGTTACTAGGTCCTGGAACTGCCAAGGCGGTTATAGAACTGTTGGGAGTTAAGTAAAAACTGTCCGAGAGCAGTTACTGATATTTGGGGACGAAAAGGGAAACTGCCATGATCGGTTATGGGCAGTTAGTAAACTGTCACTTAGCAGTTGCGCCAAGAAAAAGAAACTTCTGTGGGCATTTATTTCATTTGTTGGGCGCGGAGCAGTTAAGAAAATGGTTATGGGAGGTTAAGGCCGAGGAGTAACCGCCCAAACTTCTTTTATGGGTATTTTCGTGGGAAGGGAGGGGACACTTTACTGGCACGGTTTCTGGACAGAAAATAACTCAGAAACAGAGAGAATAATCGAGAGAGAGAGAGAGACAGACTGATCGGAAATGAGAGAGAGATGGCCGGAGCGTCGATCGGAGTTTCTGTGGGTGGTGGCGAGTCTTCCTGTCTTGGCGGCTAGTGGTTCTGATCAATCCACTGGTCGGATCGTGACTGAGGATCCGATAATAAATGTGATGCGACCCCGATCAGCTATGTAACCAGCTGAAGTGAGTGTAGATGATCTTTGTGAGATGGATGAGCTGAATACTTGAGTGATCTGGACCGACACTCACTTGGACGAGCTGAGTGAGCTGGTTCAATTTTCTGAGCTGGTTCTACCACCCGAGAAGCTACAATCGATCAACTCCATTTCTGATAAACCAATCCCATATCTTGAAGGTTCTAAGACATATTCGTGGGCCAAACTACTTAGAGAAAGTAAGGAACACGTTTTGGATCAGTTGGTCTTTTGTGATTTGGTTTGGGCCGAAAGAAGGATCAAAAAGAAGCTGCTTTGTTTTTTTCTGGAAATGGATTTCCACCAGGCCTTAGAAAAGTGATTCATTAGCCCATTTTTCATCAAGAGAATTCCAAGAGAGCTGCAGGAGAATCAAGGTCGTGGGAGGCCAATGGGCAGTCCAAGTTTCACTCAAAAGAATAATTTAATCAAGTCTTTGTTTGCATTTTGTATGTATTGTTTTTAGCTAAGTCTTTTCGGTTTCTACAACTTGTAAGAATATAAAAATAGGCCTAAGGGCCACGAAATAATGAGAATATTTTGAATAAAAACTTGTTTGTTTGAGAGTGAATCTCTTTGTTCTTTTGGAACTTTCGATTTCTTAGTGTGTCATATCTAAGGATCAAACCAGTGTATCAAAGGTTATTCCGCAAACTCTTATGTGGCCATTTTATCACCAAAGGTTGCTGTTGAGTGTTTAAATAGTTCAGGTATCGAGTTCTTACACTCTTCATTGGTTCTACACGAAGCAACATCCTAAGGTTCACTGCCTATCTTCTGAAGAATCGTCGCTAGCATCAGGCACTAGGCATAATATACCTCATGTTGGATCTACAAGAGTCTAAAGAAGCTTAGGCTTATCTCATTACCACCTTGGAGTGAAGTATCTTGGAAGGATCCGAACCAAGTTATCCATAAGCTTGGCCAGGGTCGCATCAAGTGGTATCAGAGCAATGCTCCCAAGCTCGGTAATTCTATCTTTTCATCTTCTCATCTTTTCACCATTTCTTAAACACTTCTTCTCTATCTATATGTTGTAAGGAAACTAAGCCAGCTTGATAACCTTTATTTAAAAGAAATAAAAGAAAGAAAAGAAAAGAAAGAAAAGAAAAGAAAAAAAAAGAAAAAAAGGAAAAAAAAAGAAAGAAAAGGGATCGAAGAGAAATCCGATCAGACCGAGGAGAAATCCGGACTCAAGCTTGGTAAAATCGGTTTCCGAAAAAAATCTTGCAATCTGTCTATCTTCTTCTTCTTCTTCTCTTGATTTACCATTTCGTTATTTTGATTGGCACTGAGATTGATTGTTAGTTCTCTTGGAACTTAGAGAAGTCACTAGAGAATCAACTGAGAGAGAGACAAACACTTTGAGAGAAACACCTTGTGAGATCTTGTTACCTTTAACTCGTTTGTTAAGTGTTTAGAGGAACAAGATGTTACACTTTAACATAAGAAGCAGACAGGAGCAGATCCAGCAAGAGAAATTCAATTCATCTTATTTGTTGGAAAAGAAGCAAACAATTTTGAAATCGGATTACACATATGCTTCTAACAAATTTTATTCTATGCAGGAAAGTACACAACCAAGGAGATCCCTGGAGTGGCCTAATATCTGACACAAAAGCAGCCTAAACCATCCAGGGATGAAGAAGTTCATGATTATTGGCGTGATGATCAAAGAAGTTACCACAGATCTAGAAAACTCGATGATCGGTACAAAAGAAACCAGCACTATAATGACTGTGAGAAAAAGTTTTTCCCATAACCTAAGGCCGTGGAGGAGAGCCATAGGAAGAGTGCCACCACGTCCAAATCCCTAAGAGCTGAAGCCTTGAGCCAAAGGCCAAGTTATTCTAAGGAGAAATCGGTTAGACCTAAGATAACAACATAACCACTTTCATTACTTAGCCAAGGAACCAGAGGTATTTCCAAAACTTCAAATTTTATTTGTGCTGATGTAGTTGTTAAGTGTAATGGGAGGAATCAGATTACAAAGGACGTTGTAATACCCCTGATCTAGGGTATCAAGTCAACGCAAGTCAACAGACGTAGATCAAGCCATACTTGGACAGAGAGCTATGAGAAGACATGAATAGAGGTTTGGTCGAAGCATTTTCAAGAATGGTCGAGTGGAAACCAGAGTTTATCGAGATGACATAACCGAAGCTTCGAAACGGACAAGGCCGAGCATGGTGAAATTCCAAAGTCTGCCAATTAAGTAAGACTTTATCTCAGTCACCATTATGGGATAAAATAAGACTTTTGGTCAAGACAAAATGAAATTGGAACGAGCCAAAGTGAAGACGGTCAGAAGGAGGTTGTTTTGGCCAATATGGTTGAAATGGGCTAGCCAAGAGCTAAGGAAGCCAAATCAATATGTGAAAACATGGTCTAGGAGTTCAAAGGATTGTTTTCTACAATTACTCAACTTTTGGAAGTGGTCAACTCAGAAGTCAAAGTCAACAAAAGTCAAAGGAGAGAGAATGGATCCCATTGGTCCACGTAAGCTATCCGATCGACCTATAGGAGCATACCACGTGGAGGAGAAAAATTTCCCTAAATCCTTGATATGATGTAAAATAAATTAAGGAGTCTTATGGTGAACAAATCATGGGCAAAAGATATGTAGAGAGCATGAAGACATGAAGATACCTTTTGTACCCATAATGGACTACAAATTGGTAACGGAATTTTGGGCCAAGGAATGGGTTACTTATTTCAAACCCATGACATCTAAGCTTCATATATGATCCAAGAAGAGTGTTGGATTGGGCCTTAGCACAAGGAGAAGAGATTTAAAGATTGAAGACCCAAGAGTGCAAATTGGACCTTAAATGGCGGTTTGGAGAATGAAGGGGAGAGCTATTGGAAACATGTCAGGAACGAAAACTCCCATGAAGTGGATCTTCTACTACACAAGTTGATATACGTTAGCTAGGGACACTAGCCTAAGGAATATATTTGGTATGTGTTGTGCATTAAGGCCATTTTAGAGCTAAATTTTGATGTGGTGGCAACTAACCTTGGAGAGCAATTTGGGAGCTGAGATTTCGTGCACTGAATGAGTTATGGAATTTAGTTCTTCTTCTAAAATATGGGATGTAAAGAAGCTGATTCATTGCATTTTCGTTCATGCATGGTTTTGGAGCATAAAATGGAGACAAGTGTAAATCCATGTGTCATGTGTTCCCACCAACTTCAATGGATATAAATATGACCCTTAGGTTGTCTTTTAAGAGTTAAGAAACCCCCTGATCTTTCTCTCTGAGTAGTGCATGTTGTTCTTTCTTGAGAGAGAAAGTACCCAAAACCGATAAAAAGTAAGTGAGGTGAGTGTAGGAGGCTCTCTCCGTGTGTTAATACTTGTCTTAGGATCCTTTGTAGTGTGATAGGAGAGGTGGTAAGACCTTATATGATTCTTTTGTAGGTTTCATTTCTCTTTTAGCCTTTAGCCTCATTTTAATCGGTTTTTGTGTAACCCGTAGGTCTTGAGCTTTTGGTGTTGTCTTGCGGTTTGTGAAGACCTAGGTGGGTTTCCTTGTTTGTGTTGTTTATTTTGTTGCTAACCGTGTGTGTGTGTGCAGGTTAGAGAGCTTGAGCTGTGTGGTTCTTAAGCTAGAACCGCTTTCGCAGTTTGTGTGTGTGTGTGTGGGGAATTGGTAGACCCCATGCTTGAGTGTTTTATTATGTTAAGTGCATTGTGTTGTTAGGTTGTTAGATTGCTTGTACATTTGTGTGTTGTTAAGTTGTTAGTTACATGCATGCATTGTAGTATCCTGTAGTTGCATATGTTATAGTGTTACTTGCATGAGATTTGAGTGAGACTCTCTCATGGCGATTCATATGCATTTGTGTGTAGTGCATTGCATTGTGGTGTAGTTGGGGTTGCATAGAGATTTGAGTGAGACTCTCTCTTATGCCGGGTAGTTTTTTAGGGTGTCTTGTTGTTGAGTCATCTCGTACTAAGCCTAGATGAAGCATTGCATGGAGGTTAGAGGTAGAGCTCCCTCATGCTGGTTGTATTTTGTGCTTCAGGTCTAGAATAGTGCGAGTGTGTGTGTGTGTGTGTGTGTGTTGTGCATGTTTTGTCTTTGTGCGTTGCATGGAGGTTAGAGGCGGAGCTCCCTCGTGCTGGTTGGTTGCACCTAGACTAGAACGTGTGGCCATCCCGGTGGTATATCCCTCGCAGTGGGACACTCCGGTGATGTGCGTGGACCATGGAGTTATATTGGGAGTGAACCAATTCTCCAGTGGTGGAGTGACCTACCCTCCATGGCTTGTCACGTGAAGTGGGTCGCGCCCATGGACGATTTCTGCGTGACGACGTGACCCGGTGGTATATCCCTCGCGGTGGGACACTCCGGAGATGATGTTTTCCGATCATGTGACTTTTGTGTTTATGGTCGGGAGTGTTCAGGGAGGAGGGTTAGGGCTCCGTGTGTGAAGGGATCTCGGGGTGTGTGGCGTGTGGCCCCATCCTTTGTGTGTACTCGAGTATTTTTGTGTTTTGAGTCTAGGATTGAGTCTAGACTGTTTTGTGTGTAGTTAGGTCTCGGGTGAGACTTGGGGAGTAGTGTCTTGCATTGCATTCATGTTTAAGTTATTGCATTACATTAGTTGTAGTTGCATGATAGTTGTTATTGCTTGCTTGCTTGTTGTTTGTTTAAGCATGGGCTGAAGGGGTTTGTTGTTGTTGTTTTGGAAACTCACTAAGTAAATTTCAATTACTCACACCCTCTTCTACTATGCAGGTAACCTTAGAGGGTCGGGCGTTTGCAGGGTGCGGAGGATGAGGCCAGAGGAGATTTTCAGTGTTGTTTGCAAGGAACAAGATGTTCATGTTTTCAATCTTTTTGTTTTTCATGGTTACCCGTTTGACTTGATATTTTCTTTTGTTGTACTTTGAGGACTTAGTCGAGTTCCCGACTTTGTAAAATAAATAAAAGTATGTTTTCTTTAATAAAATCCCCATGGAACGCTGATAATTAGTTTTTTCCGAACTTACACAAATCTCGACCGAGGTACGGGTTGGCAAGCCTTAGGCCGTGGTCGAGAGGGGCGGTGTCATGGTCGGACTGGTCGAGACTTCGGATTTAATCTAAGTTTTGACCGGACTGACTGCGGTGCTCGCCAACCTTGTGACGCTTCCGGGTCGTTCTGGGTTAGTCCAGCCTAGGAAGATCCGGGGGTGTTACAGACGGGCCCATGGTGCCTAAGGAAAGCAATGAAGGAAGTAATGAGAAACGTGAGAACTTGTTCCAGACTAGAGTTTTGGTTTATAACAAAGAGTGCAGTATGATCATTGATGGAGGGAGCTGTGCGAATGTGGCGAGTTCAACAATGGTGAAGAAGCTTGGTTTAGAAACTCAGAAGCATCCACAGCCTTACCAGCTTCAGTGGTTGACTGATAATGGAGTAATGAAGGTGACTAGGCAGGTGTTGGTATCATTTTCCCTTGGGCGCTATGAAGATTAAGTTCTTCGTGATGTTTTGCCTATGGAAGCCACTCACATTCTTCTAAGAAGGCCATGGCAGTTTGATCGCCAAGTTACTTATAATGGACTCACCAACCGGTTCTTTTTCCTGTTCAAAGGTAAGAACATCAACTTAATTCCTTTTTCTCCATTGGAAGCTCATCAAGATCAGCAACATTTGAGCAAGAAGAAAGTTCAGGCTAATAGTAAAACCGTGAAGCCGCTAACCTTTCTCAGAAACTTCTTGAAAGCTAAGTGTTTACTTCCCTCTTCTCATTTTGATATTGTGTTTGAAATTAAAAAGACTGGTGATGAACTTACCCATCTTGAACCGGTAAAGCTGATACACTAAAAATTGGATCTTCCTACTATCAAGTTAGTAGTTGTAGTTGTTGTATTTGAGATTCAATTCCGAAGGACCGTTTTACACTATATCTTATGAGTTTTAATTTCTTAGCTAAAACTTTTAGATTTAACAGAAAACAAGGTAAAAATAACATAGAGCAAGTTACGATTTGAGTTGTTTTTAATTTGGGGAAAAGCTAGCCTAGGGTGATTTAACGGGTGTTAGATATCATTAAGACACACAATTATTCAAGTTCGATTTTGGAACAAGCCCAGAACATAGATCAATGGCTAGAAAAGCCCACTGTCGTGGTGCTTGTTCCGAGTTCTGTCTATGAACAGTAACAATCAGGTCTATTAAGTTCATATTACACCCTAATATCTACTTTCGCTAATTAGGGATATAATACTTATTCTAAACAGTTCAGGCAATCTATAACACGGTTAATGAATAGATGAAACCCTAGATCTAACATAAAGTGATCAGATTCATGCTACCATTAAATTAGGTTTAGAATAAAGGCCATCAATGAACATACAACTTATTTATGTGTAGCTTAAATAAGTCTAACACCCTAGCACCCTAAACTAACAATATCGACCACTCAGCAATCATGACAATAAACACAACAAGCAATACTGAATAATTCTCCATCAAACGAAAACAAAAACTTAAAATAGGGTTCAAGAAATCTTCTCTAATCGCTAGAACAAGGTGAAGATTCCTCTCTCCCTTACAAAGTATTGAATCCAATCGAGTTTTGCTGAAAAGTATGAGAGAAAATTGAGCTAAAAAGTCTAGGTCTAATAATGGTCGTGCCTCCCTTTTATAAGGCTTTTGTGGTGGCTGGAAAGAGGAGAAAAGATCAATAAATCACATCCAAAGTATGCTAAAAACACACTATATCAAATTCCTCCAGACTTAGATTTTGGTTTGTCCTCAAATAATTTGAAGCATTAGAACAAGCTAGACAGCACTCAAGGTGTGGGAACTCTCATATTCTCAGTAACCATTCTTTAACCACAAATCTCTGAACCATACAAATTGTGCATCTAGGACTGCACACCCTTACCAGAACACCCCTGACTGCTTTTCAAAATCGGCTCCATACTATATGTGTCAAACCTGCAATGTTACACCTTTCTAACAAAACTTCTTATAATCAAATTAAGGGTGGCGTGAGCATATCTTATCACAGCACTAGAAAGGGTAGACGACGCTAGGTATGAACATGATTTTTCTGTTTGTGGGGCTGTAAGTTTTAGTGGTTACCATTTTCTGTAGAGGAATGTAGGGGATCACACAGAATTGTAAGAGAGGATGGATCCATTGATCTCCACAGCCTAACTCGTTTTGCTTGTTCTCCCCACCTTGATCTCTCAAACTTGTTCACCGCCGATATGTTTTCCCAATCAGAAACACTGTTTCTAAATTATATCTTCGTCTCTCAATCATCAATGGGAATTTAAATTGATAACGTTTTTTTACTCAATAACTGAATAGATGATGATGATGAGAGAGGGTATTTACAAATAATGTTCGGTGCCTCTGATGGTTTTGATTCCCTTCTTTTGATTTTCTAGGTCTCCTTGTTTCTTACTTCAGAGAACAGTCGAATAGTCTTTCTGATTAGCTTGTTCTCATCGACTGCCTCGTTCTCAACGCCCTGATCTTTCTGCCTTGTTTTCTTCACCCTTGATCAGTGGTTCAATGCAGCAAAAACGAGTTAAGGCTGCGTTGATCCTTTCCTCTCCGACCCTTTTGCACAATTCTACACATATGACAATTAGAATAACAGAATGCATAAAGGTGGAATAAAGGTTATGGGTTTTAAGGGTGGGAACCAGTTAAAAATGAGCCAGCCACTCAGGAACAACAAGATGGATGAAAGGATAAGGAGTCTTGAGTGTTATATCGTTTCCCTGCTCTAGTGTTGATCATTCTAAGCATTTCAGTCAATATTAGGCTCAAGTTAGATGGAGTTAAGTTATAAATGTATACCATTACAAGCAGAACGCTTCTGGAGAACAAAGTGATAATGTCAGGGTGTTCCAGGTCCAAGTGTAGGTCTTTCGTCACTGCTAAGATCACTGGATAAGATAACTAAAAGCACACAGAGGTTAATGATCATATAAAAAAGGGTCCTAGTTCTCACAAAGTTAGACTGACTCAATAAATCACAGCAGACTCGATAGAAGCAAATAAGAAAATCCTAAAAACAAAGCATAAAAAAAATAAGTAGCAAAGCACACAACATAAGTGCCTCCCCCAGACTTACTTCACACTGTCTCTGGTGTGAAATAGAATCAAGGAGGCCAAATAAAATAACTTCACACTTAACAGTGGGTTGCCTCCCTCTAAGCACTTAGTTTAAGTCATTAGCTTGACTTGGGTTGGAGGATCAAGGGGAAGAGGAATCACCTAAGGGAATTTCTTCACCTTCTGCAATGGTTGTGTCAGCAAGATATGGCTTCAAGCGCTGACCATTCACAACGAACTCACCTCCTCTCATGTCCAACAACCCAACAGCTCCGTAGGGTCTGACTTCCTTGATGGTGAAGGGGCCAGACCACCTTGCTTTCAACTTACCAGGGAACAGCTTCACCCTTGAGTTGAACAGCAGAACAAGGTCGTTTGGTGCAAAATTCATGTTGATGATCCGCTTTTCATGATACGCCTTTGTTCTTTCCTTGTAGATTTTGGAGCTTTCATAGGCCAGATGCCTAATCTCCTCTAGCTCGTGGAGCTGAATGGAACGCCTTTGTATTGCAGCCTTGATGTCAAAGTTGAGTAACTTTAGAGCCAAGGATGCCTTGTACTCAAGCTCCACAAGTAGGTGACACGCTTTACCATATACCAAGTTGTAGGGCGTGGTCCCGATAGGTGTCTTGTAAGCTGTTATTTATGCCTAGAGAGCATCGTCTAGCTTGAGCGACCAATCCTTACGCATTGTGCTCACTGTCTTCCGAAGAATGCTCTTGATCTCTCTGTTTGAGACCTCGACTTGACCACTGGTCTGCGGATGGTAAGGGGTTGCTACCTTGTGCTTGACACCGTTTTTCTTCAACAAACCTTGAAAAACCTTATTAATGAAAAGAGTGCCTCCATCACTGATAACCACTCTAGGAATCCAAAATCTTGGAAAGATAATGGTTTTAAACATCTTGACCACCACTCTAGCATCGTTTTTGGGGCTGGCCAGCGCCTCAACCCACTTGGACACGTAGTCCACCACGACCAAGATATACTCATTCTTGGATGACTTACGAAAGGGCCCTATGAAGTCTATTCCCCAGCAGTCAAAGACCTCGATCTCCAAGATGAAATTCTGAGGCATCTCGTTCCTCAAACTAATGTTCCCTTGTCTTTGACATGCGTTACACCTTGAGATGAAGGCGTGAGCATCCCTAAACATCGATGGCCACCAAAAGCAAGCTTGAAGTACCTTTGAAACTGTCTTGAAGGTCGAAAAGTACCCAGCATAGGAAGAACTGTGGCAGTGATGTAGTATCTATGGAATCTCTGCTTCAGCTACACATGTCCTGAACACTTCATCTTTACAATGTCGATATAGGTATGGCTCATCCCAAAATTAATGGCGAGCGTCTCTCAAGAACTTCCTTTTCTCATTACCAGCAAACTCCAATGACTCTTTCCCAGCTGCTAAGTAATTTGCAATCTCAGCCAACCATGGTAGATTTGGGTACCTCTTCTTGATCGCTGCTACGAACTATTCTGGGTCGGGGGAACAAGCATCGGAGAAAAGGGTCCCCCTTGTTCTGCATAGGTTGATTGAGTATACGTGTTCCACAGGATGGCTTTCATCGATAGCAGTTTGTTCCTTGATTTTCATTCTGGACAAGTGATCTGCAACACCATTCTCAATGCCTTTCTTGTCCTTGATTTCTAGATCAAACTTCTGGAGAATAAGATCCACCTCAGCAAACGTGGCATGCGTCTTTCTTTGTCAACAAGTACCTCAAGGTTGGGTGATCAGTGTGTACTATCACCTTGGAATCAACCAAATAGGATCTGAATTTCTTAAAGGCAAAGACAATCGCCAAGAGCTCCTTCTTAGTGGTTGCATAGCGACATTGTGCTTCATCCATGGTCTTGCTCGCATAATAGATTACATGCAGCTTCTTATATTTTCTCTGACCCAACACTGCTCCCACTGCAAAGTCACTAGCGTCTGTCATGATCTCAAAGGGAAGGTCCCAGTCTTGTGGCTGCACAATCGGAGCACTAATCAGGGCACCCTTGATCGTATCAAACGCGGTCAAGCAGTCGGTGTCAAAGTCGAACTTGGTCTCCTTGCAGAGAAACCTTGTGAGTGGTCTCGCGATTTTGGAGAAATTCTTGATGGATCTCCTGTAGAAACCAGCGTGTCCCAAGAAACTTATGATACCCTTGACTGAGTTAGGTGGCTGTAAGCTAATCATCACCTTGATCTTTTCCTAGTCTACCTTGATCCCCTATTCAGAAACCTTGTGACCAAGCACTATTCCATCTTTCACCATGAAATGGCATTTCTCCCAATTCAGCACCAAGTACTTCTCTTCACATCGCTGCTATACCCTGCACAAGTTTGACAAACAAACAGAAAACAAGCTCTCATAGACACTGAAATCATCCATAAATACTTCCATAATATCCTCAATTAAGTCAGTAAAAATGGACATCATACAACGTTCAAACGTTGCTGGAGCATTACACAAACCAAAGGGCATGCGCCTGTAGGCGAATGTACCATAAGGGCAAGTGAACATCGTCTTCTCCTGGTCATCTGGATGGATGGGAATCTGAAAGAAACCTGAATAACCATCTAAAAAGCAAAAGTACGGATGGTTAGCCAATCTCTCAAGCATTTGATCAATGAATGGAAGTGGAAAATGATCCTTACGAGTTGCAGCATTTAATTTTCGAAAATCAATGCACATGCTATGTCCAGATACAGTCCTAGTAGGTATCAATTCATTTTTATCATTTGTTATCACAGTGATTTCACCTTTCTTAGGGACTACATGAACATGGCTAACCCATTTGCTATCAGAGATCGCATAAATCACTCCAGCCTCTAGAAGTTTCATTATCTCTTTCTTTACAACATCTTTTAGATTTGGATTTAACCTCCTCTGGTGTTCTATAGAAGCCATCCATTCATCTTCTAGATGTATCCTATGCATGCATTAATCAGGTGAAATTCCAGGAATATCATCTAGTGAATATCCTAATGTCTTTCGATATTTTCTAAGTTCACACAGGAGAAAGGCAATTCCCACATTGTTCAGTTCATAATTAACAATGACAGCGTATGTGGAGTTTGGACCTAGGAACGCATACGTGAGTCCCGTGGGTATGGATTTGAGTTTGACTTTTGGAGCCTTGAGCTTGCTTCATGGGTCCTTGAGCTGGTCGATCGGAACAGTCGCTCCTGCTGGTTTGGCATGTTCTCCTTCGCTTAAGCTCATATAGGCGACCATCCTATCCATGCTTTTGTAGGAGTCTATTATCTTTTCATACCCAGCAGCGTCTATGTTCAAGATGTTCTGCTCAGATTTAGCCTTTATCAGTGTGATTTCAAGTGAATCATCTACTAGGATCCCCTTAATCATTCCTTCTTGAGGTTCCAACACATCATTATCTTCATCCACAGTGAAAGTTTACCCATCAAGCATTGGTCTCTTGAGCAGTTTATCCATCTCAAACTTCATCAAGATGTCTCCTAGTTGGAGATCAATCTTCCCATTCCTCACGTCGATAATTGCACCAGCTGTGCAAAGGAAAGGACGTCCCAAAATGAGGGGATATCTGGGTTCTTCATCAAGTTCTAGAACCACAAAATTGGCTGGGATCATAGTGTTGCCGATTTGGACATTGAGATCTTAGAGAACACCCACTGGTAGCTTGATTGATCTGTCAGCGAACACCAAAGAGATCCTGGTCTGCTTGAACTTGGTAAATCCCAGACACTTAGCAACAGAGTAGGGTATAAGGTGGACACTGGAGCCGAGATCAAATAGAGAGCAGGCGAAAGTAGTCTCCCCAATCTGTACCGAGAGAACAAATTTGCCTGGATCACTCAGTTTCTTGATCACCTTATTCTGCAGCACAGCATTGCATTCCTTAGAGACCAACATCACTTCGCTGTCCCCTGATACCTTTCCTGAGATCAACCCCTTCATCAGACTTTGCATTGACGGCATCATCTGGATCGCATCAAGCAGAGGGAGTTTGTTCGTCAACTCTTCAAGCATCTTCAAACACTTCATCTCCTCACGGTCCTTACGAGACTTCTTAGCTGGAAAAGGATAGGGCACCTTAGGGGTGTAAACTCGAACATGAGGAGTCTCGGCAAGTGTGACATTCACTTCGAGAACAACCTCTGGGGGTTATTCTCTCTTTTGTTCACCAACCAGAAAACCCTCTGTAGGTTGACATGTCTCCTCCTGCTTTCCTTTTTCAGCTGTAGTAAATCTTCTAGGTACTAGGTCCGTGAGTTACTTTCCACTTCTCAGCTCAACTGGATTACAATCCCTGGGATTCTTATCAGTTTTTCCAGGAAGTGCCCCTTGCTGCCTCTTAACACTTTCAGCTGTTTGAGCTAGCTGTACATCGATCTGCCTCATGTGTTTGCTAACACTGTCATACTTAGTATTCAGCTCAGCGAACATGTTGTCCATCCTGTTGTTGATCTCTGTGGTAGCCTGGTTCAACGCCTTGACCTGAAATTGTTGACTCTGGAGCAACTGATGCATCATGTTCCCTAAGACCTTGAGCTTGTCCTGCTGTCCGCTTGATGCTGCTATAGCAGTTTGCTGATTGCTCTGCTGCTTCTGCTGGTTCTTGTGTTGATTCTGGTTCTGGAAACGGTTCTGAGACTAACTGAAGACAAATTTCTTTCCTTGAAAATTATGTGGAAACCCTCTTTGCTGAGCAGCACCTTGAGCTTGATTGTTCTGGGCTTGATCCCTAGGGTTGTCTACGTTGTTGCTCCGGTAAGAGAGCAGGTTGGGGTTGTTCCTGTAGTTTGATTTCTGGTAGTAGTTCATGTTCTGAACATACCCTTGACCGTTGATGTAGAGCACTTCCTGGTGATCATCTCCTTTCTTTCCATCTTCTGCGGCCTGGTCCTTAGCTATATGCTCAGGTGTAGCTTCCTCCATATACAAGACTTGACCTTCGTTGCTTTGAGGAGCAGATCAACCTTGGCAGTGAGTTCACCTTTCCATTGAGCATCAATGATGTTGACTTTCTTGGAGCGATCAGTCTCTGGGTTCTTGTTGGCTGAGCTAGCAGCCATGTTTTCTATCAGCTCGAACGCTCCTTCAGTATTTTGAGTCATAAAATCTCCCTTACTCGCAGAGTTCAAGTCATTGCAAAACTCCCAGTCCACACCATCATAGAAAATCCCTAGAATGTAGTCCTGATCAAACCTGTGATGAGGTCACTCTCTGAGTATGTCATTGAATCGCTCTCATGCCATTAAGGGTTCATTGGAGCGATGCTTGAAAGAGGAAATATTGTTCCTGAGAGCAGCCGTTTTTGCCTTGGTGTAGAAGTGACTCAAGAAGGCAACTTGAACCTGCTCCCATGAAGTGAGAGACATAGTAGGTAGTGATTTCAACCACCCTTCTGGTCAATCTCTGTACCTCTCGTTTTGTTTTCGAAGAAGCCATTTCGATCAGCGTGGTGATTTATTTTGTTTAGCTTTGTTCCCACGGTAGGTCACGAGGTAACCTAGGAATTCTCCCGATGCCACTGTGAACCTGCATTTTGCGGGATTTAGTTTCATATTGTAGTTTAGCCTTTCAAATCATACTCGGAGGTGGGCAATGTGCTTTTTTCTTCGAGAGATTTTAGGAGCATATCGTCGATGTAAACCTCCATTGTTTTTCCAAGTTATTCTGAGAACATATGGTTAATGAGCCGTTGATAAGTCGCTCTAGCATTCTTGAGACCGAATGGCATTACCTTGTAGCAGTAACTGCCGCAGTCAGTTATGGATGCAGTCTTCTCTTGATCGTCGGGATTCATTCGGATCTGATTATATCCAGAGAAGGCATCCATAAAGGACATGAGTTTGTTCACTGTTGTCGCTTCTACTAAGCGGTCGATATGTGGCAGCGGGAAGCTATCCTTCGGGCACGCTTTATTGAGATCAGTGAAGTCGACATAGACTCTCCATTTCCCGTTCTTCTTTTTGACAAATATTGGGTTAGCGAGCCAATCGGGATACCTGACCTCTATTATGGACCGAACTTTGAGGAGTTTTTCAACCTCGACGTTGACCGCTTTGGTGCGTTCTGGTCCCAATTTTTGTCTCTTTTGTTAGACGGGCTTGAACATTGGGTCAACGTTGAGCTCGTGACCTGTGACGTCGATCTCGATCCTTGGCATATCTTCCGCGGTCCATGCAAAGGTGTGTGAGTTCTCCTTCAGACAAGCTACAAGCTCGATTTTTAGAGATTCGCTCAGGTTTGCACCGTCTCTACAAAAACAATCTGGGAACGCTTCGTCATACATACCGAGACAACGAGCTCGCAGGTCGGTTCTCGTTTCACATCCAAAGCTTTGGCTGCTCGCGACTTCCAAAAGATTTCTGTATCGTCCTATTTTGGAGCACTCTCAACTGCAGGCGATTTCTTTTTCTTTTTATGAGGAAATTCAGCTAACGGATTCTTCCATTTCAAGTCTGCAGCGAAGCAAACTTGCGAGATCCTACGATCTCCCCAGATGGTCTCGATTTCGAGAGGGGTTGGGAACTTGAGGCACATATGGTACGTCGACGGGATTGCTTGCACTCAGTTTAACCATGGAGTACCTACGATTGTGATGTAGGATGTGGGTCAATCGATGACCAGGAACTCCACAATTTTCTACACGTTACCAGCTTTCACAAAGAGATAGATCGTGCCGAGAGTCATGGTAGCTTCTCCTGAGAGCCCTACTATTGGTTTTGGATCTTCCGCAATTTTGGATAAGTCGACTCCCATTCGCTCGAGTGTGTCTTTGAAAACGATGTTGGTCGAGCTTCCGGTGTCGACTAATATCATTGCAACATCGATATTCTGGACTGTCAGCTCAAAGATAAGGAGATTGTTGAGAGGTTTGATCGGGTCGGTCGTTGCTCTTTCCTTGAAAGAGATGACACGACTGTCTGTTTTGTTAGGCATACTATGTCTCAAACGTCTGGTGGCTTTTCGAGTTAGATAATCCGAGGCTCCCTCCTTCTAGCGCCAATCACTAGGAACCGAAATTTGCACTGCCAATTTCCGTTGAATTAGAAACGCAGGGTAAACCCTAGTTTCCCAGAGGTCCTAGATATCTACTAAACCACACGCCAATCAGTCAGAATATAAAGTAAAAATCGGAAAGAAAAATAAGAATCGAAAAGAGAGCAAATAGATGTCTTATTCTATATTTGCGTATGAACGTTTACAACATGATAGAAGCCTCGGCTATGAGAGATGTCGGCGAGATCCCTAGATCTAATAACCTTAAACTGCAAAACCTTAGTTGAGTCGCAGCTTGAATAACAAAAACGGAAAGTTGCCTAAATGCTCTAAGAGCTAAGCTATGTTTGCTCTTGACCCAATCCTTTCTCGAGAAAACGAGTTCTTTCGATAAAGTTCCAATGTCAATCTTGATCGAGACTGAACAAAGATAAGTTTGATCAAGTATCAAAAGAGGGAGTTAACGAGGACGAGGTGAAAATGGATTGACTGATACGACTCGCCGAACGAGCGAGTCGGATTGCTCGTGCCACCAAAGTCCCATTCGGCGAGTTGGGTCCAACTCGCCGTACGGGTGAGTTGGTCGGTCCTTGCCATCTAACTCACTTGTACGGCGAGTTGGTTGGTCCGATCCATCCAACTCGCCCGTACGGCAATTTGGACTTGTCCAACTCGCCGTACGGGCGAGTTTGTCGGTCCTTGCCATCCAAGTCACCCGTACGGCGAGTTGTCGGTCCTTGGCATCCAACTTGCCGTACGGGCGAGTTGGTCGGTACTTCCCATCCAACTCACAGTATGGGCGAGTTGGTCAGTCCTTGCCATCCAACTCGCCGTACGGGTGAGTTGGTCGGTCCTCGCCATCCAACTCGCCGTACGGGCGAGTTGGTCGGTCCTTGCCATCCAACTCGCCCGTACGGCGAGTTGGTTGGTCTGAGCCGTCCAACTCGCCGTACGGGCAAGTTGGTTGGTCTGAGCCGTCCAACTCGCCGTACGGGCGAGTTGGTTGGTGCGTGCCATCCAACTCGCCCGTTCGGCGAGTTGGACAGTCCAACTTGCCGAACGGGCGAGGTTGTCGGTCCGTGTTCCTTTCTTTCGAGTTTTGGCCCAGAAACTTTTGTTGAGACGGTTTCGAGACTGCATTATATGGAAACACGATTTTTAGATGTTGATTTTCAGAGTACCGTTTGTTAGCCTAACATTTTGCAAAATTGTTCTCATCACCTATGAAATTGCTTTTGCTCCTTCTTGCTGCTGCAATTGCATCATGTTAGTTAGTTGGTTTGGACAAAGCAAATTGTAGAACTTCAAATAATGTCTCTCTAATTGAAGAAAATGTATCATAAAGTTCATTTTTTGTTATCAAGTGAAACAAACACTCTAAAAAGATTATGTTAGCCAGGCAGGAGACTTTTTGTCTATATGAAGAACGTATAGAGGACTTCTAACACAGCGTGCAAGATTATCCGCCCTTGTATTTTGAGTCTGGTGTACATGCAGAATCTGAATAGTATTGAAACTTTCCTTCAGTTTAGTGAAATCTTTCAGGTAATTTGCAAATGCATGTCATTCTTCAGGTTCTAAAGTCATCTTCACCAATTGAGAACAATATGTCGCGAAAATCACATATCTTTGTACTAAATTTTCCATGCTGTCTATTGCACAAATCAAGCTTCAAAATGTAAAGGTGAAAGGCTTGTTCTCATATTTCTAGCTATCATCAAACTATCAAAGCCTTCTACCGTACTATACCAACCTAGTCATGATAAGTTATCATTTTCTTTCCATGATCTATCTGTGAATTACCATCTCCCTACTCGGGGTGGTAGGATAAGTACTTCTTCCCTTTCATTTCCTAGCTGTGATTCATTATTTGATGCTGGTACATGTTCATCTCTCCACAATGTAGCTTTCGTTCGTGCAAATTGCAGGATGTCTCTAGGACCTCTATCGGTATTGTTCAACATTTTGTCATTTCGTCACTTCCATATATACCAGAGTATCCACACGAACTAATGATCCTCCACATATGTTTTATCCCGCCAAAATAGGTAATATATATTAGCAAATATCGACTGCATCAAGAAACTCCAGGATTATTAGGAATCCGTGTGAGTGCCCACATGTGACTGCTGCTGGACACTAAAAACATGGTTTGTTGTTTCCTCATCTCCTCCGCATCGTGCGCACTGAGTATCACAGGTTGTTCCTATTGATCGTATGTTTTTCGTCACCACAAAACAACAAGATATGATCTGTCACAGAAAGTGTCTAACTTTTTGTGGATATTTTATCTCCCATGCATAAGCATGTAGTGCCTTGGCATTTTGACCAAACAGCTGGACATGTATGGTCTTATTTGGGTATCTTTTTTATTTGATATCCTGATTTTACCTTATATTTACCTGACTTTGTGAAATACCATCCATCTTTATCCATCAACAGTATCATACTTAGAGGAATACTCTCAATGATCGTAACATCTGCAAGGTCAATCAGATCTTGTAGCACATGATTTCCATGTTTCTAGTGGTCTGATCAATAAGCTGGCTAACCATAAGTTCTGAGTATAAAATAGTTGAATTACTGTTTGCTAGTCTGGGATAATTGGATGGGATGCATGGATCATTCCATACTGAAATAAATGATAATGTTCTGACCCTTTTGAATAGTCTTTTGCTAACCAGATATCTAGCACAATACTGCGCCAATCATAAGAAGGCGAGTATGATCTTATTGGCTCCAGAGTACTAAAGTTCCTAAAGTACCTTCCTTTAAAAAACTGAGCAAATAATTAGTTGGGTTTCTCTATCAATCTCAAAAAATGTTTGCCTAGCATTGCTGTATTAGAATCAGTCAGAACGCAAAATCTCAATCCTCCCGCTTTGTTGTGTTCAAATATTTTTTCCTAAACTAACCAGTGCATTCCCCTTCCATCCCCCCCCCCTCCTCCTGAATTCCACCAGTATTGTGAGATAACACTAGTGAGTTAATTCGTTACAGTTGGTAACCAAAAACATGACAACATGATTAGGCATTTCAGAAGCAACTGTTTTTATAATTATTTCTTTTCCTTTTTTTGCCAATAGCGTGATCGTCCATCCATTAACCCGATTATGTAGTCTAACTTGTAAAAAACCAAAAATCTGAGTTTTGGATCCCCCAAGCCTTTCTGGAAATCCAGACAGGAACCCCATCCGCCGATAATATGAATTCCTAAGATCTCCTGCAAAACTTTCCCAGTGGATTATGTGATCTTATGCCTAAACTGAATAGAAAATTTATCAAAATTTATTTGTTTGTCCTGACACCTTCTCATAATCTTTCAGGATATATAGTATCGTCCAATATTCTTCATGTTGTGTCTTATAAAAAAAAGACTATCATATGATAAGATAAGGGAGATAGCAGAACACGCCTTTGCCACCTTGAGTCCAATTAACCTCTTTTCCCTTTCTGATTTTCTTAATATATTGGAAAAAATATTTAACCTTTGGCACAATATCTTGATAACAATCTTGTATCCCACATTACAAAGACTTATCGGCCACAGTTCTGTCATCAGAGTAGGTCTCTCTGTTTTTGGTATCAAGCAAATATTGGTTATATTCAGCTGTGCATCTAACTTTCCTGTTCTTAAAAAAAATATTCACCATATCCAAGATATCTTCCTTTATTATATGCCAAGAGTGTTGGAAAAAATAGCTTCCATTGGGTCTTGGTGCCTTCTTTGGGAGCATCATAAAGAGAGCCTGGCGAATTTTTTCCTATGTTGCTTCTACTGTTAGTCGAGTATTCATCTATTTAGTTATACTAAGAGGAATTTCTTGTCATAAATCTGCAAAGTCCATAGGAGACGTGGATGTAAATAAAATTTCAAAATATCCTACTGCCACTTTCTCCACCGCATGATCTTCTGTTACCCATTGTCCTCCCTTATCATGTAATTCAATAATCCTATTTCTGGCTAGTCTTCGTTTAGTTAATGAGTGGTAAAATTTTGTATTTGAGTCCCCTGATATATACCATAAATTCATGTTATTTTGTTCCCAATAATCTTCTTCATCTTTGTATGGCTCTAAAAGATTTTGCGAGACCTCAATAATATCTTCTTGAGTTCTACTATCATGAGTTTGGACTTCTTCTAATGTATGTTGTTCGAAGATGCTAGATAGAGCTGCAGCTAATTTAAAGTTTGGGTATCATCCTTATTGAAAGGGCCTAAAGCTCACTCATCTAAGCTTTGCAGATGATTTGCTTATTTTCTCAAATGGTAAGAGGGTTTCGATTGATGGTATACCGAATATTTCAAACATTTTGCAGAGGTTTCGGGTTTGCATATCAGTATGTAAAAATCTATTATATACCTAGCTGGTTTAGATGAAGCAGCAAAGCAAGAGATTCTCAGTGACTTCACGTTTTCAATTGGGGAGCTTCCGGTCTGTTACCTTGGGTTACCTTTGATGACAAAACAGATGACTGCTCAGGTTTATACTCCACTTATAGAGAAAGTTCGATCCAGAATAAGCTCATGGACATCTCGGTCCCTCTCTATTGCCGGTTGACGACAGCTGATAAACTCAGTGATTCATAGTTTCACCAACTTCTGGATATCCACCTTCACACTTCTAGAAAGATGTATACAAGAAATTGACAGCTTGTCTGCCGGTTTCTTATGGTCTGGCTCGGATTTAAACGCAAAGAAAGAAAAGATGTATTGGAAAGGTTGTTGTAAGCCTAAAGAGGAGGGAGGTTTGGGCTTTTGTTCAACCAAGGAAGCCAAAGATGTTTCGTGTTTAAAGCTCGTTTAGAGTATTCTCACATCCAATTCATTGATATGGGTAAGATGGATCAACAGGTATTTGATTCACAAGAACTCGTTTTGGTCAGTTATGGAGAGTTGCTCGCTTGGATTTTGGATATGGAAAAAACTTTTAAAATGCAGAGCTATGGAATTAAAGTTCTCGTAAGGTGGATATCAACAATGGCTGCTCGACATCATTCTGGTTTGACTCTTGGTCTCCACACGGTAGACTTATTGAAAAAATTAATGGTCTGAGGGATGATTGAAATGGGCATTAGACTCAATGAGACAGTGGAGAAGGTGATGAAACAGAATCTTACATTAGAACACGGCAGTGACAACTGCTTGCTCACTCTGTCCCGAGCCACTTGAAAGCCCACCTTTTTTTCCAATGCCAATACTCAGAAGAAGTATGGAAAAATCTCACAATGAAGTTACTGTCTTCACATTACAGTAATGATGGGAAGATGTAATCCGATTACTAACAGACCATACACGGGATAAGATTCAAATATTCATGCTCCGGTATGTGTTTCAAGCTACATTATCTATTATATGGAAAGAGAGGAATGTGGGAAGACATGGAGAAGTCCCAAACCCTCCTGCAATATTGATCAAAGGTATTGATAAAATAGTCAGAAACAGAATATCTAGTCTGCATCTCAATGGGGTCAGTCGATGCGAAAGGGCCATGGAAACATAGTTTTCATTTCGATGACATCGAAGTTGGTTTAGTCTCAAATCTATTTTCAGCATAAATTTAGGCTTAACTTACATACATTGTACAAAAGTTTTTTGGTTGAATAAATTTAACATTCATTCAAAAAAATATGTATGTTGTAGTTCATGTATTCTATCCTTTCCATAAGGGGGTTGTTCTTCTTCCATCTAGTAATTTCATGTCGACAATTACTCAACTTAGTCACAATGTCAATATCCATCTGCCCTCTCGATTGTTCCCATCCTCGTATAATAGATTCCAGTAAACCTTCCTGCTGATACACTAAAATTGGATCTTTGCTACTGTCAAGTTAATAGTGGTTGTTGTAATAATTTAGATTCAATTCCAAAGGACCATTTTAAACTTTATCTTTATGGGATCAATATCAAGATAAAACAATAGATGAATTTAAACTTAGAGAAATTGTAAAAAGCCATAACAAGTTGATTTGGGGTTTTCAGATTATTAAGAATGCTGATATAGGTTGGTTTGATCGGGTGTTAATCAATCGTGAGCCAAACAATTATTCAAGTTCAATTTAGCACTAGTCTAGAACTCGGATCACTCAGGATAGATCAGCCCACTGTCGTGGTGCTTCACCTTTTGTCAACCAATCACAGTACCTAAACTGTCGTTTGGACTGAGACATGATTACAAACATTAAGATCAAGTCTGGTATGTTCACAAAACACCCTAACATCTACCTTCGCTGGCTAGGGATGTGATGCTCATTTAAGTTATGTCTAGCAATCTTATACACGGTTAATGTACAGGTTAAGCTTAAGTTCATGCACTAAGTGATCAGTTTAATGCAAGCTTTAAGAACAACAATGAATGAAGACAATCGATTTATAACTTATTTATGTCAAGCTCACAGATCTAACACCGTACCACCGTAGACTAAGCAAGATGACTACTCAGCCATGGAACAAGAAAACACAGAGATCATAATAGGAGAAGACATGAAATACTGCTGCAATAAAAGAGAAATACGGTTCAGGGGATTCTTCTCTAAATCGAGAGAGAGAGATGGCCTTCCCCCTTTTGAGGTAGCAAATCGCCAAGTACAAATCTCTAAGGTCTGGTTTCTTGTGTAAAAGTAGTCTAGAAAAATAAGAGAAATCAGAAAAGATATATTTCAGGTCTCTGACGGCTGCAGGAGAGAAAATAGGGATGATTAAGGCAAATCCCGAAATATTAGAAGTTTCCTTAAAAATCTCTTCTGCTGGAGCAGTCAGTCGGTTGCTCTGTTCACTCAGGAACACCCGTCAGGTTACTCTGTTAATCACTCAGGAACACCCGTCAGGTTGCTCTATTCGATTTAACGCAGGAAAACTCCAATTTGCATTCCTTTCTTCGTGTGTCCCTCCTAGAGCCTCCTAACCTACTTCAGACCTATAATGACTCAAAAAGGAATAAATTGACTCGATAAATACCTGAAAACACTTAGAAAACATATGCAGAATGTGTCAAAAACACAACATATCACCTGCCCAATCAATCTGTTATCAAACCGGAATTTTCCTCTCTTCCTGGGTACCTTGTCCTCAATAGGTTCTACTATTAAACGATGATCCAACCCTACCAAACCTACATTTTCTATAAAGGTGCACATGGATAAATTATGTCAATTCTCATTTGCTAATGCTCTAGCCATTCTCCAGCTAATCATCTCTTTCCCTCTTCTTCCTTGCCACGACATCATATTTCCTAGAGAAGGAAACTATAGCAATCCACAATTTCTTATCCTATTATTGAACCCCAAAATTGTCACTACATGTCGTAAGACTCCACCTTGTTTCTTATGATTTCCAGTGATTTCATAGAAGTCTATTATTACAAACCAAGGTTCCGTTCTTGCTAATCCATACCTCATTTATCGTTCCCAAACCTACTCTCTCATTTTTGGAACCAGATCCCCATACACAAATGTTAGAAAATCTTCTTTCCCACGGTCTCCGTCTCTACATCAATCTATCTATTACTGGTATATAGAATATTAACATGATTTTCATTGTAGTAATATAATGTCCATCCTCCACTTGTTCCTTGTGGAGAATTCTGTACAAAGAAAAATCTTGTTTAGTTTCCGATAGGAAAAGGAATTCCAGTTTGTGCGTATGCCAAGATTTTTCTTTGTAGCCGAAATGACATTGGAAATTCTGTACAAAGAAAAATCTTGTTTAGTTTCCGATAGGAAAAGGAATTCCAGTTTGTGCGTATGCCAAATTTCCTGGAGACAACTTACTCTCCATTTGATATCCATTTCTTTACAATTCCAGCTTAATATCCGCATAAAAATGGTATGATGCTTGGACGAGCTGAAAATTAAGGTCCATTGTAACCCCTATAATATTATGTAGTACATCTCTTATTATTATTTCCCATTGAACTCCAACAGCCATTTTGCGTATATATGTGCTTTGGTTGATGTATGTGTTCCCTATTCCTGTTCTGAATTTCCCCCTAAAGGATTTGTCCGTTATGTATATTCTCTCGCCATATCCATCATTCCATACCATCTCCATTCCTGCCACTCCATCAAGTATAGATTTGCAGGTCATCTGTATTATACTTGATTCATAATTAATTGGCTCATATAGTGAGGATAGACACAGCCACTCCAGTGATTACATTTCTCTACGCAATATATGTCACTGTATTGATTTCCAACCCAAAGAAACCAATTTCGTCATCAAAGTTCTGCCATACCATTTTGTGATAACCGTCCCCCTCTCTTGATAAGCTACTATGTTGTGTGCCATATAACTAGTTATAAGACGTTAAGAGAGACCAATTGATAAAAGAAAAAGTTCCAGTTCGATTTCTCTGAACTTCATCAACCATAATGAAGGTCTGCAAAGTCGCTATACTGACATCATGAGTGCACACCAACCAGTACACGATTATGTGCCTTACGCCCAAAACATCATAAAAAGAAGGTGCACTTACATCTGAAAGGTATTTCCACATTAAGTAGGACCAAATTTTCCAAAAAAAAAATGACCAAAGTGATTCCTCTTCTGCGTATTGATCTTAACTGGTCTGAAGAAACCATACAAAGCCAATCATCCGATAAACCAAACTCTACCTGTTGTAACCAGATACCAAGTAAAGTTTTAGTCACAGTGGAGCCAATTTAAACCCTTTGAGATACTTTCATTACACAATATAAACAGACAACATATCGGAGAGTAACCTATTTTGCATTATATTAAAACCAAAGAGAATCATGCTCTCTATGTAATCTGTATACTCCTGCGTCGTAATGTTCATTATTTTACTAAACTTTAACGCTATAGCCAAACCCATATTTGACTAAACTTTAACCATATATCGAAACCCATATCACCTGAGTGTATTTATGTAAATGCTCCTTATGCATCATGTTCTTTCATCTGTGATATCCCTCACATCATGCTACAATCAAGATGTTGTATACTAATACCTTTTAAAGAAAAAATTGGTTGAAGATCTTGAATCATACAATATCATTGGTGCCGTTGTTTGGTATGTATTTTGGCGAATTACAGAAACAGTTTAAACTATACGTCGCAACAACAAGGTTAAGTATCTCTCGAAAGATCGGTTTCACGTAATTTCTTGAACTTAAAACAGAATCTTTTTTTTTTGGGCAACTTAAATCTATATATTTAAATCTATATATTTGAATCTTCTCTTCTGCAGATACTGTAGCTGCAATAAAGATATAGCCGAGCACAAGGACTGTAAGTTACACTACATAATATTTAACCTTTCATATTACCTGTCTAGATCATTTTCTCACCAACTGTGCCTCAGATTCAATGTTTCCGCTCCGTGATACATATGTCTAGGTGAAAGAGTTTGGTGCTTGTACGTATATCATATTTTATACAGATGCCACCATACAACCAGACCCGGCCCTGGGCTAAAGCTCATAAAGCTTGGGTTTGGGCGCCAAAATATATTTAGATTTTAGGGGCACAATAATTATAAAGATCTTTTGGTCTGGCGGTTTGACAACGTTTTGTTATCTACAGGTGTATTACCGTATTCTACGAATTCAAAATTGACTATTTTTCAATTATATATGTTCTCCATTGTTCACTGACTATTGCTGGAATTGATGAAGTTTTATCTTTATCGTTTGTCGTAATTTTTAAAATATGTTAAAAACTTAAAATGCAAACAAACATAAAATTATACTAATTTATTTTTGCTCTTTAAAATTCTCAACAAAAATAATCATTAACATTTTATAAATTGAATTTAATTTTAAACTGATTTGTTTAAATTATAATTATTTTTCAATATCGACAAAATGTGTATATAGAATTTTACTGTTTGATAAATATTACAAATAAAAATGTGAAAATGGCTTGAGATTTTTTTTTAAATGGATGGTGATTATCATACATTAGTAAAATAGTTTTTTTTTTAATTTATAATTTTTATTTAAATTAAATTTCAAAAATTTCTTTTATGAATATGTCTCATAAGTTATTAAACATGTTGTCTATAATATTAATAGAACATGAACTAGTTAAAACACTTGGTTACTCCAAATTTGTGAATGAATTTGAAAGAAAATTTGCAAATAATTTTATTGATATTTATGTACTTTATTTAAAATTTAATAATATTAAAAATGCAAAACAAATTGTAATTAAGGGGTAACATTTTTTTAATATGCTTTAGGCACCAACGGACTCCGGACCGGCACTGCATACAACGTAATGGGTGATAATAGATCATACAAGATCACATCTAGGCATGCGGTTTCAGTTAGCTAGGGTTTTTTGGGTCGGTTAGTTCGAAATTTGGTTAGTTCGGTTTGGCCGAAAACTCGCTGAGTTGAACCAAAAAAGTTCGGTTTTCAGTTAGTTCATTTTAAAAAATTATACCGAACTTAGCCGAAGTTTTCGAATTCATTTAATTTATGTTTAAAGTGGTTAAAATTAAAAAAAAAATTAGTTATTTTTGTTCTGATTTTAATTAATTTACTTAGTTTGAAATTTTGGTATAGTTTGGTAAATTATTATTCTTTTGCAAAAACCCAAACTAAACGATTACTGAACTGAAAACTGATTTTTTTGTTAACTTGCCGAACTGAACTGAACTTATAAACCAAACAGAACCGAAAACCAAACATTTCAGTACGGTTCAGTTAACAGTTAATACCCGCAAGCCTATCGCATGGATATGCAGATGTGGTTGTATGTATATGTTATGATTTATGGGGGGAAAAACTGGCTCACTCGTCGCCTTCAACTTCAATAACAATGGGTTCAATAAAGGGAATTCGGCCAAAAAAAACTCCAACTTTACATGAATTGCCAAAACAAACACGAACATATTGACTGGTCAAAAAAACACTCAACTATATTTGACTTTTAAACTTTAATCAGTAAGTTATCGTTGACTCACCAATTAAACACACAGTTAGTAAACTTGACAGAATGAGTAAACGACGTTTGCAAATGTCGTTAAGTAAAACGACGTCGTTTTGAGATGGGGTGAAACGACGTCGTTTTACCTGTTTTTATTATCAAAAAAATGTTGTTCACTCGCGTCGAACTTGAGAAGTCGTGGTCAAATTACTAGGTTTCTTGCCACTGTGCTAGTGGCACTTTAAAGAAAATCTCTAACATGTCTTTTTTTATTGAGTATCAAAAAATTTTCAAAAAATCTAAATTCTATTTTAAAAATTCCAACCTTTGTTCTTATTCTAGTCATCGAACGGGTTTCGAATGAGAAAGGTTTGCTGTCAACCTTTGTTCTTAAATATAGTTAACCACAGATGGCCAAATAGTTAGACGAACTATGAAAATATTTGACCAGAGAAGTTGGTATAACAAAAGCCACAGTGGTAACTATTGAACGATAACAGAAATAGTTCATAAATAAGTGACTTGTATTTGGTCAAAAAAAAGTTACTTGTACATGTATTCAAACGTATTGAGCCACTATATATATTGTATAAATAATAGACAAATAGGAATGTCATTAATTCAGTATGAAGAAATTAATAAGTTGTTTTATTTTCGACCTTGGAAGTTGAATGGCTTGGCTTCTTCGACATTTTCTATTTTTTAGTCACAAAAAGGTCACAACGTTTCTCAATCAAATTGATTATCAGTTAAAGAAACGATACTAAGTTTTCCTTTAGAGACAACCGATTTTCTTTATGGTTCCATGTGGAATCTATATACCCTCCTTGAACGAATTGGTTTAGCGCCAAAATGTATAATAAAAGATATTATCTCTTCCTACAATAAAATTACCTTGAAGAATAGAAACTCGGTAGCTTCGACGGCAAAATCCAATCATAGATTGCCGTGAAATATGCACTTACTATACAAAGGAGTTCGTAAGTTCATGCATTCCAATTATTGCAAAATTCATCTTTAGTGCATACTGCAGACAATCTCTTCTAAATTTCCAGTTATCTTTAGTGCATACTGCAGACAATCTCTTCTAAATTTCCAGTTATCTTTTTTCGCGATTTCCAGTTACCTAAAGACTAATAGGATCACGTATATCTTACACCATCCATGGATATTATTTTTTGTAGAAGAGATACAAATAAAACCGTTTAAAAGTCACCTCAGAGTCTTATGTCTATAGTGCCCTTTGCTTTCATAGAGGAATTAAGTTATTGACATCCTTTTTGAGAGAACTCTGAACTCCAACTAAGCAACATGTATTGAAATGAGGTTTTTATTAGTAATGTTAATCATAAAATGTAGAAGCTTCTTATTAACACGTATACCATGTAATTCTTACATCAAACAAACGAATTATGATCCAAACTGATACTTTAAAGGCATCTTACGTGTAAGCTGCATATATTATTTATAGCTTAATTTTTCAATATAAAGCAGAAATAGAAATGGAGGACTCATCCTTTACTGAATCTTCAGCAAAACAGGATCAAAGAATCTGCAGAAAAGGTAAAAATGATCACATGGACTGCTGAAATTGAAAAGGAAGAAAAAAAAACTCAGAAGTTGATTACCAGAAAAAAATTGGAAGTTTAATGTGCTTCCTTTTCCCAAGCTGCTCTTGTGCATCATTCAATTAATTTCATTACTTTGTTCGTTTAGTCTTCAGAAACATTGGTGTTTGGAACAAATTTGTCATCCCAACTATTCATTGCCCCAAAATATCAGCAGAGGATGACGCCTCCAGAAAATATATACAACACTTGAATAAGATGTTTTAAATTAATTGAGGGGAGTAAATTTTTGAGAATTAACGAACATGTTCATCGATGAGAAGCATTTCGAAACCAATAAGGGTCTTTGTAATTGGATTTCGAGCCTCCTAGAAATGAATCTGACGAAAGCGTAACTCGGTTTCGTGGGGACCTAGTGAGATATCTTTGAAGGACATAACTTCTTGGGCAATAGCGGAGGAGACAGTGGACTTTCCGTTTGATTTCATCGCCATGGCTTGAGCGTAGTCACTACATGCTTTCGGGTTTTGGTTTGTGTCAAGGTAAGAAAAGATAGTATATAAAGAATGAGAAAGAGGGGGAGATGGAAGGAAATCATTGAAAGAAGATTAAAGCCAACGATTGATTAAAGCCAAAGACATAACGAAGGTGGGAAGAAGACGAAACGGAGGCTGAGAGAAGAAGAAACTCAAGCGTTTGATCGCTTTACGGGTTAGGGTTTTCTGACATAGAGAGTGGACCGAAAGTATACAAAAATATGATTTTGGGCATCTGTCATCTGGGCCAGAGATAAATATGAGCCCATTAACGCAAGAGGAGATGACGTGGCGTTTTAAAATATCCTGATTGGGTGATTATTTTAAATGATGTGGCATGTTTCTCCTTTCACCTTATTGAACTTTTAGTATTGTTAGATTGTATAAAAACTTTCACTTACAAATTACAACTAATCGAAAAATAAAAAATTTCACATCTTTTTTCTGACTCTCTCTGCTCTAAGAACTATCTTTATCATTTATTTTACTATGCAACTAAATTTCAATAAATAAACTAAAAGATGCCATTTATCGTCCATGGCAATTGTAAAATTGACATATGAAACTTAAAAAAAAAATATTTAGTGCTATTTTAGATATAGGAAAAGCGTTATATAGGTATCAACAACAATTACAAAAACGATAAATGATGATTTTACAGTTGCACTCACTAATGGAAGGTGAAATTGACTCTCTTCGCTATGCATATAGAGAAAACTCCAAGTCCAGATCGAACGACAACTCTTTTCTATCAAAATTTTAGAATATTTTAAAAAAAGAGATTTAACCTGTATAGGTAATTAATTTATTTTTGAAGTAACAATGGAGGATGGTATAAATGACACTAGTATTTATCTAATTCCAAAAAAACAAAGCCAAAATAACTGTATCAGATCCGCTCGATCAACTTTGCAACGTTAGCTATAAGATAATCTCTAAGGTCTTATGACAGAGATTAAAAAAAGTCCTACATGATTGTATTTTAGAAACCCAGTCAGCCTCTGTTACTGGAAGATAGATTACATATAATATCTTGAATGCATAACAAATGTTCCATGCATTGCGAACGAAACCACGTGGATGTGCCAAAAGGATGGCCACAAAAACGGATATGAGTAAATGGTATGAGGATGGAATGGTTCTTCATAGAAGCAGTCATGAGGAAAATGAGTTTCTTGGACATGTGGATTGGCTTGATTATGTGTTGCATTACTTCAATTAAGTACAAGGCACTTATGAATTGCCAACCAAGAGGAAATATTATCCCGAAAAGAGGTCTACGTCAAGGACATCCTTTGTCTCCTTTCATATTTATTCTATGCACGAAAATGATCGCTAACCTTCTTAATCATGAAGAGAACCAAGAAAAGATAACAGAGATGCGTGTTACACGCACTTGTCCCCCCGGTATCTCACCTTCTCTTTGCTGATGATGGTTTTTTCTTCTGTATGGCGTATCACCGTGAATGTGAAGTAGTTATGAAAGTAGTCAGAAAATATGGACAAGCACCAGGTCAATACATAAAATTTTATAAATCCTCTTTACTCTTTGGTAAGAGGGTCACTGGAAATGTTTGACAACAAATTAAAGATACACTTGGGATCCAGAATAAAGGGGGAATGGGTTCCTACTTAGGAATTCCAGAAGATATTAGCGGATCCAAGTGTAAGCTATTTGCGTTCATCAAAGAAAGATGTTGAATAAAGTGAATGGATGGACATGTAGATGGCTATCAAAAGGAGAAAAGGAAGTCCAAACCAAATATATTTTGTTAGCCCTACCGACATATATTATGTCTAGCTTCTTGCTTCCGTTGGAGTTATGTGAAAATCTCACAAGTGCTATTCCACAATTCTGGTGGAGCTCAAATCCGCAAAGAGGGAAATTCACTGGGCCAAATGGAAAAAGCTCTGCTTACCGAGAGAGGAGAGCGGGATCAGTTTCCGTATGATCCATGAGTTTAACCTGGCTTTACTAGCAAAAACATTATGGTTACTAGTATAATACCATGATTCATTGGTGGCTCGATTTATGAGAGGAAAATACTACTGAATGATTTCGCCTTTGCGAACAAGCTTGGTAAACTTTGCATTCTTTGTGTGGACTAGTATTTCAGCAGCACAGATATTATTGCTATTGAGAATTAGAGAGAAAATTCATTCAGGATATGAGGTTAATGTGTGGGAGGACCTTTAGATTCCAAGAACACCAGCTAGGCTAGCCCAACCTTCTACCCAAGTGATGAAGCCGAGAATGAGAGTCAATGATCTTATTAATGGAGAATCAAAGGAATGTTACGTTGGAGTACTGGAAAATATGTTTACCATGATGACATACCTCTTATACAAAGTCTGGCCATAAGATCAACTCATCGCCGTGATACTTTATGCTGGAACTACATAAAACAGCCAATACATGGTTAAATCTGGATATTGGGTAGCACATAATTTATTGAGAAATAATGAAGAGATGAAGGTCATGGAGCCAATATAACCAAGTTTCAAGCCTTTGCTTGGAAAATAAAGGCACCTTAGAAGATATGTCATCTTATTTGGCAATTGATAACATGACATGTGGTGGTAACGAGGAACCTGACACGTTGTAATATGCAATATGATAATTATTGTCTAAAATGTGGTGAAATCGATGAAATTGTTACTCATGCCATCTTCGAATGTCCACCAACTTTACAAGCATGGTCTCTATCAGCAACACCATCTAGTCCTAATATCTTTCCGCGAACAAGTATTTATGCCAATATGGAATACCTTTTCTGAAAAAGATTACCTTTTCTGAAAAAAAAGAATAGCATTGTCGAACCCGAATTAGATAGGGATCCTAATCCCTGAATAATTTGTTTTTTTTTTTTTTGAATTGAATGTTAAATTGAATTCAAAAGAAAAGACCTTTACAAATTAGTGTTCTTGCCTATGAAATTTGAAAGATCAAACAAATCAGAATTTTAAATTCGAAAATCTTTTCTTCAAGCTTCCACCATCTTCTCTACCTAGCACTCACTCCTACTAGATAGCCAGCACTCACTCCTACTGGTTGTAAGACAATCAAGAAGAGTCAAACTTCTCTTATCTCACGCTAAACCACTTAGCCATACCTCCTTCATACTGCTTATCCCCTTTCCTTCTGATCACAGTGAATTTATTTCTCATCTCTTTATCAATTCTGTGAGTAATGAGACCTGCAGGGTTTGATTTCTCACCATGTCTTCGCTTGTTTCTTTCCATCCAAATCGCATGAATCACAGATTGGAATAAGTATCTTATAATGTAGAGACTTACTCTATCCCAAGTGGAATCATTTGATAGCAAATCAATGAGGTTATCCCAATCAACCGTATAACTTCTCCCCATTAATCTTCTTGCAAGTGCTTCCCAAATCTCCATAGAATAAGAACACTCAAAAAATAAATGCTTCCTTGTCTCTAGTAGTTCACTACACAGCCCACAAGAAACATCAGCATTTGTATTCCAATTTCTCATATGATCCCCCGTGGACAGCCTACCATGAATAGCAGTCCAGAGAATGAAAGAGTACCGAGGAGTAGCATACTTAAACCACACTGCTTTATACCAGCTACATGCTAAGTACTTCTCCCTGATGATCTTCCATGTTTCTCTTGTGGAGAAGCTCCTTTTATACTTCCCCTTTTCTGTTTTCCACAGAGAAATATCCTCTTCATGCACCCAGTTTACTTTGTAGTTCTCAATTTCCACCTCGACTCTATTCAAAATGGGGATACGGTGTTGTCTTATTCGATGGTGTCTACAAGCCACTACCTTTGCATTTGCTGAGATTCCCAAATCAATGTGGCCTCTCCCACGAAGAGTATCATATAAACATCCTAGAGAAGACCAATTTTCATACCAGAAAGAGGCTTTGTTCCCATCTTTAACCTCAACCTTATAGAGCTCTTTTGCAACAGTTCGACACTTCAATATTTTCCTCCACATCCAAGTGCCTGACTGATCATTTTCATTCATCATCCAGAAAGAGCCCTTTCGAATGAGGTAGATTTGGACCCAATTAACCCAAAGAGAACGAGAAGAGAGGATTCTCCAAATCAGTTTAATGCAACAGACCAGGTTCACCTCCTTCAGAGGTCGAATCCCCAAACCACCTTCTATCTTTGGCTTACATATCTCCCTCCAGGTTATCTTATTCTTTTTTCCATTTAACTCTGGCCCAGACCACAGAAAAGCAGAACATAATCTCTCAATTTCCACAATACAGCTGCTAGGAAGTCTAAAAGCAGCCATCCAAAAATTTGTTAAGCTCATTATAACTGATTTTAACAACTGCAACCTACCAGCATAAGAAAGAAATCGACCAGTCCAAGAACTCATTCTCTTCCTGATCTTCTCAATCAGAGGAAGATAATCCACAACAGTCATACGCTTAGTTAGCAAAGGTAAGCCTAGATACCTTACTGGTAGATTCCCTGAGGCAAATTTGAATTGATTTTGAACTTCTTCCCGCTTCTGAGTAGTGCCACCAGCCATGAATAAAACTGATTTCTCCATACTGATCTTTAAACCACTCATCCGGTCAAAGTTATCAAACACCTTTAAAATCCCCTCAATAGAGTGTTTAGTACCATCTGCAAACACCATTAAGTCATCTGCAAAACAAAGGTGGGTGAGATCAAGGTTTTTACATTTAGAGTGATACCCAATATCTCCTTTTCCCGCAGCCTCATCAATCATCTTCGACAAAACACTCATACAGATAACGAAAAGACAAGGGGATAAGGAACAGCCTTGACGGAGACCTCTTCTGCTCTGGAAGTAACCAGCTAACTCACCATTGACTTGCACAGAAAAAGAAGGTGAAGTGATACATAAGGATATCCACTTCACAAATTTTCCCGGAAATCCCATCGCCTCTAACGTATTTAAGAGAAATGACCATTGAACTGAGTCGAAAGCTTTAGAGATATCTATTTGCATAGCACAACGAAGGGATATGTCGTCTTTGTGATAATCTTTCACCAGTTCTGATGCTAGGAGAACATTTTCCATCAAGAGCCTCTCTTTAACAAAAGCTGACTGATTGAGAGTAATGCATTTCAGCACAATGCCTTTCAGTCTATTTGCAAGGAGTTTTGAGATTACCTTGTAGAGCACATTGCATAGAGAGATTGGACTATAGTCTTTCATCATCTTTGCTTCTTCTTTTTTCGGAATAAGAGCCAAAATTGTAGAATTGAGCCCTTTGGGGAGATAACCTTTCACAAAGAAAGATTGAACTGCATTTACTACATCTGCTCCAATTACTGGCCAAGCATCCTTAAAAAATTCCGATGTGAACCCATCTGGACCCGGAGACTTGCTCGAAGGCATGTGAAATACAACTTTAGTTATTTCTTCTCTTGTGACTTCCTTCTCAAGCTTCAAACAATCAATCTCACTACACTGAAACTTCAGGAGATCTCTGAGCTTTTCAACAGTAGCCCCCTCAAATTCTTCTGGTTCTCGTTGCATAAATTCTGTGAAGAAACTCTCTGCCTCTGCTTTTATCTCATCATCAGTTTTTGCAAGAGTCCCATCTCCCCTTTGAATCTCATGAATCTTATTATGCACCATCCGAATTTTTGCAGAGTTATGAAAGAAATTGTTGTTACCATCTCCCACATCCAACCAATGAACCTTTGCCTTCTGCTTTAGACAACCTTCTTCAATCTCTGCAAGTGTGATCCATTTTCTGTATACTTCTGCTTCCCCTCTTATGGCTTCACTCGTAGGATTTTCCATGGTTTCTCTTTGCTTTACACATAAACTTTGATAAGCCTCTCTAGTTCTTTTTGATAAATCTCCCAACTTTTCCTTACTGAGAGCACGTAGAGGTTGCTTCAGGGCCTTTAAACGCTTTGTGAGGTGGAACATTGCAGAAGTAGATGGATACAGAGCTTCAAAATTATTCCAGTGACTTTCCACTAAGGGCAGAAACTCCAGCATTTTGCTGATCACATTTGTAAATTTAAATGGTCTTCTCTTTTCCTTCTCCTTGACATCCATCTCAATTCTACATCTCATGTGATCAGAACACCCACCCGCTTCAAAAACACAGTATGCTGGATCATTATGCAGCCAAGCTTCATTAACTAGAACTCTATCCAACTTCTTACAGATAACTCCTTCTTCTCTCTTATTACACCAAGTATGGAGAGGTCCTTGATAACCCATATCAGTTAAACGACAATATTCTACCACTTCTTGGAAATCCCTCATACCAGGAAGTAATCTAGGTGAATCTCCATAACCTGAATGCTCTACACTCTCCAAGATTTCATTGTAATCACCTACCAGCATCCACTTCTTATTTCTGAACATAGGAGCATCATAGTGATTTCGTAAATCTTCCCATAAATCTTTTCTTTCCTCTACCGTATTAAGAGCATAGATGAAGGAGCAGAAGAACTCTTCATCTTTACCCGGCAGAAGAACAGAACACGTAATAATTTGGGTACTCTTATACACTGGCGTCATCCGAACTGACGATCTCCACATAACCCACAGCCTACCAAGTCTATTAAACTCATAATTCGCCATCATATTCCAACCATCAAACACAGTATCAACTATCTTTCCAAATTTCTTTTCCTTCACTCTTGTTTCTATCAAACAACCAAAATTAAAAGATTTTTCTCTACACCATTTCCTCACCACTTCATGCTTCGTCCCTTTATTGAAACCTCTCACATTCCAAAAGAAACCCGCCATATTAATGATGTTGTTGACGAGACCCCCTTCTCAAAGTACATAGACTTTTGTCTGTGGCTTGAATTGGAGTCTCTGACGGTAACACTCTATGTTTTGTTTTCGACGCTCGGGGAGGCATTAGTCTCGTACCTCCTCTACTCTCTTCAACTTTTTTTAGTGCATCCTCTATCACCTTATTTATCGTATTCTCTTGCGAGCCTGCAGTCTCCAAATCCTCAACTTGATATACCTCCTCTTCATCTTCATTCTCCTCTGAGTTTCCCAGTACAGCAAACCTCGAAGGAGTAACAATTGTCTCTTGATCTTTTTTCGGATTTGGGGATTGCCTCTTAGCTTTCTCCTGTGATACATGTTGCCAATCATTCTCCCCTTCTTCACTCTGAGAATCCTTCTCTATGCCTTGCTCCTCTACTGTTTTCTCCACTGTTTCTTTCACACTTTCCTTAACTCTTTCCTCCACTCTTTCCTCCACTCCTTCTTCCACACCTTCTTCCGTACCAGACTTCATCCCAGCAGTAGGTAAATTTACCTTTTCCCCCTCTGTCTCATTCTTTTCTTGCTTACAAAATGTTGCATAATGGCCCCATTTACCACATATTTCACACTTTGGAGGAAGCCAAGGATAAGCAAACTCCACCACTGTTTCCTGTCCCTGTATCATGTAGGTGATCTTCTTTGGTAGTTCCTTAGAAAGATCAGCTTTCACAAATACTTTTGCAACTTTGAAATCTTTACACGCCAAGGTATCAGGGTGAAGATGATCCGGTTCTCCTGCTGCGCTGGTGATGAAACTTAGACCTTCCCAGGAATACATACGCATCGGAACATTCGTCAACTCAACCCAAAGAGGAATCAGCTTCGCCTTTGATAAGTCTTCCACTGGAAACCACTTTGAAGCTATCATCGCTACCCCCGCAACATTCCACATACCCCTTCTGATCACTTTTTCCCTCACCCTAGGATTCGTGATTCTAACTCGCATCATGTTTGCTTCCATCTCGTACACTTCCAATTTCTGTTTCTTATCCCCATAAGCCCAGATCTTGTTCAAAATCATATGTACCTTTGCGATGTGTGGAGCATCTTCGAGGAATGAGATGATAACGAAATCGTCCCACAACAGATTTGACTTCTCTACAATCTCCGATGGTACCTTCACCGACTTTTTCCCCTCTGAAATCGCCATCTCAAATTCGTACTGTTGAAGACCCTGTTTCCTTTGCGCAACCTCTGCATAAGACTTCGACGACGTCTCCTTTTGGGGTGGGGGATCCTCTTGAACCTCCAGGGAACTCATCGTTACGAGACGAACGACACCAAAACCCAAATCCAATCCCTGAATAATTTGATATATTTGAAAGACATAATGATAAATTCTTAAGGGAGATAGACAAGGATCCTTCCTTCGGAAATAGTCTTATATGTGGAAAGAAAATGTCAAGCTTGGTTTGATGCGAATGAGATGGTAACCCCACTTTCACAAGAACATAGTATTGAGGAACCAAAAATCTCAAGTTTGGGTAATATTTGTATGGTGGATGCCTCGTGGACTTTCACAACTCAGTTCAGTCGTTACATTTGGGCTTGGACAGACAGTTTTGGAAAGATTCACTTATGCGAATATTACCCGGTGAGAGGTTGCTTTGCATACAAAAGTGAAAGCACTGTGATGAGAAATCAAGAGTATGCTCCAATATTCGACATGTCAGAGCTTTGGGACAGACTGCAAAGACATGATCGCAATGATAATGAAACCTCATGCATGGTCAAGCTTTGCAACAGAATTATAAGCAATAAAGACTTTGTAGATATGTTTTCCGAATTTCAAGATCTTTCATATTTCAAGACCACAAAACGAAATTTCAGATTCTTTAATTAGAATTGCAAGGTTTTTTCATAGAAAGCTTTGTTAAATTGATTGTTCTATTCCGATCTGATTACTCAGACCACCTCAAGTTGAATAATAGAATAGTTATTTGTTGTCAAAATATATATGTATATATAGTATTTGATAATTAATATATATATTCAAGTTCTACTCTATATAGTACTTATGTCATTCTGTCGGTCCTTTATTATTAAATGTTTGTGTTTTATGGTAAAAGGGTCGTTTAAAAAACTTGTAGGCCATGGTTAGCCCAAGATGTTTCGTGTAGCCACTAAAACAGAAAATTAAAGTGCAAAACCATGTCATGGGGTAGTTTGTTAAAGTGGTAATAGATTAGAGAGAACACAGATTTGAATTATTTTTTGTAGTATTCACTTTTTCATATTGCTATTAGACAAAGATTTGGATATACGGTGGAGGATGATGCACTTTGGAAGATTCTTTGACTATATATTATACACTTTTAGTACACGAATCATATACCCACACGTTGCAAACCGCATAATCTCCCTCTTAGTTTCTATCAACTTTAGATCTTTAAATATTTCTCTCATTCTTTGCTTCTATCTTACATTAAACACTCTCTCACTCTCAGTCCCACAAACCACACAAAGAGAGTAAAATAAGTTAAAAGCTATGAACAACAAACAAGGTTCGAAGAGACTTCAGTTTAAGAGATGGGGAAAGCGAACCGGAATTTTAACGACAGCTTCAGCGACGCTAGGGAAGTCAGAGGAAAGAAGAACGATTGTGAAGTTTGCGTTCTCATGTTGTGGAAAACCTCCTCGCGTTCTCCTGAAGCAGTTTGTTTATAGGTTGAAATCGCGTTTAAGGTGGTCGCGAAAGAGTGGTAGTAATAACATCCACTGTAGCTATGATCTCCGGAGCTATCATCTGAATTTCGACGATGGTTGGTCTCGTCGACGGTGATTTTTAAACAAGCGGAGATTGTTATTTATTATCTTTTGTGCCTTCTTTTATTTTCATATTTTGTATATAGATAAAGGCTCACTCTTCTATAAAAAGCATTTTGATAATTTTCATCTACTTTTTCTTTTGTTCACATGCTTAATTTGTTTTATAGGAAAAGCTTTGTATATTTGTTGAACAAAATGCTTATCTAATATATAAACAAACTCGTATCTTATAAAAATATCAATGCTTCTGAGACTAACTATCAACGCACCCGATCTGTCAAAGCAAGAGTAGCCAGCAGAAGACAAAAGGACGGTGGTGGCCGCTTCCAATTGAGAGAGAAATTATGTTGCGTTGTTCCTTTATTAGATGTTTTTGTTCTATTTTAAAAGGGTTGTTTAAAAACCTCGATTTGCCTATCGATGATTCCGTTTAGCTACTAAAACATAAAACTAAATTGCAAAAACATATACCTATTAAAGTGGTAACAGTTTAGAAAGATTTGAATACTTTTTATTAAATTAACTTTTTATATTATGGTGGAGGATGA
The DNA here is from genome assembly GCA_905132765.1 of Moricandia arvensis. Lineage (NCBI taxonomy): Eukaryota > Viridiplantae > Streptophyta > Magnoliopsida > Brassicales > Brassicaceae > Moricandia > Moricandia arvensis. The sequence continues at coordinate 126,832 of CAJHQP010000460.1, forward strand.
TGCACTTTGGACTATTCTTAAACTATCCTTGCCCCAACTAAACACATGTGAAAATCCATGCCTATTCTTACACTGTGCCTAATCATACCTTCATTAATAAATTTTCTAATTTACATATATGAACTACAAAGTCGTCGATAATACTACTTTGACACACGGTGGTATATGAACCGTTAATACTGCTGAGATGGATATTGGATTATAAAGTAGATTAAAATGACGCATTGCTTTTTAAGAAATAAATCATATAAAAATGTTCAAATCTTGTTTGTTCATATGCAGTTTAAATATTTTACAAGTTTTTGTGTTTAGGCACGGTGTGAATATAGGCATGGATCTTCACACTTGGGTTGTGTTGGAGAAAGGATTGACCGTTCTCCCATTCTGACTATATATTATACACTCGTTACAAACCGCATAACCTATCAACTTTAGCTCTTTAAAATATTTTCTCATTCTTTACTTCGTTACATTTACATTTTCTCACTCTCACAAATCACTCAAAGAGAGGCACAGAGAGTAAACCAACTTAAAAGCTATGAACAAACAAGGTTCGAAGGGACTTCAGTTTCAGAGATTGGGAAAGCGAAGTGGAAGCTCAATGATGGCTTCAGCGACGCTAGGAAACTCAGAGGAAAGAACGATCGTGGCGTTTGCGTGCTCATGTTGTGGAAAACCTCCCCGTGTTTTCGTGAAACAGTTTGTTTGGAGGTTGAAGAAGCGTTTAAGGTGGTCATGGAAGAGTGGTAGTAATAATATTCAGAGTAGCTATGATCTCCCAAGTTATCATCTGAATTTCGACGAGGGTTGGTCTCGTCGACGGTGATTTTGATCAAACGGAGATTATTATATTGTCTTTTGAGCCTATTTATTTTCATAATTTTGTATATAGTTACAGTCTCAATCTTGTATACAATAATTTTTGATATATTTCTTAGAAAAAATATCAATGCTTCTAAGACTAAATTATAAAGTTATAGGTGAAAATAATGTCAGGCTCCCTTTGAGATTGACAAAAGAAAAATTCATACTCTCATGTGTGTCTTCCAATTAATAGTTGCAGATTTTGTTTTTCTTGTGTTGAAATTTCAATATAAATTTAGTATCTGATTTCTTAGTTTACAAATACCTGCTAAAACAAATAAAGAGGTTATATCTGAACACAGACAAATTGAGTATAGTAGCTTACAACTGAATAGGTAAATGCTAGAGAGGCGTTAAATTTAATATTCAGTATTATATAATAAAAAAATATTCAGTATTATAACTTTACAACTAGTTTCTGAAAAAGTGCAAAGATCATAAACCATACAACTTCAGGAGAAGTGTTTCAAAAGAAAAGAAAAATACAACTTCAAGAAAAAGATGGTGTGCAATTTTACACCAAAAAGATGGTGTGCAATTTTACACCAAAAAGATGGTGTATAACTAACTGAACTTAATTTTGTTATTTCCTACCTGCTTTTCAAAAGTTATGATTTTTCTGAAAACTGAATATGAAAAAATAATACTTTTAAAATTACATTTTTAGTATATGAAAATCTTGAAATCAAAGTAGTAATCAACATTCATTTCAGTATTTGTGGTTTGAATGTTATAATACAGCAACACACTAATAAGAAGCAATAGTTCTTTTTGTAACACTGGGTGGCATACATTACATCATCATATAATCTCTAACTCTATTAGATAAGATGATCAACTACCTTCTACATATGTAATATTGATGAACAACTCAATGGATAATGATTCTATAACGAAGCTTTCCACGAAACACTTGGATCGATGACGTATATTACATGGTATGACATCCTCGATGGACAGACTCTCTCTGCAGTAGACGAGCACAAGCAACGGCTCTGCCTACATTACTCTGGAACCCCCGAAAGCTTGTATCTTATAATCTACAAGAAATTACATAGTCTAATATTCGAACTCCAAATATAGTTGTAGAAGCCATTAAACCTTAACCAGTAGACTAAGATGCTTCCACAAACCAGTAGTTCTTCTATCATCTCATTTTCATTTGCACATTTTAAAATTAAAAAAAATATCTTCAACTATCTCAATTAGAAGAAAGAAGAAAACAAAACTTCGATATTTGTTGGGCCTATAGAAAAAAGTTAAATGGATCTTCTTTCCCATCGACATGAAACACATTGTTTTGGTTCATTCATGTATTGTTTCGATGTTGTGGGATTAGATTATGTACCCTAAAGTTAACAATGACTTTTACATGCAACTAGTTTGCTCATAGCTTGGCTTTTTGATGATATATGTTTGCTAAAGTTTTTGGCTTTTTTTAGTGATTTGACTCCATTGGTGTGTTTGAAAGGTGTGGATTTTCGTAAAACCAAAAAGCGTATGATCAAGAACAGAATGATATAATTAGTACTTTAGATGAGATTGAAGATCGCTTTTCATAGGATTAGTCATCCATGACATCCTTATCCCACAAAAATATCCAACTATTATGCTCATTCTTTCTAGTTATCACAACAGGTCACATGTGTAGATTGTTAGTGAGACCATGTCTTTTGGTATCTATATTAATTCCATGCGTTAAGAGAAAGAATCAATCAGAAATATTATCATCATCTAAACCTCTAAAACTCTTCGTTCTTATTAATCAAAGATCTAGTACCTTCGAGGTGATTATTCTAAGCTACAATCTCCTTCTAGGCTAGCATTCCCCATTCTTACAGCTATTGGTTAGTTCCTAGTTTGGATTATCTATCATTTTATCAACTGTCTCATTGGTATCACATCTATTGTCTCATTGGTATCAGAACTCTATCGATTCTCGAAGCTATGAAAATTGTGATTCAAAACTTCAGGAGAAATCTGTTACTGAACAAGTTGACGAGATTCGAACTCAACACGAGCACCTCGTCATTGAGCTCAAAACTCGTTTGGATTCTCTGGACACACGGTTCGACAAGCTAGAACAAACCATGTTCACTTAGTTCTCTCAAATGCAAGCTGCTGGAAAGGAACCGGTGAACGACATATGTTTATCACATCCTCCAATAACAATCACATCTGCACCTTTTCAACCACCATACCCTCCAGATCTGACTGTTTATACCCAGCGTTACGAATGTAGAAGTGCCTTCCTCCCACCCAACGGCTTAGCGACTCGTCTTTCGAAGATTGGATTCCCATCTTTTGATGGCTCTCAACTCCGAGACTGGCTCTAAGTGTGACAGTTCTTTGACATTGACAACACTCCACCGGAGCTGAAGGTCCGTTTAGCTGCGATGCACCTCACCGGTAAAGCCACTCAATGGCATCAGAACTATATGAGTACACGGTATAAAAGGTTTTCCTCATGGACTAACTACATAGTGGCCATTTCTGGAAGATTTAGTGAGCTTTATGATGACCCTTTAGCTGAGTTAATTAAGTTAAAGCTAGGTTCATATTTGGTGATTGACTACTTAGAGAAGTTTGAAATGAGAGTCATTTTACTTGAAGCCCATGCCCTCAACATATTTCTCGCCAACATGAACCCACATTTGTCACTCCCCATGTAAAATTCGGCCACTTCACCAATTACGCGGCCGAGAATACGGTGTTCGGAGGTGTAGTGTGGCGAATTAGGGTTGCTCGGCCACATTAGGCGGTCAGACAATTTTTGTCCGCCTGTGATGTAGAATGGTAAAACGCGGCCAGTTATTGGTGATAAATTTTGTTTTCGTTGCATAGCCGATGAAGAATATGATCACGTGTAATCAATTGACTGCCACATTTTTTATTTCTCTAGTTTTTTTTCTCTTAGGCCCGACTAATTATATTTCGTGGACACCCAGTTCAACAATAGTGTAATTGTAGTCATTGCTAATTAATCAGTTAGAAATTTTAAATAAACATATTATATCATTTTAATTTTTAACAAAGTTTTTACTTGTGTACAAAGTGATTTTATCCGTATTAATATGTTACTTTATATGTATAAAATATTAAACCATAGATATATAGCAACTACAACTTAAAATGTTAATTTATATGTAAAATATGGTATTCATACGTATAAAGTACAAAAAAAAATCTCACGTGTACTTTCCTATTTTTTCCACTTTTACAATAAATCGCTAGGTCCTGGTATGCCGCACGCGTAACACCTAGCGAGTTTCCGAACAAGGGTCACTCCACACTCGACAGTTTGAGGTTACAACTATCTCTGGGCTGTTAAGATTGCCAAGCTACATGAGTCTTCTCTCTCACACATGCATGCTAGACCATATAGAGCTTTATTCAATCCATCTTTACAACCAAAGGTCATATATCAAAAACTAGAACCCATCTCCTGTCTAACAAAGCTGCAAAGGTTACAAAACCAGGCTTCATTGTGTCAGATAAAGCTCCTCAAAAATACTCTAATCAAAAGATGCATGACAAGATCAAAAAGCTTGTGTATGTTTTCTGATGAACCATTTACACCTGGTCACCAACTCAAACACAAACGCTCTCAATTTTTTGTTATAGAATGTAATGATGATGATGAAGGTTCCTCTGACGCTGAGTTCGAAGATGCTGTAATGATCAATGAGGACAAGGACGGTCAACCTGACGTTACTCCGGTCCTATCCATCAGTGGTTCCACCTCCTAGAACTGTATGAAAATGGTTGCTCATAATGGCAAAACAAAATTGTACATCCTTGTAGATTCTGGCAGCACTCACAACTTCCTGGACATCAGCATAACCAACCAGCTCGGATGCAAGCTCGAAGCTACTCGCCCAATGTAAGTTAAGGCTGCTGTGGGTGATATTCTTCTAACCAAATACAAGTGCTCTGCTTCACCTGGTCAGTTCAAGTTTCCTCCTTCACTACTGAAATAAGAAATGTTCCTTTGGACTGTTGTGACTTTGTCTTAGGTGTACACTGGCTGTGTATATTTTGGGATGCAAACTATGTCAGTTCCTCAACCTAAAAATGAAGTTCACATTATCAGCGAATAAATATGTGCTTCAAGGAGTTGTTAATATGGGTGGCAAATTTATCAAATGGTCCAGTCTGAACAAAATTATGTTGCAGGAACCCCATATTGCCTTGATCCAGATACGGAGGTCGATAATGATCATGTTTCTCAAACTAACTTCCCTTCTGATATCATCTTCTCTCACATATCTGCTACAGCTACAACAAATGATAGTGATCCAGCCTTACTGAAACTACTCGATGCATTCTCTGATATATATCAGGAATACCAAAATCTCTCCCACCTTTCTGTGAAGGTTTTGATCATCAAATACCTCTCCTTACGAGTTCAAATCCAGTCAATCTCTGTCCCTACCATTACTATTACATAAAAATAATAACATTGATAAGATGATCAATGAAATGCTAACACAAGGGATCACGAAACACAGTTCCAGCCCTTATTCTTCTCCAATTGTACTAGTAAAAAATAAGGATGGTACCTGGAGAATTTTTGTGGACTACAGAGGCCTCAACAAGCAAACTATCAAAGATAAACACCCAATCCATTTGCTTAAAGACATCTTGGGAGAATATGGTTGTGCAAAATACTTCTCCAAACTGGACTTACGATGTGGCTTTCATCAACTCCAAATTTCTGAAACTGATGTCTACAAGACCATTGTCAAGACCCAAAATGGACACTTTGAGTACCTTGTCACTCCCTTTGGCCGGAAAAATGCCCCATATACATTTCAAACCTTGTGAAACATGTCTTTCAAGACATCTCTCACAAGTTTGTCCTTGTTTTCTTCGATGATATCCTCGTCTACACTTAGTCTTGGGAGGATCACTTGAACCATCTAGCTGACATATTCTTTATCTTGAAAAACCAACAGTTATATCTCAAGATGTCCAAATGAACTTTTGGAGCAACCCTAATTGAGTATCTAGACCACTTCATTTCTGCTGAGGGTGTTAGCACTGATCCTAAGAAGATGGAAGTGATAAGTAATTTAATCCGTACGACACATAAGCAAATTTGAAGCTTCTTGGGATTGAAAAATTACTACAGACATTTAATCAAGGGTATAGCTCTTTAGCTCGTCCTCTCAGAAAAATCCTAAAGAAATACGGTTTCACTTGGTCGACTGAAGCTAACGCCTCATTAACATGTTTGAGACAATACTAGTTTAACTCCTGCATTGGCTCTCCCCAACTTTGATCAGCCCTTTAATATGGAAACTAACGCATCAAACGATGGGATTGGTGCAATGCTAATGCAAAGTAACCACCCTTTTGTTTCATTATTTGCTTTATATGTCCAAGACACCAAATATCAGTCTATGAAAAGGAACTTATGGCAGTGGTACATACAGTTCAAACTCGGCATGCTTATCTTGCTCATCGCTCTTATATCATTAAAACTGGTCAGAGAAGCCTTAATTTTCTCATGGAGCAGAAGGTTACAACACCAATTCAACACATGTGGCTCTCTAAACTAATGAGATACACTTTCAAAATCAGATACAAGCAAGGAAAAGATAAAGTCGTTGCAGATGCTCTATCTCGACTTTCAAGTTCACAACTGTTGAATTTTGTTCTCTCTCAGGCTCACACCGGATTTTATGACTCCTTGAAGCTGGTATGGGACACTAATCCTCACTTGTGAAAGATAATTTCTTATATAGAAAATGATAAGTATTCCCAACCTCAGTTTACATTCATCGATGGAGAGCTACACCGCAAGGGCAAGCTCGTCGTTGGTAATGACAAGACTGTCAAGCTTCATATACTGAACTAGCTTCATGACTGTTGTTTGAGGTCACTCTGGTTGTGATGCAACCTTGCATCGCATTTAATCCTTATTCTATTGGCCTAAAATGAATGTGGAAGTCCATAACTACATCCACAACAGCTCTATTTGACAACAAAACAAATATGACTTAGCAGCTAAATCGGGTCTTCTACAACCTCTCCCTAATACCTGATGGCATATGGTGATGTAGTGGAAGCTAATATAGATATAACTATATCTGTTGATTCTAACAATACCCGGAAATTAGAGTTTGAAAATACTTTTCTAAATGCTTTATCGAAAGCTCTTGGTTTGGAAATACTCTTTCCCATGCTACAAAAGCTCGTTTAGAAATATCTTTCTTTTATAAATAATCAGTCAACTAAATACAACTCTAGACATAAGAAGCATATTTATACGAAAACTAAATAACTTATAAACTATTAAATTTTTTTAAGATAATTCCAAGTAATTAAGTAAATACCTAAGTAAATAATAAAATAGATAAACATATTCTCTCTACACCATTATCTTCAGGATGGAGAAGATTTATCCTCGAATCTTGATTGTAGTCTTTTAATCCAAAATGTTTTACAAGAAAAACTCTTCCTCGAATCTTCAAAAGCATTCTAAACATAAGAATAACATAAATTTGCACATTTTGCACTTAGCAGAATCTTTAGAAATTTTTTAAAAGCTTCATACTGCACGATTTTTGTACAGATCTGTTTGTATCTTGAATTTTCACAAATTCATTTTTGCACAAAGTTTGGACGCATGATATTATCAAGATTCTGCACAAAATCTTCATCAATATTATTTTCCCCTATTATTGCACGGCTCCAATTTTCAAAGGATCTTTCTTTGAAGATAAAGTTGATAACATGAACATCATCTTCATACAAGTCATAGATTGGATCTCCATAGATATCTCGATAGATTTCATGGTTTTCTTCTCTCTCAAGAAAAGGACTTTCGTTTATGATAGGATAGATGCTAATACTCACCATGACATCCAAAATCGTCTTACGATTGAGAAATCAAAGGAACCTGACTCTAATACCAAATGATGTAGCGGAAGCTAATGTAGATAGGACTAAATATGTTGATTCTAAGAATAACCAAAAACTAGGGTTTGAGAATATTGTTCTCAGCGCTATATCAAAAGTTCTTGGTTTAGAAATACTATTTCCCGTGATATAAAAGTTCGTTTAGAATTCTCTTTCTTTTATAAATAGTTAATTTACTGAATACAACTCTAAGCATAAGAAACTATTTATATGAAAACCAAATAACCTATAAACTATTAATAAGCTTTATGATAATTCCAATGAATTAAAATAAATACCTAAATAAAAATAAAATAGATAAACAGAATATTTGGAATATATCCAAATATTCTCTCTACACCATATGACAATTTGTGAGCTTGGATTTTATAGAAGGACCCCCCCCCCTCACATGGTAAGCATTGTATCTTGGTGGTTATTGATTGACTGGGAAAAAATGCTCACCTCCTCACCTTATCACACCCATAAATTGCTATCACGGTTGCTCAAGCCTACTTGGATAACATTTTCAAGCTCCATGGAATGCCAAAAGATGTGATAAGTGATTGTGACCCAACATCCATCAGTGAAGTTTGGAAGGAACTATTCATGGTTCATGGAGTTGATCTTAAGCGTTCTATAGCCTATCACCCTTAGACTGATGGTCAAACCGAAGTAACCAACAAAATCTTGGAAACCTATGTTGTATTGTATGGCTGCAGAGACACCAACTAGAGTAAATGGTTTGGTTTAGCTGAATGAGGCAATATTGTTTTCTACTCAGCTATACGAGCCACTCCATACGAGATCATCAATGGTAAACCACCTCCACTTCATATGCCTGGTTTACAAGGTGAAAGCTCTTCCTCTCTTGTGGACAGTAGCCTTAAAGAAACGCGAGGAATTGATCAATATGCTCAAATTCATCAGCTGCGTGCACATAACCACATGAAGAAATATACTGATGCTCACTGATCCTCAAGAATTCAAAATTGGCGAATTTGTGTACCTGAAGCTCCAACCATACCGTCATCGCAAACTCAAGCACATGAAGGTTCCGCACAAGCTCTCTCTCTCTCTCTCCGCTTCTATGGAACTTTTCATGTCACTGAACGTGTGGGAATGGTTGCTTACAAGCTTTGTCTTTCTCCGGAAGCTGCCATTCAAGATACATTTCACGTCAGCCAACTCAAACTTTGCCCCCCAACCCACCTTCTACTGCTCATGATGTTCCTAAATACTGGCTTGATTCGTAATGCTGCAGATATAAAGTTGTGGTTCAATAGAAAGGCGAAACACCTAGAACAACAACATGGGAGTTCTACAAAGACTTTTCTGCCAAGTATCCTCTTTTCAATCCTTGAGGACAAGGTTGTTATGAAGAAGGAAGTATTATCATAGGATGTCCGCTATGACATTCTTATCCCAAAGGAATATCCATCTATTATGCTCACCTCATTCCTAATTTATGCTTTTCCTTTCTAGTCATCACAACAGGTCACGTGTTTAGACCGTTGGTGAGACCTTATCCTTAGTATTTGTATCCCCAGCATTAGTAGAAAGAATGAATACGAAATATTATCATCATCCAAACCTATAAAGCTCCATGTTCTTATTCGTCAAGAATATAGTACCTTCTAGGTGATTATTCGAAGCTACAATCTCCTTCTAGGCTACCATTCACCATTAGATCTATTGGTTAGTTCCTAGTTTGAATTATATATCATACTTAACTCGACTGCCTCATCGCTTTGATAGTAACATATACTTGTGTGGAGAAAGGTTAATATTGGCTGATATATGCTTGATTACAACTCTGGTTTGTGTTGATCTTGTTTACATCATTCTATTCAAATGCCCCAAGAAGAAGCTCGTCGAATACCCAAATCTCTACCGCTATATGCCCTAAATTTACCTGGTATATCACAATAAAATATACAGTGGGTTTTGGAAGTGAATTTCATATTCTAAGTTTGCTGTTGATGGAGAAGATTCTTGGTGTTGAAGCCTACTAGTGATCTTCTCGCTATATTGGATGGGTAGTACAATATTCTGTGGGGATCCATGATCCACTCACCCACCGTCCAGATCCATGACCCCGAGGTCTCTGCACCTGCCGAACCATCTTCTCGGGCGATATCTGCTATGCTATCAAGGTTCACGATTTTCCTCCGTCAGATCTCACTGTCCATCCTGCATACTCTGGTGAGGGGCAGCTTCTTAACGATGTATGTCTTAATTCCCTCCACTGACAGCTTTTCCTCCATCTCTGACAACCACCTTCACTTCGCCTATTCTATGTTTGGACAGAGGTTGACAAACAAACTTCAAAAAGTTGGATCGGGCCCACTAAGAGGTCAATCATGATAAATCCATTATCTAGCTTTTCAAAGCCCAAAATAGTGAAGAAAAATTTGAATCATGCCTTTGTGATTTTAATTGGATTTGCTAGTGTTTCAAAGATTTATAGTGGGTTCAGTGAGATCTATTATTCAAGCTCCAAGTCATATTTTTCTTATCTGAATAATCTTTTGTTGGGTTCACTGAGACCGGTTATATCTCCATCATACTCCTCTTCGAAGAAGACCTTGCCACAATTCCCTCTTCTTATGGAAATAGATAATTCCTCGGACTCGTTGTCGAGCGTTTGTTTCAGTTTTCTCATCAGTTTGCTATCTTGCGGAGCAGTCTTTATGGCACTAGAAGATGCAACCGAGATTACTTCAATATTTCTTGTAAATGAAATTTGGACTTTAATACCACGTTATGTGAATATTCTACGGCTTTGTTATGAAGAATCCTCCGATATATTCAAGCATCATTTGAATTCGCTATCATCTTTGGTTGAAGATCCATCTTACCTAGTTTATTTATCTATTCTATTTTCTGTTTATGGCCAAAGAAGAAGAAAGATAATTCCTTATTTTTTATATCGAAGAGGATCTGAGTTTTAGTGAAAGAAAGTTTGTGTTCAAAAATAAAGTCTCAAATGATGGGTTGATGCAGCACAATTTAAAATATCATTATGTAATATAATAAACTCTGATCATGTTTTGAGATATAGATCTTCCTTACCTTCAAAGCCATATATATATATATATACTGAAAATATAAGCTTTCCACGAGTACTCTCCTGGGAGGTCTACCTTTAAGTTGAGATCACTTCTTTTCCAGATTATGTACATGTAGAGAGAGACATGTTCTATAATGTCTAAAGCCATAAGCATACATAGACAGAGAGTGTTTTAGATGGTCAAACCAAAGCCAAGCTATTAGAACTTAAATTACAATATACACAAGATTATTTGCTTATTGAATTGACAATAGGAGAGTTCATTTTTGGGAAAAGTTGTCAATTCATTCACAAAAAGAGTTTGGGACACACCACACATCCCCAAAAGAAACCACTGTGAGCTCTCATGCTCTCTTCTTCGCCTTCTTGCTTTCTGCACCATCAGAGAAGTGATGTTAGTTGCAAGAACAGTTGAGAGTTAGAAATCTTTTGCACCAGTGATGTATCGAAACTGATGCAAAACATTTAACAGCCAAAACCAAGAAAAGAGACTGTCAATTATAAATATTTTGATGTGATTACTCACTACTTATCCGCTTAACATTCCGACAGAACTCGCTACCACATTGACAATGGAACGGAAGCGTGGGATAAACATGATCGTTGAACTCGACGCCATAATCCTGCAGTTTAAGAGTTAACACTTGTTAGACAGAATCACAACAGCAAAAAATGACTTCAACCCTAACTGTGAACTTTTCTAAAAGAAACAAATCTGTATAGAAGCAGTTGAAGAAACTTCTAACACACCCATGTTAACTCCTCCATAGCCTCAATGTCTCTTGTTGTGAAGAACGCAAGCTGAGAAAACACACACAGGTAAGCTTCCCGTTATATAGAGACATATGCAAGCAAGGGCTTAGAAATGAAACCAGGGTTTAGTTCATACATGATAGTAGTTAAAGTCCATATTCTCGACATGCACTGGGATGTCAATCAAATTTGCATCTGAGCATCTAAACATACGCATAGACACAGTATAACGGTTATAAAAGTAATTCAATGAGAGGGAAAACGATTTATAAGTCCTCAAATGAGCTTTTAAAGCTAAGCTCAGATTTCTAAAATGGCCAAAACAAAAGGAATCAAACTCAGTTTAAGAGATTCTGCTGGTAGAATCCCTTTATACCTGTGATTGATGAACCTGGAAATATTTCCATAATGCATTCCATCAAGGCAAAGAGCTTTGTCGACACCTGAAGCTTCTTCAGAACCCCAGTGTGCATCCAATATTACCGGAAAGGTAAGTTTCTCAGAGCTACGCTTGATCAACTCAGAAATGGTCAATATTTCTCCAGCAAACTCACAAACAAATGCTCCTTTAGGCAGCTTTTCTAGAGTCCTGAGTCCCCAACCTCTCCCATTGGACGTGAAAAAGACCTGACTCAAGGAATAAAAGAAAATGATATGTTTTAACAGATGCATAAACAAAACATAAGCACCATAAACTCTCAACCAGTATTGCCAGTTTCCAGATGATCATAAATCAATTTTGTTTATCCGCCAGAACTGAGATGTGTTAAGAATATTAAATAGTGAACTTTGGAAAAATGATTAAGGCAAGGTGAACGTAGACACCTGCAGCTTGTTATGAATGCCATGTTGGACGACTCGATTGCCACAGTTCTTGATACAGCCACAATTGATCCAACATTCTTTAATGACCTTCCTCTTTAGATGCCCCTTGCACGGTTGCAGAATCTCTTCGTTTTTGGCCTTTTCTAATGGACATTCTCGGCAATATTGCAACACCTGCTTCTGTGGGTCACGTGCCTCAGAGATACACTCTTCCAGGGAATCTTGCTGCAGGTGGCCGTCTTTTGTATATATAAAGCCACTAATTGCAGTTGCACAACTGCATGCCACTGACGGAGCCAAGCAATCTCCACAGCAAGACGAGCAGCGTTGGTCATCCTTGATGTTCCCAAGTGAAAACTTTACTGCAGCATCTAAATAGACATAGCTTTGGGGTATGTATCGAAAGGGTGGAGGAACCTTGTTATTGAATTCATTCACCCAAGGAATCTCAACAGTTTCTTTTCCAAGAGTGATGTCACTGATGCTGCTTATCAATCGAAAATCATCCGCAGAGATCTGGCATTCAGGAACTACTACTAAACCCATGGACTCGCCAACTTCTCCGTTTTCTTTATTAGTGCCAGTAGAATCAACATCCATTGGTGCTGCAGATTTATTCAATGCATCAACATTCATAGGCACTGAATTTGTTGCCAGGTTATTACTGCCCTTATAAGTAAAAGCCATCGTTGCTGCAGATTTCTTCAATGCATCAATATTCGTAGTGATAAACGGCAATTTTTCTGGCGACTGGCTGGCTGCTTTTTCTGCCTTTTTTGATAGTTCCAGGAAGCAACTAACGATGTCGCCCATAAACCTACCTACAGAAAAGTTAGGGTCCAGTATTTTGTAAGATCGGAGACACTTATCCTCCATTGCTCTTCGCAGTTCCTCCATAGTAGGTACACGTAGATTGGATCCTCCAGTTGCAGGAGCAAAACTCAGATTAATCTTCACCTCACCCGTCTCAGAAGAAGCTAATTCAAGTGTTGAAGATTCTTCTAGGGTTGTAGCCAGCTTGTGCTCACTATATCTATCAATAGTTGTACGAGGATCGTCATTGGTGGCACCATGAACAGTATTTACTGTTTCACCATTCGGCTCTTCCACATGTCCATTTGTTTTCTCCTTATCAGAAATGGGAACTGAAGGGCTCCCATGTTCTATCCAAAGAAGGCCACCAGGATAAAACATACAAGCCACATATCGGTGTTGAAGTAAGTAGTTTCAAAGCTTCATAGCAACAAAATAAGCAATGCAAGGAAGAGTAAGCTAACCAGCATCAGGGTTATTCTCTGTAGGTGGAGGATGAAATGGTAGTAAGATATTTTGTTCGTCATGAGTTGTATGCTCTTTTAAACTGGGACTTCCCAAGTCGGGATTGGTCAAAGCCAAAGCAGAGGCTCCTTCACCTCTGCGTCGCAGCCTCTTTAAAGGGGGGTCAAGCTCATCAAACGCATCTTCATCATCCTCGAGAGACTGATAATACATGAAAGAAAATGAACAAATGCAAGAAATTGAAGAAACATTACTCTAGAAAAACAAAGATATACGGTTGGCATACTTCAAGCGCCTTCTTCTTTCCTCTGTCAACTTCTGCAGCCTGGAAGATTTGATCAACAACAAAGCAAAAAATGACAACAATGCAAGTCTCTGAATTAAGAAGAGGAAGACTATGAGGGAAGAACATACGCTGGCTTCAGCTTCGTCGGCCTTCTTCTCCTTTCCTTTTACTTCTTCAATGGCCTTCAAATGTTACATTAATACAGAATGTCAAGGTGATAACAAAGCAAATGATATAACGAGAGAAATAAAAAAACAGTGAGTCAAAGTGACAAGAAAGATAGAAACCTGAGTGTCTTGGTTATCGAAGATAGCATCAGCGAGAGCCCTGTAATTGTCCTCGGCAATTAGCTCCCAGTTTTTGTCGTAAAGGATGAGAAGGTTCTTCAAGACCGGCTTCACTTGCGCATCAGTTATTCCAAGATCATTCATAGCTTTGAATGCTCTTTTGACATGCGTGTTTGGTGCCATGGTTTATGCCAACAAATCTCTGCAGAAAATTGAAGAGAAACTGTAAAAGACAAACTTTAACTTAAGCAAAAGACAGATCAACATTAGAAACCAGACACTGAACCTAACAGTAAAGACAAAACGCAGAAGTTAGACGCACAACGAAACCCTAAAAACAGCGTTATTTTCTCTCCTAGAGGACAAATAGCTTTTCCGAGACTCAGATCACAGAGAGTTAGAAGAACTTACGAAGTGTGGTGAGGATTAGGGTTTAATGCAAGATCGGTAGAGCAAATGAGTTGACCGTTTTGACTGCTTAGGTAGAGAATCGTGGCTAATGAAAGCGAACGAAAACGGCGGAGAGCAATGTCGGCGTCGACGGCAGAGTATTGCGTCGGCGCGTGAGAATACGCGAGGACTGTAGACAGAGACAGGTGCTTCTCCACTTGCTCGTATATGTAGGACTGCGACACTTTCCAGTTTCCGATGACACCTGTAGAGATCCCCCCCGCCCCCTTCTTTATTATTATGATTCTCCTCCTCTTAATGGGCCGGGCTTATAGTCGGGTCAACCCGGCCTAGATAAAAATGACCGTTGACAATCCCAAACAACGTTGCAGAATTTTGATTAGAAAAACGGTCTCAATCATCCGTCTGCAGACTGCAGTACCGCTTTTTCTTTACTTGTATCTTAAAAAGACTCCAAATGTAAAATGTTCGGGCTAACTGAAAACTCTTGGTACAATCTACTTAAGGAATGTGCTTGTTTTGCAAAATTTCATGGTGAATATGTGCAATTACAAGAAACTAGGGTTTTGTTTCTTTAGTTAATATATCAAAGTTTATTCATCTATTTGCATATATGGACAAGAAAAAGTTGTTTTTGTCATTTATCACTTAGTGTTAGAAACTTAGTTTACAAATTTTACAACTACATACTTATTTAGTGGACCAAAAGAAAGACCGGATCAGCTATGTTGTAAATTACTTCAAACTAGAAATGATCATATAAATTTGTATTGAAAATAAACTCGAAATAACCATAATATATGCAAGGGTTTTAAGGTATAAGATTTTGTTCATGGAGCGACGTTTGTTATATGTTAGGATTAGACTCTTGTGGCTGGAGTACTATAACATAGTAATGGACTTTTGGATTAGCATAGCCTCCTCACTAGGTGATTTTTATTTTTAATCACCTCTCATACGTTTAGGATGAGTTGGATGAGCACTTGAATATATGGACAAAACGATGTTATTTTTGTATCACTATAATTTTTCTATCAGTTTTGTTTTTACAATATTCGTGTTGTACGGACTTTTGATTCAGTTTATTTTGATATTGATTTTAATGGAGTCATTGGTTAGTGAGACATGATTTGTAATTAATAGATCTGAAAATTAAATAATTGTAATCACTTTAGATAAGCATTAGTAAGTGAGTGATGCAAGAAACTGTTTGCAAAATATTCTAAATATTTTTATTATCTAGTTAAATATTTATTAATAGGATAATAATTTTTATTATTTTAAGAATATCTTATATATAGCTGTTTAAGCTTAAGTGTGTAGTCAGTTTTGAGTGATTGATAAAATAGAGAACTTTTTTTTTCTTTTTTACGGTTAGAACTACGAAATAAGAAACTTAGTTTCTTGCGCATTCCAAGACTGAACGAGAAATTGCATTAACCTTTTGATTTTTAAATCGAAGAACGTTTATGGATGTCATATTGATTTATAGTTTACACTTTCTTGTACGAAATTCTTTTTTATCATGAAAGAATATCATAAGACCTATCGAGAGATTTCCAATCAACAACACATGAAGACAATGTTCATGTTATTGACTTTCTCTTCAATGAGGGATCCTTTGAAAATCCAAGTAATGTAAACCTAGAAGCTGATGTAAACCTCCCTAGGATTTCTCTTTCTATGACCTAGATAACCATTGCAATTTGAATCAAAGGACTCAAACATACAAAGCTTGTGGATCGAATGGTGACACAAAAGGGATGAAGAGACTCTTGGTACTCATAGTTCTCATTCTCTAGATATGACACACCAAAGAGCTCATTGAACCTTAAACTACTGGATATTACACAAAACAACGATCTAAGTTTAGAAATGGTTTTGATAAAAAAGATTAGATAGTTTCTTATTGAGTTTCAACCAGAATATTTAGATAAGGATCTCGTACATGCACATCACCTTGGAAAAAACAAAAACAATTAAAACAAAGGCTTCCCACGCCAAACACTAGCAAACTGAATTTTAAATTTTAAATAAAACATAACTTAGATTAATAACTTAGGTAGAATAATCATACTCCTTGGAACAACAATTAAGTTATGTGAAAGTAGCGTGTGGCCTCGTTAAAAAAAGCTATCTTTAGAAAATTTAGTGGGATAAAAATAAAGATAGGAAAATGAGCACACACAAATACTTGCCTGATTGTTAATCAGCTTGTACGTGGACTGAACTCCAAAGTGGTTAAGGCATTTTGATTGATCATTCGACCAATGCCTTCTTCTTGCTCCCAAATGGACTTAAGCATCTAACAACTTCCTTGACCTTCTTTGATTTTGCATGAGTCATTAGACCATGTGGAATGGTGAAGATACCTTCATCTACAAACTCTTCCTCTGGTTCAAGTGCATTCTCACGTTCTTCATTTGACCAGCCAGAATTGACCATGCATGTATTGTTTTCTAGTTTGTCTTTGCTCGACCATCTTGACCTGACCACTCTTATATGTTTTTTAGTTGCTTTTCATTCGACCATCTGGACTTGACCAATGACCACGGCTGCACTGTTCTCTGGTCCAGTCAGGATCACATCATTCCCTTCCTCTTGAAAAGGATTCGTCTTCAAATCCATAAGAAAATGAATAAAATCAGGAACATTGAAAATATTAATCACATCATATTGACCTTCAAAATAGAGCTTGTAGACATTGTTGCTAATTCTTTTTGTAATCTTGAATGGACCATCAATTCTAGGCATCATAATTGATTTTGTTTCATTTGGTATAAATAACATGTATAATTAATACAACTACTTTCGATTATTAAATATATAAGTGGATATACCCCAAACTTTTGATTGGGTGAGCTTGAATCCTGATTATTTTAGTTGAATCCATAATATATAGAAATTGAGAAGTTAAATGAATATTTTATATGATTTTCATTTAAAATAAAGATTCAATAAAATAAAAACATGAAATGGCCATATGAGAATTTTCTAAGGCCATCTCCAATGAAATACCAAAACACCAAATACAGTGTAATTTCATCTCAATGAAACACTACAAATGACATCATCCCACCAAATTCAGTGTAGTGTGAATATTGTTATATCAAATTTGATATAAGACTATTCACAATACAAAATATTAAAATAATTTATTTTATTAATTTTTATTTAATTATAGATAGATTAGTTTTATTAATTATTTTTAATTTATAATTAAAATGAATATATCATAATACTTTGTATTTGTAATTGTATATTTTCATTACTAAAACATTAAAATAATATTGTATTATCTAATAATATAATTAAATTAATATTATCAATTATATTAAATTGTAAGAAATATCTTTTTCATTTTTAGATGTATAAAATTTTGAGCAAAGTTTGTGTTCACACCCTGTGGTAAATTAGAGAATTCACCTCAATCTTTAACACCAACCAAATTTCCATAGGATTAGTTAAAAAGGTATTAAAACTAAAAAAAGGAAGAAAATTGCTTTAAAAAAAGGGAAGACTTCGCTGTTTATGGAGGAATAGAACGTGATCTCCGTCGGCTTCTTCTACTTCATTACCCACACCACAAAGAAGATAGGAAGGAAGTTTTGTTTGTTAAGTTTGAGTCTCCAATTCTATGCTTTCAAATCCAACTTCGATTTCACTTTCTCCAAAATCAAATCAAGCCATGTGGCCTTATAAGCTAGAAAGATCAGCTTGTGTCTGTAAAAGCATAGTCGCTGAAGATAACAAAGATGATGGTATGAGATATATACTTTCAGGGCCGATGCAGGAATACTACATCCTCTCTTTTTCCTATCAAAGATTAGTCCTTTTTTGTTCTATCATAGCTCTGTCTCTATACAAGCTTCTCATATAATGTTGACAATGTTTATGTATTTTCTTCTCAAACACCGTTCTTATATAACAATAATAATCCTTAACGCATTTTTAGGGATCCTTTAGATTTTTTGATCAACGCATTTTTAGGGATCCTTTAGATTTTTTGATCAAATCTTTTCTAAACTTGAGATGCAGAGAGAGACAAAGGAAAGAGGCTTCACGGCTTCAAGCTGTGAATAGGAAGTTGACGACAATGAACAAGCTCTTGATGGAGGATAATGATAGGTTGTAGAAGCAAGTGTCACACCTGGTTCATGAAAATAGCTACTTATGTCAACACACTCCCAACATAAGAATCCTTATCTTGAAGATTAGTAGTTTGTTTTACTTAAAAAGAGTTACATATTGATTTTGTTTTATCTTTTGGTTTCAGGCTTCACTTGTCACATCCCCGATCCTAGATAGGATCATGTGACTGGCCATGGTTCGAGGAAATGAGCTGCGGATCCCTCAGATCGACCCATGGTCTGGATAGGGTTAAGTATCTGAAGACTTAACCAAATTAGAGGGAAATAAATGAGTTAAAGGAGTTGGGCGAGTGTTACGGTAGTTGGAAAAAGTAAACGGATAGCTCAACCAGCTAGACGTAGCTCGACAAAGCTCAGTCTAACTTAGTCCGACTTAGGTCAGCTCATCCAGCTGAGCTACCAGCTCACTCAGCTGGACCAGCTGGTGATCAGCTCAACTCAGCTGGACGGAGTGTTCGGGTCTTGCGCAGTTGGTTTGGGTCCAGGCCAGTGGTGGGGTGGTTGGTCCGGCCATGGTGGCTAAGGTTTGGTGGGTCCTTGGGTAAAGCTGTGGGCTAAGCCTGGAGGGTCTGGGTTTTTATTTGGGCTTGATCTCAACCCAAGAAGGGACAGTTATAAGCGAGGGGGTGCATGCGGCCAAGAGGTGCAACCTATCAACCAAGTCATGCCCATTCGCCTAGCAAGTTATGCATGTTCGTGGGGCAAGTCTTCGCTGATCATTCTCTATAAATAGGGACCTTCTCTGTCGATTTCTATCATCAGTTTGCAGAGTAAAACTCAGAGAAATATCGTGAGAGAGAAAAAGAGAGAGTTTCCGACCAAAAGGAAGGCCAGTTGTGGTGGTTGTTTTCCTGCGAGTTCAATCGTTTGGGGAAAGAATTTCCGATCAAGAATGGGAGGATATAAAAAGGGAAAGAAGGTGTAGAACCCAGAGACTGGGTTCGAGGTATGTGATGGACTGGCGATCCATCAGTTTACACGGACGGCCCCAATGGCCGAGTCTATGGTCTGATCGGCTCGGTAGTTACATATGTTTTCTCTTTATCTATTTCCATTCCTTCTTCTTCTTGTCTGTCTTTCTGGTTTTACATGAAGGGTTGTGATGGTTGGGTCTAAGGGTTGCGTCCTTAGACTTAAAACGTACACATCCCAAACCGTAACCTAGACCATGGGTCGGTTATGCGGTCAGTGCGGATCATTCCAAGGAAAGGGCAGACATGCTGAACGGTTAAAATGACCGAAAGGGTACGAGTGCCGAGAGTCACGAGTCAATAACGGTTGTGAGTTACCAAAAGGAATGAGATGCCAAGGGTTGCGAGTATCAAAGGGTACGAGGAACAAAAGGTGCCATCAACCAAAGAGTGCCATTGACCAAGGGGTGCATGTTTCCAAACGGTAGCATTGATGTGGTTCTGTCTGATCCATATGAATAAGTCCATGGCTTTTACATTCAGGCCATATACATGGTTTTTTAACCGGGGTAATGAGTCTCAAGTTCCGATCGGTTGTCCAAACAATTCTGGATGGATTTTGGGTCTTACTCAGTTGAATGGATCCAGGCTTAGTGTCGGATAAGGTAAGGAAGTCTTGGGGATTATGAGCCAAAATTCAAGAGTGTTCGGTTGAACCTAGACTCCATCTGGATAGGCGGATTGGCCTATGGGGACTATACGGTTCTGGTCATGTTCTATTGTTCTATTTGGACTATCTATCTATTCTAAAGTCGTATGGGGTGGTTGGATGATCGGCTTAGGATACAACAAACAGGTTTTGTTTATTCTATGATTATATTGATTGAGGTTTATCACAGTTCTAGGAACTAAGCCAACCATTGTTGAAGCAACTGTTCTGTCTTCGTTTATGATTAATGCTTATGTTGGTTATGGTTTCAGGAAATGAGGCTGAGCGTGGTCAAGCCAAGGAGCCATGAAGATTCTATCAATGAGAGGTTTTGTGGTGTGTGGCGTGTGGTTAGATGATGGTATGTATGAGTTGCTTATCGGTTATGAGACTTGTAGTAAACTATGTATTGGATCAAATATCGTTAGATAATACAAAATAATTCCATATTCTTTTATATTATCTGGTCGATTGTTTATGAACCTCATATTTCTGAATATGACTTAGTAAATAATTGATAAAAATGAATCAAACAAGCAATGTTTCTAGAAAGTAAGCCTAAGGGTCTGGTTGGGTCGAAAGATTAGGATCGGTTTGCGCTCACCCAGGTCCCTCAAGCCGAAAACATCCAGGCCGACGCCCTAGCCGCCCTGGCATCCAGTTCGGATATGGGATTGAGCAGGGTGATTCCCGTAGAATTCATAGAACATCCTGGCATCGGACCACCTGTCGTCATAAACCTAATCAACTCTCCCAACGGCGATACCGACGAAGTCGATGTTCAAGCCACGCAAGATTCCGAGCAGTTAGAGTATAGATGTTAAGAACCTTGAACAAAGACAACCCTTGCATACATTGCCGACGGGAAACTCCCGGCAGAAAAATTGGCAGCCCGAAAGATTAAAACCTAAGCCGCATGATGCATCTTGGTTGACGGAGAACTCTACAAGTGGAGATATTCCACGCCGCTCATGACCTGCATTGAAGGAGAGAGGCACGAAGGGTAATGAAAGAGGTCCACTTTGGGTCCTGCGGAAATAATTCTGGTGGAAGATCTCTCGAAGTCAAAATTAAACGCCACGAACACTACTGACCAACAATGATCAAAGATTGCGAGAAATTTACGCGGAAATTCGAGGCACGCCCCTACTATCCATCAACCGGTAAAGGTCCTCTCATCGATCTTGTCACCATATCCATTCATGCGATGGTCGATGGATATAGTCGAACCCATGCATAGGTCAAAGCAAACACGATTCTTGCTGGTCTTGGCAAATATTTTCTCGAAATGGGTTGAGGCAGACTCCTACGCAAGCATTAAAGACGCCCAAGTCAAAAGCTTTGTATGGAAAAACATTGTTTTCAGACATGGAGTCCCATACGAAATCGTAACGGAAAATGAATCTCAATTTATTTCAACCAGATTCGAGGCCTTCTGCGAAAAATGGAAGATACGACTGACGAAATCAACCCTTATATACCCGCAATGAAACAGCCAAGCCGAAACTACTGACAAGACCATCCTTGATGGACTCAAAAAAAATGTTTGGATGCCTAAAAGGGTAGATGGGCCGAAGAACTCGAAGGAGCCTTATGTTCGCATCGCACAACTCCGAGATGTGCAACGAGAAACCCCGTTTGCCCTCGTATATGGATCAAAATGCATGATCCCAGCGGAAGTCGAATTTCCCGGACTGCACAGAAGATTGTTCCCAGAACAAGAAAAGTCAAACAATCTGATGCTGCTTGACGAGCTCGATCTGATCAACATACGTCGGGACCATGCCATTATACGAATTCAAAATTATCAGCAGGCGGCCGCAAAGTACTACAACTCTAACGTACGCAGCCGCAGATTCAAAGAAAGCAATCTAGTCCTTCAAATTTTTTTCCAGAACACTGCCAAACGGAACGCTCGAAAACTTGGAGCAAAATGGGAAAGACAATACGAAGTCAAAAAAGTTGTTCGACCAGGCTCGTACGAAATCGCGAATATGCATGACACCAAAATTCCGAGAACTTAGAACGCGATGCACCTCAAGAAATACTACCACTAAACAACACGTGGAACTGAACTACGAGAGGGTTTGATCTTTGAAGAGGGTACGTAGGAAAGTTATGCGGTCAGTCCAGATCGTTCCAAGGAGAGGGCGGACATGCTGAACAGTTGAAATGACCCAAAGGGTACGAGTGCCAAGAGTCACGAGTCAACAACGGTTGTGAGTTACCAAAAGAAACGAGATGCCAAGGGTTGCGAGTATCAAAGAGTACGAGGACCAAAAGGTGCCATCGACCAAAGAGTGCCATTGACCAAGGGGTGCATCTTTCCAAACAGTAGCATTGGATGTGGTTCTGTCTGATCCATATGAATCAATCCATGGCTTGTACATTGAGGCCAAATACACGGTTCGTTTAACCGGGGTAATGAGTCTCAAGGTTCGATCGGTTGTCCAAACAATCTGGATGGGTTTTCGGTCTTACTCGGTTGAGATCCAGGCTTAGTGCCGGATAAGGTAAGGAAGTCTTGGGGCTTATGAGCCGGAATTCAAGAGTGGCCAGTTAAACCTAGACTCCATCTGGATAGGCGGATTGGCCTATGGGGACTATATGGTTTTGGTCATGTTTAGTCGTTCTATTTGGATTGTCTATCTATTCTAAGTCGTGTGGGTGGTTGGATGATCAACTTAGGATACAGCATATAGGTTCTCTTTATTCTATGATTATATTGATTGAGGTTTTTCACAGTTCTAGGAACTAAGCCAACCATTATTGAATCAACCGTTATGTCTCCGGTTATGATTAATGCTTATTTTGGTTATGGTTTCAAGAACTGAGGCTGATCATGTTCAAGCCAAGAAGCCATGAAGATTCTATCAGTGAGAGGCTGTGTGGCGTGTGGTTAGATGATGATAGGATGAGTTGTTTATCGTTTATGAGACTTGTAGTAAACTATGTATTGGATCACATATCGCTGATAGTACAAAGTAATTAATGCCATATTCTTTTATATTATCTGGTCAATTTTTGTTGAACCTCATATTTCCGAATATGACTTAGCAAACAATTGATAAAAATGAATCAAACAAGCAATGTTTCTGGAAAGTAAGTATAAGGGTCCAGTTGGGTCGAAAGACCAAGACCGGGTTTTACATCACTTCCAATTAAAGACACAATCTGTGAATCGGTGGTGACGAGTCATCAAACGGTGGTGACGAGTGGTCTAGAGCCTACAAGGGTATGTGTAGATAGAATCATCCCTATGCAATTCTCTACTACTACTACCTTACATATGTAGCAAGCTGCTTCTTCTCTTTTTCTTTTCCAGGTTGCAGAGATTTTCAAGGATCGGCCTTCGTGGTTCTGCAAATGTCGAGCTGTTGATGTTATGAATGTGTTGTATTCTTACGAGGCTTTAGAGAAGTGAAATCAATGCAATGCATACAACTACATATGTGAGCTTTTGAATATGCTGTTGTTTAGGCTAATGTTCCTTTGATATCTGTAGGGGTTTGCATTCACTAACTAAGCAATGTCCTGCTTTGAAGTTGTTCTAAAAGCATTTGAAATTTGAGGAACATGTAGTGTTGTATTCTTACGAGGCCTTAGAGAAGTGAATCACATTCAGCGACAGATGTGAGCTTTTGAATCTTCTGATCGGTTTAATATACCTGCAATCTCATCTTCTGATTTTGAATCTTTCATGTGAATGAATGTTTCTTGCCTTCTGTGAAACTTTGGGATATGAGGAAAAATACAAAATCTCTAAAAACTAATGATCTGCAGATCCCATTATGTACCCATTATTATTTTTTTTGTAGCATAAAAGCTTAATGCCTATATTCATGTTATTTATTCCTTTTTATGTTTATTTCATGCTTAAAAGTCTGGAGAATGATGATAAGATATCGATATTCCATAGGCATATAAAATGCTGAACCTAATTCTCAATCGTGGTTCTTGCTGTAGCATTCCATGTTTGTTACGATGTTGTTTGCATAGATATTGGTTAAGAACACGTGATCCCAAGAAAGAGAGGAAGAAAATCAATCTAAATTTTTGGACAATTTTAATTTTTAAAGATAATAATAAGTAAAAAAATAAAAATATGTTAGAAACACCAGACGTAAGAAAGAAAACAGAACATAATTAATGTCTCTTTTCACAGTTAAAATAATTTTACGATGATTCGCCATAACTCTTGCTGAATCTCTACAAAATATGAGATATAAAATAATTTAAAAAATAATAGATAACTCAAATATAAATAGTCTAGAGAATGAATTACTAACCTGGAGCAGTTATGAGAAAGAAGACTCATTATATAAAGTCGGACTAGTGGCAACAACATATAACTAGGTATCAAGAGGAAGAGTTGAGACCTGAAATATATATATATATATATATTGATTAAGTCTCAAAATTCAATGAACATTGAAAAAATAAAATAAAAACTATATATCAAATATTTGAAATGACGACTTCTTCTTTGATGTAACATTACTGAATGATTTTGACATACTACAATTTTTCGTTTCAAATAAATTTAAATATCGACCATGGGGTCTGACTTTTTGGTTCCTTTGTTATCCATGATGATTTTTTTTTTCTTTTTATTCCACGTGCATTTAGAACTTCTTCTTCTTTTCCCACAAGTTCAAAATCTGAAGTATGGAGCACCCATTTATTAGCTTTCACAAGTTCCTTTTTCTTTTTCACAAATTTTTCGAGCAATTTAAGGGCAGCTTCATCTGCAAAAAACATCAATTCTATATGTTTAGCAGAAACATATGCAATCTCACGGAAAATACGACATAAATGACTATCGTTTTCCGATCGATTGTTTCATTGTATCATTAAGTGTCGTTGAATAATAAAAACATATTGTTCGTGCTTTAGCATCTTTACTCCATCGATTAAGAATGTAGGTAGGTGGAATTCTTCTAACATCCTTGTTGGCCAACACTTTTAACACATGACGACATAAGATTCCAACAAAAGAAAACTTCATACAACTACAATGTATCGTTTCGTTTGCAGCAACATAGTTAACCAAATGATTTCTTCCAACACCACGAAAAGATACACTGTATTCAACACTGACCATCTCAGACTTATTGACCCGTTTGGCAATATAATCAGCGATAGTTGTGTATTCCTTCTGGAACAAGGTATACACTTCTGGTGTATACACGTCCACTACATGTTGCAACATTTCTACCGGAGCCGATAATACCGGTGAGGTATGCATCATACTGAAGTCAGCAGTTAATTTTTTAAATCGTCGATCATCCAACACTCTCTCGTAGTGTGCAAAGAAACGCAACAAGTTATAACTACAATTCAAGTATTTTTTTCAAAATATTATTCATATTTTCACTACGATGGGTGCTTATCATATCGGCTAGAAAAGTTTGATGACTATATACCCTTGTCCATTTTTCTCTCAACTCAAACAAATCCTTCAACCATTTATTCTCTGTTAATCTATGCTTCTTGAGCATTTCAATCCATGTCGATGAACACTCTACTTCATTCTCATAGTCATATACACATTTTTCAAAGTTTGTGGCAAACTGGTCTGATCAAAATACACAACCCAACACTTTGCAACATTTTGGTAAATATATCAAACACATAACCTATGTTTTGTTGCAAGATGAAGAAGAAGAAGCTGACGGTGTTAATGGAACGTAAGTAGGTGTCTTCCTTTTTTTCTTTTTAGTTATTTTCCTTTTTTTAAGTTTTAATACATTTTTAACTAATCATATATGGCAATTTGAGATTTTAGGGTTTGATTTGGTTGATTGAGAACTACATATAAAAAAATGAGGAAAAAGATTGACGTTATGTGGAAAGAGAAAGAAAAATATGATAAATTTGAAATTTGAGAGAAAAAATTTGTTTTTGCTTTTCACTTCAGATAATGAATTTTTATGTGTCAACAAAAACAAATTTAACTTACACACCTCATATACTTTAGTGATAGCGTAGATATATGAATATATTGTCCTAAAAGTTTGAACACAATGCAACAAAAGCGTTCATTGATATAATGCAAATTAAGGTAAAAAATATTGGTAAGAGTATAAATTTCTCTTAAAATAACATATGTAAATAAACATACAGATTTGATAAAAAAAACATAAAAATAAATTACCAAATTTTAATAAGTGAATATAAAAACTAAATGTGATAAATAAAATTAGTAATTATAAATAACTAATGTATTATATTAATAAAACTAAAAATTATTAATAAAAAGATTATTTTGATGTTGGAATTGGTATGATGGTTTGTAAATAAAAAATAAAGTTTAGCTCGAAAATATTGAATTTGTTATAATTTCAACGCCATATGGTTTCAGATGCTCTAACACTGTTTGTTCAATATTAGAATTTGATCCGAAAGCCACCATCGAGTGGGAGTCCATTAACAAAAAATCACATTCAGAGGAGATGAAAATCAACCTTATTAAGAAATTTCACAACTCCATACAAAGATCCCCAGGAAACCAAAAAAAGCTTCAACATCATCGCCTTAAAATCATCTATTTAACTTAACTTATTGCTATATTAAGAACTCTTTATCCATTGAAACCAGATCTATCGATTGCAAAATCAATCTGAGGATAATAGCAAGCCCGAGGTTTTATAAGAATCCAGCATTGTCTAAACACTCTTGTACGAATCCGACAAAACATCACAGAAACAGATAAAAACAAAGAAACCCTAATTGCAAAAAGCCTAGAAGTTGGCTCTCAACATGTTTCAAGGGTTTTCTACATTCCCCTTTGCACAGGAGACGCCGGAGCTCCGAGGAGGCTAGCCTGCTGAAGATCTATTTCGTTGAGCTGCGCTTCACGATCCATCTCGATGATCAACGGAACAACAAGGATCAGAAAAGTCGTACCAGCGATCCACGCCGCTTTTCCCGTGCTCCAGATCAGTTTCTTCGACACTCCGACCGCATCTCCAGCGGCGCGTCTCCCTTGAGATACGATCTCGGAGTTAGAGATCCGAGCCAAGATGTTTGAATCTCCGCCGTCTGATTTCCCGGCTCCACCGATTCTCTTCGCCATCGATTGAAAAAGAACTTCTTTTTTTGCACCTTATCGCTTCAGAATAGGTTTGCGGAAAGAAGGAGAAGGTAGCAACGAGGGTTTCGGAGTTTTGTTCCCTTTTATTGGGTCTTTAAGGCCCAATCAATTCATCGGTCCACAAAAATTAATCAAACCTAACAGTTGACTTTGAGAGTATATAACTCCTTTGCTTAAAAGAGGAGCGGTTCTGGATATACTGCAAGGGCTAGCACAAGTTTAATGTTCGTGACTTCTTTTGATCGAAGAGACAAGATAGCTCTAGTGTGTGCGCTTTTTTTTGAAACAAAACTAGTATCTGCCCGTGTATACAGCTTTGTATTTTTATTTTGTTTTTATGGATCCAAACTTGATGATAATGTATAATAAAATTGTTTATATTCTATTTAAAATCTGGTGCTATATATTTATATTTTTCAATATTTTACATTTAATTATCTTATTTTCATAAAATTATATTAATGTAAATTTTATTTTTATTATATATACTTCAAAACAAATGTTTTAATAAAAAGATACACATGTATAAGATTTCTAATTTTGAGTAAATAAATATTTGAATAAAAATTCATCTCGCTTTAAAAAATAAGGGTCAAAATCTAATAATAAACATAAATATTTCATCAAAATCTAATAAGAAACATTAAAATACGGGTGAAAATTTAATAATAAACATTAATATTTGATCAAAATCTAATAAGAAACATTAAAGTGCGGGTCAAAATCTATCTCACATTCATGTATATATTTCTAATTTAGTATGTATCCTCTCGAGTATTGATTCATTACGCTTACAATGCGGGTAAAAATCTATCTCACATTCATGTATTTATTTCTAATTTAGTATGTATCCTCTCGAATATTGATCCATTACGCTTACAATAAAATGATAAATTAGTTTGACTAACATTTGTAAAATAAGAGCATAACATTCATAATATATATCCACCATTCATCTAAACATTCATAAATTAGAATACCTTAAATATGAAAATTTAGGTCAAATTGTATTACATAGTAGCCACTCATAGGTTCAACCAGTAGCCGGATCCCAAATTTTAGCGTATTTTGAGAATTTTATAAAAAAATTAAATAACGAGTTTAAAGAAAAAAACAAACCGGACTCCATATAAAGTCATCAGTTAGTCAATTTAACCACGGGTCCGGATCGTGACCCGAAACACTGGATATAACGCTTCATTTGTAACATTTAAATGTAAATACATAATCAAAAATGCAAATTTATTTCATATAATTTGGTTTGTGTCAAAAATAATTTCGCGCTAAAGCGCGGGTCAAAATCTAGTTCTATTTAAAATCTGGTGCTATATATTTATATTTTTCAATATTTTACATTAAATAGATAGTAAATGACCGGAAGAGGGCTTTCCTCAATTGAGCAAGGGAGATTGGTGGGTGTGGGTTTCGAGCATGATTCTGTGGATTTGGGAGACAAATAAGGAAGATATTGGCTTTCACAGTATCTATATTGATTCCTTTGCGGACAAAAAAACGCAAGGAGGTGGCTCTTTATTTCGGGATCTGGTGGGGAATCAGATAGGGATGTTTTTCTAGGATGCATGATCAATTAGCAGGTTTTCGATTAATGCAGAAAGATATAGCTTTAGGGATTTATGGAAGGGGATAAGCTGATCCTTGATTCGAGTTTCCTTTATTTGGGATTCTCAGCTGATTGTGGTATGCATATCTTATCAAAAAAGGATTGTTAGTATCTTTGTAAAGATCCAAGGAGATATTCAATTACTTTGTTTAAAATGGTTGGGATCTGAGGAGTTATTGAGATGGAGTTTTGGCTTCTTCGAGAATTCGAGGTGTATATATAGCAGAAGCTTGGCGTTTGACTGTTCTCACCGGTTCCAATACTACCTCCCTTATTGACTTTTGTTCTTTCTTTTTAATATCTCTTGGTGGCGCATTATGTCTCAAAGTCAATGACTGGTGAAGTCTAGTGGCAAAAAGGTACATGGACCAAGTGTGGGCTTGAAGATTACAATCCCAAAGTTTGACAACTCCAATCTGATTTCGGAGTATTCCAGGACTTTGATCGGGAGATGAATGAACCCCCGCCAAGCAAGCGATGAAGGCATTGTTGTTTCATTTACCAAAGATTTGGAACGTGGATGACAGAGTGGTGGTCGTTGATCTTGGATTCGGCAGATTCCAGTTTGATT
Source organism: Moricandia arvensis (assembly GCA_905132765.1). NCBI lineage: Eukaryota > Viridiplantae > Streptophyta > Magnoliopsida > Brassicales > Brassicaceae > Moricandia > Moricandia arvensis. Next base: position 156,574 of record CAJHQP010000460.1, read on the forward strand.
TCGAACAAGAGGAATATATTGTCAATGTAATGCTGAAGAAGCCTTTTCATTTCGACAATTGGATGTTGGCAATCGTTTGTTGGGAACCAATGGTGGAAGAGAACTACCCATCAAAGATAACATTTTGGGTCATGGTCATTGGAGTTCCTCTACACTTTTGGGCAAAACCCACTTTCCTTAGTATTGGAGAAGCTCTGGGAGAGGTTCGTGGAGGGGAGGATGTCGATATTAATGAAGGAAAAGTTCGAGTGAATCTGGATGCTTTCAAGCCACTGGTGTTTTCCGTTACAGCAAAATTTCACAGTGGAGAAGAGACTAGCATTGCTTTGAGGAATGAAAAAATACATAGCTTTTGTCGCACATGCTCTAGTATGCGACACGATCAGTCCAGATTCCCAAATGGAAGGAAGGATTCTAGTGTGGAGGATGAGACGGTTTCCTTAAGGTCATATCAGGATCCAACAGTGTTAAGCTATAAGGGTGCAGTGGAGTCTCGAGAGAGGATGTCTGGTGGAGTCTCGAGAGAGGGTGTCTCACGCTGCAGGAATTCAAAAAGCATGACAACATGGCTTTAGAGCTTTCAAGGGGAAATGTATAGCCTATGATCACAGTAGCTATAAGGAGAAACGTGGAGAATCTTCAAGGATTCCCAGGCATATGGGTCATCGTCCACACACTGATGTACCACCACTGTATGTAATGGAAACAAGAGGTCTACAGAAGTTGCATACTCAAGAGGTAGGACAGCTTTTAGATGAGCATCAGAAGCTCATGGTGGATGCATTCAGGAGTGGCAAGGAGGGGGAGAAGATACAGAGCTCAGGTTCCAGTGCACGAAAGGCTCTGACCTTTGACAACAATATTTCGGGGACCAGCAGGAATGGGTTGGAGTCTGAAGAGGAGGCTCTGTTTTTGAGAATAATAAACTAGGGAAAGATGACAAGGTAAGGGAAATGGTAGAAGGTAGTCCCAATGCTGCTGGGCTTGCAGTCCATGATGATGCTTTTCAGAGGAATGAGGAAATTATGGAGGTGAAGGGAGAGGAGAGAGAAGATGCCAAGGAGGAAGTTGTCTATGATTCGACCTTGTATGTGGATATTTTGGAGGCTATGGAGCAAGAGGAGGATACTAATCCAATGGACCTCGCTGATGTGGCGACTGAAGTGGAGCAAGACGTTCTGTTGGACACGGCTTATGCCTATGAGGCCACTGAGGATATGGAGGAGGTAGAGGGTAAGGGGCGTCAAGGTCTTAAGAAGAAATAAATTAAATCAAATGGTGTTTCTATGGGGGGGGAAGGTGTTTACTAAGAAGAGGCTGGTGTAGAGTCTTGTGTCTCCTAGGAAGAAGCTCATGACAAAGCAGACATGCAGAACATGAGAGAGGGGTTGTGTGATCCCTAAGAAGGCGCCGGTGAAGCAAGCTTCGGGATTGGAGTAAGGGGTTATCCATGTTTTCAAAAGGAGAAGGATACGGGTTTTATTTACATTTTCATCAATAAGTACTGGGTTATGGTTTATTCGCAGAGGTTTGGTTCTGGTTTTGGTCTCTTTTATTTGTTATGTGTCTCCTCTTGAGATTTCAGGGAGTTTGAATCAAGATTTGGTTATGTATTTGGATTGTGGTTTAGACTGTGTGTTTTCTTATGATGGATTGGTGTATAACAACATGTGAAATGATTGTAGTGGTATATATAGATTTTTGTATTGTTAGAAGAATATATGGGTGCAGGAGAAATGATTATAAGAGTAGTGGTAGGTACCAAGGTTCTCTTATTGTATCGGATTGGTGTAAGCTCTCATTTTATGTAGCTCATGGTTCCTAGTGTTGGTTAATGATAGTCAGGGTATCTCCTTGTATAGTAGGTAAAGGAATATATTTGAGGAATCTTGCTCATGGGATTCCAGAGCTTTACTGGTATATACTGGTTCATAATAAGGAGAAAGGTGGGTTTTGCTTGGATAGGCATTTTGCCACTTGTGAAGGTATTTTGGTAATGAGATGGAGGCCCGTAATATTGGGTATCTGTAGCTGTAAGTGTCATAGTGTTGAGTACAAAGTTGTAGTTCTTGATTTTATGTATAATTGGAGGATTGCATAAGGGGATATGGGATGGGGCTAGCAGATACAAACTTGGGCTTCGTGATAGCAGAGGAGAAGACGGGGAGAAGCAGTTTTAATAATTACCAAGTCCTGCCAAAGTTCGAGAGGAGTTTGTGGATAGTGAGCATGCATGGTGTTGAATCATATAGGTGGGTTTGCGTGGGATTAAAAAGACTTGTGATTGGTCTAAGCCCACATCCTGTATGGGAGGATGTTTCTCCCCCAGTAAGTTTTGTTGTAATTGTCAAGAAGTATATTTTTATAGACATCAATACAAAAGAACTTAGTATGCAGATTTTAAGTTGGAATTGTCAAGGTATGGGCAGTAAATATACTATTAGTTTTATTTTTGAGGGAGATTTGGCATAAACACAGACCTTCGTTTCTCTTCCTATCAGAGACGAAACAAAGTTATAATTTTTTTTCAGAATTTCCAATTTCACTTTGGTTATAAATACCTGCATACAGAGAACCCAAGGGAAAAGAGTGGTGGGCTCACACTTTTTTATACTCCAGAAGCTCTGAGCAATAGGATTATTGAAACAATACACAAGGGCAAAACAATTTATCTTTTATTTGTGTATGGTGATCCAATTCAACAATTAAGAGACCAAGTTTGGGAACAGTTAGTTCGTAGCGGGATTAATAGGATGGAGCTGTGGTTAGTTATTGGAGATTTGAATGAAATTAAAGGCCACCATGAGAAACAAGGAGGCATTTTGAGAAATGGATCAACATTTATACAATTTAATAATATGATAGAAAGTTGTGGTTTACTGGAATTTCCAAGTTTAAGGAATGCTATGTCATGGAATGGGAGAAGGGAGGACAAATAGTTCGTTGTAGACTAGATCATGCTTTAGGAAATGAAGAATGACATTCGCTTTTCCCATCATCCTATGTGGAATATCTAGGTATTGTGGGATCCGATCATTGCCGATTGTTGTTTTTCTGGGTGAGAATAGAATTAAAGTCAAAAGACAGTTTTGTTTTGATAAAATATGGATTGGTGAGGAAGGTTTAATGGAAACAATTGCTGAAGGGTGGAGGAGGAGAACTCCAAGAAATGGATCAGGAGTTGTGGATAAATTCAGAGTTGTCACCATGAAACTTAGGGAGGTTTATAGAAGATAAATAATCTGTAGAAGGCCCTTGAAGAGATACAAAACAATGACTCAAAAAATATATGAGGAAGTACTTAGCGTCACTCGAAAACTTAGGGAGGCTTATAGAGATGAAGAACTGTTTTGGGAACAAAAGTAGGACTTCTTGGCAAGTATATGGGGATCGGAATATAAAGTTTTATCATGCTTTGACCAAACAGAGAAGAATTCAGAATAAAACTGTTGGGTTGCATAATGATGAAGTCAATTGGGTTACCTCGGAATTAGAGGTTGAAGGAGTTGCGGCCAACTATTTTAAAAACTTATTTCAAACAACTTCCCCTACAAATTTTGAAGATTTTTTACACGAGGTTCCTGAAATGATCACGACAGAGCAGAATTTAGCAGTATGCACTTTGGCATCTGAAGAGGAAGTGAGATCGGTTGTCTTTATGATGCATCCAAAAAAAGTTCCAGGTCCAGATGGGATGACATCGCTTTTTTCCAACAATCTTGGTCCATTGTTAAGGCCGGCGTGGTGAAGACGGTTAATGAATTTCTTAGGACCGGTCATTTTTATGAGAGACTAAATATAATTAATAGTTTTCTTATACCAAAAATTCCGAGACCAAGTTGGATGACAGAACTTCGGGCAATTAGTCTATGCAATGTGGGATATAAGATTATTTCAAAGGTCTTATGTCAACGACTCAAAAGGTTTCTGCCACAGTTGATTTCAGAAACTCAATCCGCCTTTGTTTCAAGAAGATTGATTTCAGATAATATTCTTATAGCTCAGGAAATGTTTAATGGACTTCGAATGAATAACTCATGTAAGGAAAAATTTGTAGCATGAGTAAGGCATATGATCGGGTTGAATGGGGTTTCATACAAGTTATGTTACAAAAGTTGGATTTTGCGGCTACATGGGTTTCACGAATAATGGCATGTATTTCCTCAGTCCAATACAAAGTTTTAATAAATGGGCAACCTAAAGGACACATAGTGCCACAAAGGGGTCTTCGACAGGGGGTTCCTCTATCACCACTATATATAGTATGCACGGAGGCACTTATTGGAAACATGAGGAAAAAAGAGGAGGAGAAACTCTTAACTGGTTTAAAGATTGCCCGTGCAAGTCCGACAATTATGCACTTACTATTTGTAGATGATAGTTTATTTTTTGTAAGGCAAACAAGCAAGAATGAGGGATTATTCTGCAACTTCTTAAAGATTATGAGAGAGTATCGGGAAAACAAATCAATTTCTCGAAGTCTTCAATGCAATTTGGACATAAAGTATCAGAGCAAATGCGGACTGAAGTTCAACAAGTGATAGGAATTACCACCATTGGAGTAATGGGCGCTTACCTAGGGATCCCATAAAGTGTTGGTGGCTCGAAGGTACAAATTTTTGGGTTCCTTATTGAGAGAATACATAACAAGGTCAACAATTGGACGGTGATATTCATAACGAGGCGGAAAGGAAGTCCTCATAAAGTCTGTGGCATCAGCTATGCTAACACATGTCATGTCTTGTTTCAGACTGCCGAAAACGGTCACCAAGAAACTTACGAGTTTAGTAGCCCATTTCTGGTGGAGTATTGGAGGCCATAACAAAGGGATGCATTGGTTTTCCTGGGATAAGATGTGTAAGGGGAAAGATGAAAGAGGGGTTGGTTTTCGTGATATCCAAAATTTTAGTACGACTCTTTTGACAAAACAGTTATGGCGATTGCTGGATAAACCAAAATCCTTATTTGCAAGAGTTTTCAAAGGAATATACTACATGAAATCTGATCCATTGGATCCAATAAAGTCATACTCTCCTCCTTATGTATGGAAAAGTATTACTTCTGCTCAATCTCTGGTTTAAAAAGGTCTAATCAAAAGGGTGGGCACAGGTTCAAGTATTTTAGTCTGGAATGATCCCTGGATTCCCGCTTCTCGCCTGAGGTCAACAAACCCAAAACTACTTCACCAATTTCTTAATCCTCACCTCAAGGTGGCAGATTTAATTAGCTCGGAGAATTCCACTTGGAATATGGATTTAATCAAAGCTTACATACACCCCAGATATGTGGAGATTATTCAGAGTATAACTATAACTCGACAACCGAAACCAGATTCATTTGGGTGGCATTATACAGATCAAGGTTGCTATACAGTTAAATCATGATAACGGCTGGAAAATAAATAATCGGACTAGGGAATGCAAGAGGTGTTTCTCGGACCGGATATTAAGCCACTTCTGGCTTTTCATGGAAACTTAAAATGCTCTCCGAAACTGCAACGTTTTGTTTGGCAGGTTATTTCAGGTACTTTACCGGTTGCCCATAATCTCAAGAATCATGGCATTAAGTGTTATTCTCAATGTCAAATGTGTGTAGCGGAGTAAGAATCCACAAATCATGTCATCTTTGAGTGTCCTATAGCAATTCAAACATGGGCTCTATCCCAGATTCCGTCACACCCAAGGTTTATTCCTAGTCCCTACGTTTATGCAAATATGGATTATCTATTTTGGTGGCTCCCGAAAGCTATGGATTTGAGTTATTTTCCTTGGATAATGTGGTATATCTGGAAAATCGCAATGATAAAGTGTTTAGTAATAAAATTAAGAGTCCTCCAGAGATCCTCCGCCTTGTGGAGATTGAAGGACAGTTGTGGGCAAAGACACAATCAAAGGATTATTCGTCTGAAAGGGAGTTTTCCATATCCTAAGAGAGTCAAGAGTTCAATAATTTGAAATGGTGTTATGTGATAGATCATGTAAAGAAAAGGCAACCTATACATGACAAGGTTGGGTTTGCAAAGACGAAGGAGGCATCAGAATTATGATGGGGGGCATGAATATCTGCATGAGTCTGAAACCTTTACATGCTGAATGTGAAGCGTTGATATGGGCGATGAAGTGTATGAAGACCCTTCACCCCAACGTGGTGTTTACAATAGATTGTTCTCAATTGGTGAAGATGGTGTCTACACCGACAGAATTGCCAACTTTCGCTATACACATGGAAGAATTTTCGCGATGTAAGACGTTCTTCCCCAACTTTACTATCCGACATATTCCAAGAGCAAGAAATCCTTTGGCGGACAAGCTAGCACGTGGTGCTCGGAGTCTCCCTTCTGCTATGGTTTATGTTGATTCAGTTCCACCGTGCTGGCTAGCGGGTTTGGATTATATTTAGTTTAGTATTTAGCCTTTTGTTGAATTTTTTTTTAATTAAATTTATAAGGACATAGAGAAGAGTTCTCTCTCTACCGTCTCCTCCTCTGTTCTTTAGCCTAAAAGCGTCGCCGTCTCTCTTGCTCGGAGGTGGAGTCTTTCTGGTGGCTCGCTGCCGTGAGAGCATTCCCTCCTCTCTTGAAATCTGTTTTCTCTGCCTCACCCCTTTGCCATCCTTTTCCTTGCTTCATCTCCTTGTGCAGTGCATCTGGATTTCCTCTGCAGATTTATCATAAACCAAATGTGTCTTTGGTTTCTCCGGAGCTCCGGTGAGACAAAATAATTCTTGGTCTGCTCAAGGGCCTTGGATATGTCTTGTGAGTGTCGATTGTTCTTGGATCTGAGATCCAAGACCCGTCAGAGTGTTTAATGCGTCTTGCCGTGTCCGTTCCAGCCTTGTTATATCGGCCCTGTTGTCTCCTCCTTGATGTGCTTCAAGGTTATTGTAGAGGTTCTCCTCTCAGATTTGAGTGAAACGTGGTGATGAATCTCACCACTCAGGACCTCTTTTTTTAGTTCAAGCGACAACAACCATAGTGTTTCATTGGTGTTTGTTCGAGGTTACCCTGCTCGCTCCCTGATGTTGATTCCAAAAGTTTGGAGGACGACCCGCCGTAACGGTGTCTTGTGCTAGGAAGCGGAGCTCTCAATCCCCTGCTATGACGCCAGATTTTAAGGAGGTCTCCATTATTTTTCTAGGTTTCACTTCCCTTTTCACAATTTCGGTGAAGCTTTTGTGTATACCCTTGATGTCTACGACGCATCTAGTGAGTCGCGTGGCCGGATGAGGGGCCTATTTACCAATTATGCTTAACCAGAGACTGCTCTTCATCTTCAGCAGCGTCACATCGGGTTTGCACTATTGTCTTTTGGCCGAGATAGCTTTGGTTTGTATGCTCGGCGTCCTCCTCTCGTGGTGTTCCAGGGCTGCAGTCAGCTGCCTCTGTCAAAGCCGCTTGAAGCCACCTTCAGGTGCGTACTCGTTCGTACTGCCTTTTTGCTATTCTCTTGATCTCTTTGGTTCATCCTTGTGATCAAGCAATGTTTATGAAAAGGATACTATTTGTTGTTTGGATACCTTAATTAAGGAGTTAATAACAAAGTCAATAGTTGGAAAATTTGGTTTCTTACAAAGGGAGAAGAGGAAGTATTTAAGTCAGTGGTCTTGGCTATGCCAATTCATGTTATGTCTTGTTTTTGACTGCCAAAAACGGTTATAAAAAAGATGTCGAGTGTAATAGCACACACGATAATGAATCCCTCCCTCCCTCTCCCTCTCTTTGGATACCTTAATTAAGGAGTTAATAACAAAGTCAATAGAGGGAGGGAGGGAGGGAGGGAGGGAGGGATCCATTATCCTGTGTGCTATTACACTCGACTTCTTTTTTATAACCGTTTTTGGCAGTCGAAAACAAGACATAACATGAATTGGCATAGCCGAGACCACTGACTTAATAAGTACTTCATTTTCTCCCTTTGTAAGAAATCAAACTGTCCAACTACTGATTTTGTTATTAACTCCTTAATTAAGGTATCCAAAGATTTATGTTTTTGAACCACCAAAACTTTCCGTTATACGTAAATAGCTTCCCATTCTTCGTATTGTGGTAGTTCCAAGAAATTGTTGTATCTTCACTATGGTTATATCTGGAAGCTTATGACTAAATTGGTATGGAGGATTTAGAAGAAAAATATTTGTTGTCATGATGCATGCTCATACTCCTGTAATATTCCTAAGATAACCTCACATTCTTGTCTATTTTTTTTACAAAATAAAAACTGTAATATGCAAAAAGAAGTGCGATATTGAATAACTAGGTCGAGCTATCTTTAGCCTCACTGTTTTCCCATTCATTTTCCTAATATTAACAGTAAGTGTTTCCCATGTTTAAAATTAATAAATAAGGTGATAATGGGTCGTCTTGTCTCGGACCTCTATTGGGAACAATGTGTTCATTTGTTTGACCATTTATTAATATTTTATATTGAATCGAAGAAATACATTGCATCATAAAAAAATCATGTTGGAGAAAACCCCATTTTAGGAGGACCTCCTGTATGAAAAGTCATTCCACCATGTGATGCCTTACTCATATCCTTTTTAATTACCATAATTTTTTCCTTGCGTGAATTATTTGTATGTAATCCATGAAACATCTCTTGAACAATCAAAATATTATCCGAAATTAACCAACCTAAAACAAACGTAGACCAGTCTCTGAGATCAAAAATGGAAGTACCCGGTTAGACTGTTGACACAAGACTTTTGATATAATCTTGTATCCGTTATTGCATAGACTAATTGATCGTAGTTCCATCATACAACTCGGCATGATCGTCTTAGGAATAAGACAAATATATTTTTATATTGATCCAATTATCAAGATTACCCGACCTGAGAACCTCACTAACCGTATGTACCATATATGTCCTTATAACAAACCAAGATTGTTGGAAAAAAAGTTGTCATGTCGTCTAGTCCATGAACTTTCTCTAGATGCATCATAAATATAATTTATTTCACTTCTTTTTCCGATGCCAGAGAAGTTAATAATATATTGATGCCTCTGTGATTGTCTGCAAAACTTCTTATAGAAAGTATTCAAACCTCATTGGAATTGTCGACATAAATAAGTCATTGAAATAGTCTTCAGCGATTCTCTCAATCTCGGATTCCAAAGTAATCCAATTATCATAAGTATTGTGTAAACCTACAATTTATTTATATGTATTTCCCTTCTCGTTATTATTATTACTATTTTTAGATATTCACCTAAACATTTATTATTTATTATATTTTATTTTATCTAATGATTATACCTACATTTTTTGTCGGCATTTCATTGATGAAGCCCAAACGGGCATTTTACAATGGTATCAAACTTTAACACCAGAAAGGTCCAAAGATTTAATATTTTAACCCAAAATAAAAATGAATCCACGAGCTTCCAGTTTGCCACGCGTTCTGTGATTAAGCTACACGAACCATGTCCTAGACACGTGTCACACATGCGAAAGGCAACAATCTTGGCCGCACCGCTGAGCTTCCCTGCCGTTAGCCTCTGTGAAATCACCTCCAAGAAACTCGTTTCTTCGCTGCAACACCTCTATGAAACAGAGCAAATTTGCTCTAATCTAACGTCGATACCACTGATATAGCCTCTCCTCTGTCGCCTTCCTCTTCCTTAGCAATCAAATGGAGCTACCATGTCTTCAGCGTAACTCTGACCCGAAGTTTCGCCGTCGCGAGCACGATATTACCAAACAAGTGTGTTGATTCCAATTGGAAATGGATCAGATGGATTATGATGTAACACCAAAGAGCTACTCCTTTAAAGCTCGGATATTACACCGGCTGCAATTCTGATCAAAGATCATAACTTTATTCATCAATCCAAAAAACACATGAAGTTCGTCTTTGATTTGGATTGAACAAAACAAAAATCGATTGATCCTCAATCAAAAAAAATATATTGTTTCGACTTCAATCATATCCAACAAAACAAGAAGTCATAAGATCATAAACAAAAAAGAAAATTTAATCACATCTCCTTTCTGTGAAGGACATGCGCGAGAGAATTAAACAGCGTTTGACTACATCTACATAAAATTTTAAACTATACACTTTTGGATAATAGTGAACTAACGTATTAATATATTTTTTAGAAATTGATTAGAATAATATAGAAAAATTGTTATATGACTAGAATAACATATATCTTTTGAAAATTAATAGAATGTTTGTAGACCTCTAGTAAATTACTACAACACCCTTGGTTAGTTTTTTTAATTAAGCTTATTTATAATAAAAAAATAATTACAAACTATTAACAAATCCACATCAACAATAACTATAATTCATGTCACTAATAACAATTCATGTCACTAATAATTGTAGTTAAAAGAGTGGGAAGACAATGAAATGGCGTTTAACCTAAAATTTCCTTTGCAATTAAACTCCATCATTGTTTTCGTCAGAAATCTTCTCCAAAATTGTCTTCTCCGAACTCTTTTTCTTCGAAATGGTCTTCTACCCAACCGTCCTTAATCGTCATCTCCAAAATCATCTTCTTTAATATGTTTCAACATTTTTCTTTGAGTTTTTTTGAGTTTGTGGCCGAGTTATGAGTTATTTGATACCTGAGGTATGATATATTTGATGGATGAGGTATGAGTTATTTGATAGCTGAGTTATGAGTTATTTGATGGCTGAGTAGTGACATGACAAATAAGAGCTGATGACATGGAATATTGATAAGCCAACTGCTAAACGAACACATAACTTAGCCTAAATAAATCAGTCATCAAGTACGACGTAAGTAAGCCGAAATGTGAATACTATTTCAGTAATTAATATTTTGCTAATAAATCAGCCATAACTAGGATGGAAAATCATAAGTCAGTTATATTGTCATATAAATCAGCCGTCAAATGAATACTATTATAGTAATTAATCTTTCGTTAATAAGTTAGCCGTAATTAAGTTGTTTACTGTTAATCCAGCCAATTACGGCTGATTAAATATAACTCAGCCGTAACAACCTCACATAAGTCAGCCGTAACAACCTCACATAAGTCAGCCGTAGATTTAATAACTCAACTAGGCGATGATCATTAAATCAGTCGGTGAAATGTAACTTAGCCGTGTCTTAACTATAACTCGGCTAAATTTTTGAGAAATCAACCCACTGATATATAAGTCAGCCGTAACTTGTGCTCGTAAGTCAGCCGTCATCCCATAAATCAGCCATATTTTTGTAAACCAACCATCACTAACGGTTGAATTATGTTCGTAAGTCAGTCAATTTCTCATAAGGCATCCGCGTTGTTTGACTCAGCCGGAACGTAACCATAACTCATGGATAACAAAGTTTGTAGTGCTCTACGGCTGAGTTCATTAATACACGTCGGTACATTCCTATGTGGCGCTTTTTTATTTATTTAAGTAACATTAAAAAATAATGATTTTTTTGTAAATACGTTTTTTGTCACAACGTAAAACAAAAGCACGCTAGATATTAAAAAAATGACAGTAAATTCTTTTTTTGTATGATTCTGATAATATGTTCGAAAATGTATGCTGATTGAGTAACTTCCCATATATTTTTTTACTTTTATTGTTGAAAAGCTTTGGTGTTATAAAAATACTACCAAGTAGCAAACTGGAATCACATATTAACATAGTTTTTTTCCGTCAAAAGTTTCTTATGCGTAAAGGTATCTTCTGCCTTGCGGTACGATCGGAATATTGTGAAAATTTGTGTGTTTTAAATTTTCATGAAACCAAAAAAAATTGTTATTATTAATTTTTGTGGGATAAGAATGATCGGTAAAAAAAAAACAAATCTTGATTTCTTGACGATTGAGACCCTACAAGCTTTGTTTGATATATGTCGGTGTGATTACAATTATTATGGTTTCCCGAACCATCGGATGATCTGAGAGACAGAGAGAAAGGAATGTTTGGATGCAAATGTCTCTATTGGAACAATCTACCAGAGTTTCCGCCATTGAAGCAACCCCAAACCTTCTCTCTCCCTTCTTCTCTTCCCCACTGGCCTTCAGGTAATTTCTTGCGATCATTAGGTTCTGGATTTGATCTGATCCAATCGACGAACAACTTTTTGCCATTTTCATCAGATTACTTTGATTTATGCTAAGCTGAGTATTGCTTAGGTCAAGGCTTTGCTTCAAGAACAATCAATCTTGGAGATTTACAAGTAGCCGAGATCACAACGTTTGAATTCATATGGCGATACGTCTCTCCTCGAGACAAGACCAAGTCTGTCTCCTTCTACAAACCTGACAATATACCCGAAAGTTTCCACTGTCTAGGTCATTACTGTCAGTCTGATTCTCACCTCTTGAGAGGGTTTGTTCTTGTAGCAAGAGAAGTCGTCAAGTCTGCACTTGCGAAGCCACTTGATTATACACTGGTCTGGAGCTCCAACGACTTATCAGAAGAAGAACCTAAAAGCTGCGGCTGCGGTTACTTCTGGTTACCGCAGCCTCCACGAGGGTATAAACCGGTCGGGTTCTTGGTTACAACAACTCCCTCGAAACCTGGATTGGATCAAGTTAGATGTGTTCGAACCGATCTAACAGATAAATGTGAAGCACATGGAGTCACTATCACCGCGTTATCGGATTCTTTAAGAGTTCCTCTGTTTATATGGAAAACAAGACCTTCTGACCGCGGAATGTGGGGCAAAGGAGTCTCTGCTGGTACATTCTTCTGTAGAACTCCGTTGATGATCTCCTCTGAGGAGATGGAAGAAGAAGATCATCTCTGTAACAACATCACTTGTTTGAAAAACTTTGATTCGAGTTTACACGCAATGCCAAATTTAGACCAAATCCATGCCTTGGTTCAACACTATGGTCCGAGAGTTTTCTTCCATCCTGATGAAGTCTATCTGCCTTCTTCAGTCTCTTGGTTCTTCAAGAACGGTGCGGTTTTGTGCAGCTCTGATTCTGATATCCAAGAACTTGTTGATGAAAACGGCTCCAACTTGCCTCATGGTGGAACCAATGATAAACAGTTTTGGATTGATTTGCCGAGTAATGATGAACAGAGGAGTAAGTTTCTGAAGCGAGGAGATCTCGAATCCGCCAAGCTCTACGTTCACGTTAAGCCGGCGTTTGGAGGAACGTTCACTGATCTTGCGTTTTGGATTTTCTGTCCTTTTAACGGACCGGCTACTCTAAAGCTCGGCCTAGTGAACCTCTCCTTGGCTAAAACAGGCCAACACGTTTGTGACTGGGAGCATTTCACTCTCCGTATCAGCAACTTCTCCGGCGAGCTTCACGCTATTTACCTCTCTCAGCATAGCGGTGGAGAGTGGGTCGAAGCTCAAGATCTTGAGTTCATCCGAGGAAGCAATAAAGCTGTGGTTTTCTCCTCCAAGCATGGTCATGCGAGCTTTGCTAGGTCCGGGATGTATTTACAGGGGTCTGATTTGCTCGGGATTGGGATAAGGAATGATACAGAAAGAAGTGACTTGTTTGTGGATTCGAGTTCCAGGTATGAGGTTGTGGCGGCCGAGTATCTTGGAGGGGCGGTAGTGGAGCCGCCGTGGCTTGGTTATATGAGAGAGTGGGGACCGAAGATTGTGTATGGATCGAGAACGGAGATTGAGAGGTTGAATGAGAGATTGCCATGGAGGTTGAGGTGTTGGGTTGATGCAGTGTTGAGGAAGCTTCCGGTGGAGTTATCAGGCGAGGAAGGACCAACGGGACCCAAGGAGAAGAATAATTGGTTTGGTGATGAGAGATGGTGATTGTTTTCCATGGAACAGAAAATTTGTTTTTTTTTTTGTTTGTATTGAGCTAATGATATGTGTGACATATGGGCGTATAGTGTATTATTTACCACCAAAATCTGTCTATGGAGGAGGGTCCTTGTGAGGTGACCAACTACTGTATAGTAAAAACTCTATAAAGGACAATGAAATTTGGGCAATGCCAGTAGGGGATCGAACCTTGCCACAAAGGTTAGCCTTTCCGGATTTACAGAACTTGCATTCTCGACACTCAGCTTGGTAGCAAGGGATAACATGGTCTCCAGGTTGAACTTCCGTGTAACGTTACACGGAGAAGAGTCAAGTAAGGGTTAGGGGTCATGCATCAATGAACTAGACACAAGTAGGGTTTCCACTCTTTGATTATCTCTCTCTATTATTAAACTTAGTGTGTTGTGTTAAACTGTTTACCTAGGGCATGAACATATGCTTAATTTATTTATCAAAATTGTTTTAGATTACTAAAAATAACATAGATTTCTTATCCAACGAAAATTGATTGTAAGGAAAATCATGAATGTATTGAATCGAATTGTTAATGCTTGTCATAATTCTCTAATTCTTTTTAATTAAAATATCTTGATGAATCGCTCTAGCCTAAGTGTTTTAATCTAAACTAGAGATTTTTCCGGGCTAAGCCCGGGTTATTTTCATTAATTTTGTACTTAAAAGTATGCCTATATTATTTGTTTTACACCACCGTAATATGTATAATGGGTATATACATATATTGTGAAATTTTACAAAATAGAAATAATAAATGAAGTTTAAATTATTAGAATGCAAAAACTAAATAATAATGGAACACATATATTATACAATTTGAAAGATGTCAAAAATACACTGTTTGAATAATATTACATCAAAAAGCTAAAATAAGTTATCCTTCATCAAAGATTTTCACCTCTGTTTTTTTTCTCCACTCAAATAAACTTTATATCAAAGCTTTCACCAAACAATGATCTACGATCTCCATACAACAAAATAAAGCTTTGGCTATGAAATCACTGATAATTTGAATTTCATAGAAAAATCTTCTATATTTATGTCTTTGTGTTATATGATTTACGACAACCGTTTTTGTTTTTTTCAATGGAACCATTCTTTTTAAAAATATACGTAATAATATGATAGTTTGAATATTTTTGTCAACTTCAAAAACGTTAAATTTAAAATAGTTTTTGGATTAACTTGGACATATTCCAAACCTATGAAAAGATTTAAATTAATTCTAAAGAGAAGGTGCAAACTACAAATGAATTCTTTTTCTATGTATATTCAAATGAGCCGTTAGCAATAAATTGATATTCGCATGGCTACATGTGGAGTTAGTAAATTATTTTTGTCATTGCCTTCTGAAAAAAAACAAAATTGTAATTTTTTATTAATTACTCGTACTAAAAAATTCACAAATATTTGAAATAATAATATATAGAACACATTTCCGGACATGATCACACATAATTTATATTAATTCTAGGTTATTATAGAATTGCATTTGAGAATACACAACACATATTTGCATTTGTTTTTTAAATATATATATGTGTGTGTGTGTGGGTGCGTGTGTGTTTGAATGCATATCATTTTTAATTAAGACGATCCCTATGAAAATTTTTAAAGTGTAATTTAATTTTCTATCAATGTATTCACCAAACTACTGTATTTGTTCAATCTGTATTATGAATATAAACTTTGTAATGTAGGTAATATATGATGTTATTCAAGTTTGTATTACTCATGCATCTTTTAATAGCAAGTTGTTCCCTAATTTCAATATCTGAAATGTGTGACAATGGAAATATCAATGAGAAACAACAAAAGAGTCTCACTAAGTAAGGACATTTGTTTTTTGAAAAAGTAACAAAAGTTTCTATAGATATCAACCCAAAAGAAGAAGCAACACCAAAACCAAGTTTTGCTGCTTGGAAAGTAATGGTCTCGATATGAAATGAAAAACAAATCGTAGCCACTGACTAGAGAAGAAATGGTAGAGTTATGTTATATTTTTTTCTTTCCTTCAAATTTAACAATTAGTCAAGTAGGAGGCAATAGAACTGAATTTTGTTTAGACCATTATGAGCTTAAGTTTGGATCAAGGTCATCAATATATCCATATTAATTCATACGTTTGCCTAAAGGATGGACCCATGAACCAAGTATATGCCCTCCATATTAATTGATCTTAACCATTTTAGATTGGACTATTTCTTTATTGCCGCATGAAGCAACCCTGCAAAGCTTATTTGAATAGACATCTCTTGCCAAATTTTATATACGCCTTTCATTTCCAGACCTTGTTGTAATGTTTGGGGAATAGTTTGCCTAAATATAAAAGCATACATAATGTAATGTGATTGAAAATAAAATCTTCAAAATGATTTAAATAATAAGCAATGCTCACTAATCAAAGAAATAGTTCAATGGAATCCAATAATGAAAACCCTAAAATTTTAACATGATATTTTACTTGAAGTAAGTGAAGTTGATAATGATATGTTTGAAAATCATGAGTAATTCATACATTATTGGGTTTACAAATAATTTATGCTTTCAATAATGATATTTCTTTTTTTTTTCTTTTTAGAACTCGCTCTTCTGAAATAACCTAACAAACAGATTAATCAAAAATGACCAACCACATCACAAGCATGTCATTTTCTCTCTACCTCGGTGTAAGTCTCTATTCTTTTGCTAATTTAAACCAACTGCAATTAGAGAAATAATTGATGGACCGGTCTAAAAACGATCCCTCTTTATATATACTGTAAAAAGAGAATGGCTGCAGTCTCCACCAAACTTGGGCTTCATCAAAAACACTTAACCTTAATTTTCTCTGCGGTTGGTGAGGTCTGCCAGAACCAGATTAACACAATTGTCATATAATCTGATGATTAAGCCTCACTGCTTCTTTCCAAAGTTCAATTGCACATTGTATGGGGTCACAATGCCTCCACAGTCCTTGCCTTACTTTGCTCACTGCATTCTAGCTTGACAATACAACCCATATACCATCACATGCCAAAATCAAGAACTCATGGTCTTCTGTTAGAATAATCTGTTAAATCTTTGGGTATGAGATCATATGTGAATTGAAGCCAGTGAAAGGAATCTTCAGTTCCCAATTCCCAAAGGCACGGTGACAGCAAAACCTAGTTGAAGTAACTGTCCTCAAAGTATGCTCCTAAATCATTTATCCGCATACATTCTGGTTCCTATGTTGATCTTGTGATCGAAAGACATGTCTACGAACACTCCTCCCCATCATAGCCCTGCACGACAATCTTCAACATTGGTGACCAAAAGATGTCGTCTGTTTATGAGAGCGATCAAGAAGGTTGTCTCGGATGAACCACTGACAATGCTTTCATCAACCATTGCAAGATCAGCCAAAACAAAAGGTTTCTGGAGAGAGTTCTGAAGTTCTTCTAGGGAAAAGTTGTCCATAATGAAGGACATCTATAGATATACAAAACATTTGGATGAATAGCCTCGTCAAGTTCTGCTTCATGTAAAGTGATGCCTCCAATCAACCATGGCCATCAAACACTCCACAAAAAACACATGATAATGAGAAGTTGAAGGATCAAAGCTTACCTGATAAGTGGTCTATGCAAATGTGTTCATCCTCCAAATAGTGATATTATTTCCTTTTAGTTTCAGTCACTTATCTTCATGCTAAAAGGAGAAGGAGAAGCGTTGAAGGAGCTTTTGCGACCGAAAGCATAGTGACATGATGTCACTGACAAACTTTAGAGACAAACTTAATCTGAGATCTCAAAGACTCAAAGCTACAACTAAAAACAATTAAAATGTGAACCAGCGCTTATGGGATCAAAATCACAAAACCAAGATAAAATCTATAATATACATTTAGAATGTAAAAATATGGATATGCTAGAAGATGAAAACACATTTTCTAAGAGATAAATCCAAATAAATAGTGATGAAACTTTTAGACAATTGATTTACATGAGCGTAGATATCAGATGAAATGAATGGTTTGTGAATGTTAAGATTAAAATTCATCTCTCATCTCCTATCTAGAATGGTCAAATCTTATACATATATGTAAAACAATAATCAGGAAATACGTACCCGTAGAGTGGTAAATTTTAATCTAGATTAAAATCTCTAAAATACTGTCATTACCTACTCAAAGATAGTAACGAATCATGCGAGTCTCGCTGTGTCGTTGGAGGATAATTCAATGTATAATACTTCAATCTCAGTTGCAGGGCTTTGATTTGGGAACAAATTAAATCTGTAAAGTTATAAATCAGATCGTGTATCTTTGAAGTCAAAAAAAAATTTCATAATAAAAATTTACCTTTTCCTTCGACATGACTACATAGCTCTTTGACACCTTTGAAGATATGCATCGTCTGATATTTTGTGTGGCTAATAAAATGATTGAACTAGTTAGGCTAAATAAAGGTAATGCAAAATAGTTTTATTTTGAGGTTTTTCGATTGGAAAACAAAGAGACATAAGTAAGTAAAAGAAGTATAAACTCTTCTGAGAAGATGAAGAGATCGCTGACGTTATATGTGAGTGTTTTACCGATGACATGTAAATTTAGTTGAATTTTATTGGAGGAATTTATTTGCTGATGTGGACACCCTCACCATTGCGCATATTCAACTTTTAGTATTATATATATATATATAAGATCTACATTACCTTTGCACTATTGTTTTATTACAATTATTACCATTAAAATCTTATTTGTTTTAGCTTAATATTGCTCTTAGAGAAATTTAGTGGACAAATTGGTCTTCCAATAATTAATAAGAACATTATTACAATACTAGGTATTACCTGTGTGCACGCGCTGACTGAAATTTATATACTAATAATTGTTAAATACTATCTTTGATCGTTCAACCATCATCTCATAAGTCCCCAAACGTATAGTCATGTACCATAAATATAAGGTTGATGAGTAGGGTCATGTTTGTTGATATTTTTTTTTAAATCTATTTAATTTACATTGGGCTTCAATGATATCATTCGAATATTATAATTCACCATCTCACTTCAATATGAACAATTGTGTTTTTAAAATGATTTGATCAAATAACATTTGAGATCCGCGATTGCGCAGAATGAACATTAATTATGTATACAAATTATTTATATATATAATTATTTATTTTTTGTTTATTTATATATTATGCAATAATAAATATATTGAATAATTGAAAATTGAGTAACTATTACGTATATAACTAAAGTTGAGTAATCACATAATAAAATCTTTCTTTTTATTTACAATAATTTTTGTTGGTAAAAAATAAAAATAATAATTTATTTATTTATATGGTATGTAATTAAAATTAAATGATATTGACATAGATATATAGTATATTGTAATATAAATATTTATTAATTGAGGCTTCGTACTCATATAATTTTATTAACATTTTTATATTTTTTTGTAAAAAAAAATAATCATTCTATTAATATAAATATTTATTAATTGAGGCTTCCTATTCAATAAAAAAAATTAAATTAACATGTTTAGGTATTATATATATGATATATATTTTTAATTTAAATGATATTGATATATATATATATATAATTTAAATGATATTGATATATATATATATATATAAATTTAATCTCAATATATATTAAATTAGACTTCATATTTATATGATTTTATGAGTAGTTTTATTTTGTATTAATTAAAAAGTTAAACCATTGATAAAGAATCAGTATGGATTTTTTATAATCTTAGTAATTTTTAAAATCATTTACAAAATTTCAAACTATAACATATAAGAAAAAATATATTTTTATATTATATGTTTAATGTGATTTTTAATTTATTTTAAGAATATAAAATTAAAAAATGATTGAGGATACAAAAATGGTTATCAAATCGTTATTACTTAAAATCAT
Source organism: Moricandia arvensis (assembly GCA_905132765.1). Taxonomy (NCBI): domain Eukaryota; kingdom Viridiplantae; phylum Streptophyta; class Magnoliopsida; order Brassicales; family Brassicaceae; genus Moricandia; species Moricandia arvensis. The sequence goes on from CAJHQP010000460.1 coordinate 176,222, forward strand.
TATTTGTTAACTATATTAGGTAATTTCGTAGTTTTTTTTAAAGGACAGAATGGAAAATATCTTTTATAAATATAAAATAACAATTAAATTGGTAGTTAGTTTAATAAAAGTATAATGGGTAAACGACCTATTTCCACTCCAGAAGTATCGTATAGTAACAGTTCTACACAATCTTTCGTTCTTGTCCTAATTGCACATATTCTAAGTATATGAACCTATTTACCCATAGTTTTAAAGATCGAAACCCGAAACCACACAGGCGAATGTTTAGCTTGGTTTTACTGGTTTAGAATCTAAACCGATATCAAACTAATTAACCCGATCAAACCAGTTGGTATGGAACTGAAATTAAGACCCAACCCAACCTGATATTCAAATAATACTTGACCTAACTCTTTAGTAGGATGTTGGGTCACATTTTATTTGGATATCAGGTCGGGTTTGGTTTTAATTTTAATTTGTTACCAACTGGTTTGATATAAGTTTACTTAGTTTGATATTGGTTTAGATTCTAAACCAAGCTAAATTTTTGTCTGTGTGGTTTTGGGTTTCGATATTTGAAAAAAGGGTAAATCGGTTCATATATTTTAAATGTGTGCAATTGAGTTCATATACTTAAAATGTGTGCAATTAGGACGAGCATGAAAGTTTGTGTGGAACTGTTACTATACGAGACTTCTGGTGTGGAAATAAGTCGTTTACCCAAGTATAATATATGCTTAGATGGACCAATCTATTTTTCTAAGAATTCTAAGTATCATCGTAGTGATAACACGTGACTACCAAAAAAATTTGTAATGTTTCATGATTAAATATAAGGGAGAATGACTAGGGAGAATGACTGTTATCGAACATTTCACTCTAAGAACTTATGCTAAAACATTAATTTACAAATGTGATAACCTAATACATGTCTAATCAGCGAAAATATTTAATTACTTAAGTTATATAAAAGATTTAGGAGGAGGTAAATTATATTATATGGTATTGTTGGTTAATATAAAGAATTTTAAATTAATGCGGTCTAATGTCTAGTAAGAGAAAAAATATTTAAAAGAAAAGTGTGAGAATCCTCTTGTGTTGAAACATCGGTATAATGACATTCCTGTGAATAATTTACACTTTTAAGGTTATTAATTAAAATGTTCTCATTTTAATATACAGGGTATGTTAATTCATAGTAGAAATGATTCAATTTTGATGTGTAGAAGTACAAAATAATAGAGTGTATTTTAAAAATCTGATCAATTAAAAACATCAATATTTTTATAATCAGACATTTGATGTGTTATATTTTCACATGATAGTATTATAGTTTATAATAATGCTCAAACAAAAAATGTGTCAAACCAAAATGAACTGAATACATTATTGATATGAAAATCAATAGCAATAAATAAGTTAAAAACTCATCCTAAACATCAAAGGTGTTAAGATTAAGAATAATAATGCTATTGTTGATCTTTAATAGTTTATTTTAGATCTTGACAATGATATTATATCCTATGATTTTAAAGATGTTGTTGAGCCTCAATTCTGGTAAAAGCAACATAATGAAAAGACAATATTTTCATAAATAGTTAAATTTATAATACATAGATAAACAATATATATATATATATATAAATAAATATGAAAATGTTAATAAAAGTATATTTACTTGAATGATGAATATTGTTAGGAAAAAAAGGACGAGGAGGAGGGGGAGGATGATGAGATGAACAATTAATAATGATGCAATGGATCATACAACTTTCATTTTCATACTTGTCTCAACACAACGAATGACAATTGTTTAGACAGTTTGAATCTATGATCCAAGGCATCTGTTCCATTCTTCCTCTTGTGGTTCAAACCAACACCACCACCATCATCATCACCATAACTATAGCCTTCATCATTCCCGTCTCTTTTTTTTTCTCAATCTTCTCTTTTTAATTTGTAATAAACCTATTATACAGTATGTCGAATAAGTCTTTATTTATAGTGTAAACATATGTTCTTAGTCATAAACCATACTCCCTCTGTTTCTTAATAATTGACGTTTTAAAAAATATTTTTGTTTCAAATTAGATGGCGTTTTCAATTTTTCTAAAAACTTATTAACAATTAATTTTATAAGACATATGAAATTATACATTCTATTTTTATTTTTTTGAATTTTGATTAGATAAATAATTAAGAATGATTTTATTTAGAAAATAGAAAAAATTGAATATTTCTTAATCTAAGTGCACATAAAACGTCATCTATTAAAAATGAAAGGAATATATAATAAATACCAATTTTTTTTGCCATTAAAGGAACTTTAAATGTATTAATTTTCATTGGAGAATTATTAAAAAATCAAAATTAATAGAATAGGCCATATATTTTAAAATCAAAGATATAATTTGACATAATTACTCTTAAACTACATAGTCATTCATTTTTGATGAATGAAAATTAATTCTTAGTTAACTAAACTTTTAAAATCTAAATATAATTGAGATTTTCCTTGTCACACAAATGTACAAATATCATGGTTTCAAACTTATCATATATATATATATATATTACATCATATACTTGTTTTGTAAGTTTCCTAGCCAAACTGTGCTCTCGGAAAAACGATGAATTAGTTATCAATTACTCATTAGACTTAAGATAGGGAATATTCTATTTGACATCTATGATGTTCGAGCTAACTATCCTCCAAAACAAAAAAAAATTCAAAAATCTTTAAAGTGTTCAAGTATCTTAAGAATTCGTCTTAACCACCTATAAGATAACTATAAAAATAATACTATACTAATTAAATATGTTCCTAAAGCAATACATTAACTAAATACTAGATTTTGACCCGCGCTTTGAAAGCGCGAGATTATTTTCGACACAAACTAAATTATATAAAATAAATTTGCATTTTTGATTATGTATCTACATTTAAATGTTACAAATGAAACGTTATATCCAGTGTTTCGGGTCACGATCCGGACCCGTTAAATTGACTAACTGATTACTTTATATGGAGTTCGATTTGTTTTTTTTAACTCGTTATTTAAATTTTTTATAAAATCCGCAAAATACGCTAAAATTTGCGACCCGACTACTGGTTGAACCTATGGGTGACCACTATGTAATACAATTTGACTTAAATTTTCATATTTAAAGTATTCTAATTTATGAATGTTTAGATGAATGGTGGATATATATTATGAATGTTATGCTCTTATTTTACAAAAGTTAGTCAAACTAATTTAACATTTTATTGTAAGCGTAATGGATCAATATTCGAAAGAATACATACTAAATTAGAAATAGATACATGAATGTGAGATGGATTTTTACCCGCATTGTAAGTGTAATAGATCAATATTTGAGAAGATACATATTAAATTAGAAATACATACATGAATGTGAGATGAATTTTGACCCGCACTTTAATATTTCTTATTAGATTTTGATCAAATATTAATGTTTATTATTAGATTTTCACCCACATTTTAATGTTTCTTATTAGATTTTAATGAAATATTAATGTTTATTGTTAGATTTTGACCTGTACTTTTTAAAGCGAGGTGAATTTTTATTCAAATATTTGTTTACTCAAAATTAGAAATCTTATACATGTGTATATTTTTATTAAAACATTTTTTTTGGAGTATATATAATAAAAATAAAATTTACATTAATATAATTTTATGAAAATAAAATAATTAATTTATATAACTTGCCTTATATATTATAATACAAATTTTTAATTTTAAATATTCGTAAAATTTTATTTTATTATTATATTTTTTGTCAACATTATTATACAAATTAACTATTGTTATTATACTCGTCTCATATATGAGAAATATATTAATTATTTTTAATATTTTAATTAAAATATGTATATTAACTTATGAAATGATTTATTAGTTCATATATTGTATTTTAATATTATTTAATAAGTTAAAGTATGTTGTAAAATTCATAAATATAATTTATTTTGTTATTTTATAACTTATAAATATGTAATTAATGAATTAAATTACTTTATATTTATTACTTGGTGTAGTAATTTAATTATGAATATAAATTATATATATATAAGTATTATAGATTTTTTTATTATATAAATGAATAATGAATAATTTTTTGTTTTTAAATATAGTTAATATTAATAATAACTTTATTATTTAAAACAAATGTATATTTACATTTTAAATAAAAGATATTAAAAGATATTATTAAAATCTAATCTTACGAAAAGATACTTAAGAATATCTGTTTAGATATCTTACTTTGAAATTATTAAGATAATTGGTTAGATATAATATATATTTAATAATAATTAAGTTAGTTATAGGAAAATTTTTAATGTAATGGTTCAACCTAGACTATTTATAAGTAGATAAAAAATAGGACTCTGTTTTAATATATTAGATGTTTCCAAACAATTATATTAATATGATTAAGTGCTTTTTTGTTAATATTTTAATTTTATTGGTCAAAAAGTGAATATCAATGAGTTAAATGTGAAGTCAAACTTGTAGCTGGACAAAATATTTGATTTAAATAACAAACGGGAATAAAAATAAATTTAGTTCATACTTGTTATTGGTCCAATAGTATCACGTTTCCAAATCACTTGGCATTTTTTATATATACAAATCAAATCCTTGTTATTAATATATTATTACCAAATAATTTATAGATTTTAACAAATAATGTTATACTAAAATATGGTTAATACAATCTAATAATCTTGTAAAGTAAATATATAAAAATTGATATTCAACCTAAAAACTGATACTCAATAGAATTAGGATCCTTAAATCATGACTTGAAGTTATTTTCAAAGAAACAGAATAATGTATTTGAGGATTTATTATTTGAGAACCAAAGAAACACTTGAATGAATTGAGCTAGTTTACAATTATCTCTGACAACAAATTTATAGCTCCCATAACAGCAGCTAACTACAAGATTATCACATTTTGTTGTGTATGTTGGCACTTGAAAATTATGACTGGTTTTTAAGTCATCATCGTCGACCTCCTTTTGATTTTCAGCCGCTATCTCCCCTCTCTTATGTTCCTCGTCTTGAGAAAACTTAATAAAATGAGGAATCTAGAAGCATAGATTCCTGCTTGAGTGTGAAACTATGCTTCTATACTTCTGTAAATTTACAGTTGATCCCATCTGCATTTTCTCACATTCAATATCTTTGAGGACTTTGGTGGAAGCCACATACACCCAACAGAAATCAAAAGACTCATCCGCATCATTCAACAAGATTGAATGTGGGAGAGGTTTCTCTAGATTAACCACAACCAGTATACGAGACGCATCCAATCAGATACACGATCGGTATTTGAGTGCCGTTTCTTTGAGTCCCTCTCTCTGAAAATAGGTGATCATGTACGTCTTTAATATCAACCCCAATTGGCATAGCAGTAAGAATGTAAGATCATGCTTGAGGTTCGTCGCTCTTGGGTTAGATTCTTACACCACAATATTAACATCCCCAGTGTACCAGAAGTGCCTTCGAAGATTATGTTACCTCATTTGTGATTCATCGATTCTGAAGAATTTATAACTTGTTTGGTTGCGGCCTTGCGGATATATAAAATACTCTCTGGTTCATGTATATTGTTATGTGCCGGATCAATACCGGTCATGAGTATTAATGACCAGATTGGATACTTGAATGAACCCAAAACATTATATTAGTTTTTTTTGAAGTATTACATACTTTTTTTAAACACTAGTATTACATACTTCCTTTATTTCTAAAAGATCTATGTTTTTGTACTTCACAGAAAACATTAAAATTTGTATGCATTGTTTTTGAAATTGTTTATTTCTAATAATTTTAAAATAATAGCATTTCAAAAAGTACATTTACTTTTATTTAAGTTTGCAGTTCAATATTATTAGTCTCTATAATATTGTTTGAGAAGTCAATTTCCTACGTGTCTCGATCACTTACGATGGTTGATTATAGAGATACCCTTAATTAATTTAATTATTACATTTACTTACCATTATTAAATTTATTTTTATTTAGTAGTTTCTGTTAATTAGATTTAATTTTATTTCCCTTTTTATCTCTTACAAATAATATCTATAGTAAAAAGGAAAAAATTGTAAACTTATAAACAATTTTTGTTTAAAAATATTTACATATGATGTGATTTTATAAAAAAAGAAAGTTAACAAAAATAATCTTAATATTTAAAAAATCCCTTTAAAACATAACATTAACTTCTTAAGCAACATAAAATACATTTTAAAAGCAATAAAATTATTTTTATTATATCTATCTATTTTCTTAGATAATTACAGAAAATAATTACAATAACATTAACCAAGATATCTTTAGTTGATTAAAATATTTTATAATTAGTATTATTGAAATTTTTATTCATTTATTTAATTTTTAGTTGGTTAAAAATATTTTATATGTAAAATAAAATAACTATAAAATATTTTACTTATATAACATAATTCCTCACAAAAATGAAATTATAATACTTTTATCATAAGAATATTTTGATCAAATAAATACAAAAATATTTTTAAATAGAATAACTCTAGATATTTTTAATGAACAGAAAACATTATATTTTACCACTATTAAAAACCTATTTTACTTTATATTTAGTTTGCCTCGGAACATATTAATATAGAAAAATAAAATATTAATATATGCATGGGACTTCAGAATATTATTGTTATATTAATTTATGTGATTTTGTGTCAAACATTTCAGTTTATCTTTTTTTTTTCATTTTAAGCACAAACTATATTAAGTTATACATAATCTTACTAAAATATATTTACATATCTGAGAAAAAAAAACCTAAATTCAAATAATAAAATTAATCAAATTTCAGAATATTTAAAATAAAAAATATTATATTTGAGATTAAAGAAATATTATGAAATCCAATATACCCAAGTGATAACCAAATCAACCGTTGACCCAAAAAACAACCAAACAACCTAGATATCATAAATCCAAAAGCAAATTTCTAATTTAAATAATATGATATTACTAATATAAGTTATACATATAAATTAATTATAGAGATTGTTTTAAAAGTAAAAGCAAATATATATACTGTATTTACTTTATTAATATTCATATTCGTTCATGAGTACCGGAGAATCACCTAGTCATATATATTTCTTCCGTTCCGAAAAGATACATGTATTAGAAAAAAATTTCGTTTCAAAAAAATATTTTTTTTTACATTTTCAAAGCACTAATTAATGTTAAACTACAAATTTCAAATCTTTTTTTTTAAATCTTATTGATTAAAAATTATGAGGAATAATTAACTACAAAAATCAATGTATTGGAAACTACAATTTTATATGCTTTTTTTAATATGTGTGAAAAATCTAAAACATACAACAATTACTACATCATTGATTCGTCTAACTTCCACTCCATTCATTTCAAAAATCTCAGAAAATCCTATAAATATCCATAAAGTGACAACCCAAACCGTCACCCATTATGCAATTTCCATATGGATGAATTTCGTTTAGGCCGCTCCTCTCAAGATTGTTGGGCGTCTCCTCCGTTTCTGGGATGTAAGCAATACCAAAAAGGAAGGTGAATTCATAGGAATTGTATTTCTTGTTGATGAAAATGTATAAGTTCGATAGCTTTTCACTATATCAAATACATGTCTTCTTTTTAAATTTGTGATCATAAATTATTTTTGTTCAAAATATAGGTACAATATCAAATATCTACTTGAACGATCGTCCACTGAATTCTCTGTGATCATACTGCTTCTTTTTATAAGGACAAGTAAAATCTGTTTCATTATTCTTGAAATCAGATCAAGAAGCAGTGAAAGGTGTAAAGAAAGGCAAAACAATTCAGCCGCATGTGCTTTTAGAGAAAGAAATCCAATGGAAATGCATAAAGCTGTAGAAGCTTCTAATAAATTTTGCACTGTTCTAAACTCAGCAAAAAGATAAACTTGAACAAATTTTAGCAAAATAGCCTCAACAAGATCATTCTCTCATGGTTTCAAGGTGCTATACCTTCTTTTCGCTGTTCATCTTTACATTTGTTTCTTCGGAATTGAGAGTAAATGGAAGCGTGTTGTATGACTTGTGTTTTTATATATGTGCGATTAAACGGTTTGGTAAAATGGAGATATAAAAAGAGAATTAATTATTTATTGTTAAATACAGATGATGTATCTGTAACGTCCCGACCGCCCACGGCTAATGGGCCACCCACGTCCGCTCTCTCGACCCATGGGCCCCATCCCATTCGACGACCGTGCGTTAATTTTTCCAAGGCTCGAAATCATTGTTTACTGACCCTGCAATCACCCCATGATCTTTCCCCGTGTTTTGGCCTCACTCACACGGTATCGCGAATTACTTCCCGATACGTCACCCATCCTTTCAGTACTCCAGCATAAGCACGCTTAACCCTGGAGTTCTAAACGGATGTGTGACGGAAAAAGGTAAGTCAACTTTTGTGACATAGGTAGCCAAATCAATTCTCTTAAGCCTTTCCACATATCACAACTCGGGATGTTACAATTCACCCCCTGTCAAAGAACGCAACGCCCTTGTTGCGCCCCACAACAGGTCTCAAGATGCCTCTCGGGTCAGAACCGAGATGGCTAACCAGCTCTGATACCATTTGTAAAGCCCCGACCGCCCACGGCTAATGGGCCACCCACGCCCGCTCTCTCGGCCCGTGGGCCCCATCCCATTCGACGGTCATGCGTTAATTTTTCCTAGGCTCGAAATCATTGTTTACTGACCCTGCAATCAGCACATGACCTTTTCCTGTGTTTTGGCCTCACTCACACGGTATCGCGAATCACTTCCCGATAGGTCACCCATCCTTTCACTACTCCAGCATAAGCACGCTTAACCCTGATGTTCTAAACGGATGTGTGACGGAAAAGATAACCAAATCAATTCTCTTAAGCCTTTCCACATATCACAACTCGGGATGTTACAATATCATGTTGCTGTCTTTATATTTTGATCCATTTTCCCATATAGCTTTGTGTTAGGTAATGGTGATCCTTATGATTATGAATGTTAGGACATGTTTATTGGAGGTTTTTTAGTAGGGGTTTTTAAATTTTCTAAAAGACGTTTCTTAACTTTTAACTAAGAAAACCTAAGAACCGTCTCTTAAATAAGAGATCTAAGAACCGTATCTTAAATAAGAGATCTAAGAACCGTCTCTTAAATAAGAGATCTAAAAACCGTCTCTTAACTAAATTTTTTATTTAAAAAATGTCAAATTAAGTTAAGAACCACACCCAAGAGACCGGAGATAATGGCCATAGGTCATCAAATTCCAATTTCTTTCACAATGACGACCATGGATAATTTCCATATGATTATTATAGTTTTGAGTGGGGAAATGTAGTGTCATTTAATTAGTTTAGCTAGAAAAGTGAACAAACCGAGACAACGTAAAAGAATACTAATATTGGCTCTGAAAAACAAAAATGCATTACAAAGAAGATGACCACAAAATAAAACTGATACTATACAAAACATAGATTAGTAATCAATATCCAAACAAAAGTAAGTATAATCCAAAAGATCCCTGTGCATGCACGGGTGCATATTCCTAGTTTATAAAAATTACATAGAAAATTTCAATCATACATTTAGAAAACAAAATTTTATCTTAACCTTTAAAAAAATAGGGAGAGTATATTCTTTGGGTATTTCATTTTTTTTTAATAGTTTTAGGTCCTTTAAATATGTTTATAATTTTTAAATATTCTAAATTTTCGAATATGCTTCAAGTATTCAGGATAGTATATACTCAAGCTCTACCATGGCCTATAAAGCTAATAATAAAATAGTAGCAGTATGCTATAGAAACAATATGCTATAGAACTATTATGTTGTATAATATATATGCTATTCTTTATGTATTTAAGAAAGTGATTGGCTAAATAGAAAATAATTCACACACATATATATATATATATATATATATATAAACTTATATTTTAAAAAAATAAAGGATCATATTTTATTATAAAAATAAAATTATATTTAACGTGAAATATTATTATTTATAAAAAGTTTAAAAAATTTAATTGCATATTTTTTTAAAAATATAAATTTAATTTTGGATAGAAATATAATTTTGATCTTTTTAAATAAAATAAATTAACATCATATAATTGTATTATATTATATTTTATATTCTAAATGTAAATGTTCTACCAAAGTTTCATATGAGAGCATTAAATAAAGAGCATTTGAAGAGCATTAACATGTTATAAATGGTTTTCTAATTTTTTATATAATAACTGTTGACTGGATAATAAAAACATACCGCTAGTGCTCTGCTAATCAAACCCCATGTTAAAAATATTGGATATTTACTGATTCTTATAATGAAAAGTGGAATTGATCCATAATCGACGCGAAACCAATCCATCGAATATCAGTCTAGAAAAAAAGAAGCTAGAATATGAAAAATTGGTTGTATGATCAGTAACATCAGTTTCTCTTTGGATTCATGCTGCTATTTGAATAAAATATTCCCATGTTAACTAAATTTCCAAATTTGGTTTAACTTGCGTTTACTAAGAATACAACAATATTACTCATGAGTTTTTTTTTTTTACTTTAGCTTCTTTTCTTCTTTTGACTAATATTTTTTTTATAACCTAGAGTATCTGATGGACCTAAACGCAACCGACTAATCCCATAAAAGCATGCCACCGGTGCCAGACATACTTGCTTATTTGCATTAGGAATTAGATATCCAAATCACTTAGCCAGATAAGCGGATAAATCTGAAATGGTAGATTTCAAATCTGAGGTGCTTAGCATCTTTCTAAATCCATCTTACCACTTGACTACGCTTCTGTGGTTTTGGATTAGTATATTTCAAGGAAATTATATTCTAATGGATGAGATGCTTCAAAGGTGCAGCCAGCATGCGCTTTCAACATCTTATTTTTCAAAACACAATATTATTCAGATTTATCCGATATGAATATAGGGAAAACACTATACATATGTAAGGCTTTGAATAGAATTCTAGGTGACCAAAATGACTCATCAGTGCGCTATATTACAACTGTTATTTTTCACCTTATTGGATTGTTTGTTCATGCCTTAGTGCCAATATTCCGATCTGTCTTCAAATACGCACGTACGTGTATGTTGAATACTTTCACGAAAAAGAAAAAGAAAACACAAATTCAAAACAAGAACACACACATACACACACAAGAACATGACTTTCTGGACCATACTACAAATGTTATTTGCATTATGTAATTTTTAAAAGGAACTATTCTTAAGAGCAAGCAATGGTGATGTTGAAGATCTTCATAATATGAGTTTGGATCACATGTTCTAATCTAGTGACATTACATTGTCCGCGCAATATACACATTTGAATATTCAGTAGTGGCTATATATATATATATATATATCCCAAAAGCTGTCACAGTTCATTCTATTGTTTTCTAATTTCTGTCGTCCTTTGACCATCTTCCAAAATGGATTAGCTTCCAAGTACGTAACAGTCAATTTTAAATTGAGCTATCCCATGTGGATAATAGTATTCTGGTTAATATATTTACAAAATATTTGAACATTTGACTAATAACTTGTATTACAAAAGTGAATATTAGCAATTAACAGATTCGAAAATATCATCATCTTTGTAATAGAAAATGATAAAAGAGACGTTCAATTGAATTAGCTCGCACACAACAAATGTTCGCCCAAACGATATTTGATAGATCACGACCCAAGGATTTGACTTTGCTAGGGTATTGAGAGGGAATGGATCGACCAAGATAAGAACACAAGGATAGATGTTTGGCTGGAGTAAAAGGTCTTATCAGAAGGGATGAAGAACTTCCAATAACCCTATAATGATCTCCTCTGGATTTGACTCACCATACTTGACCAAGTCGACCGAAGGATGCAAAACACCAACAATCTAAACAATTCTCACGGATGAACACCAATAGTTTGCACTCGAAATTTTATTCTTAAAATCAAAGGTACCTTTCTTGTTTTGCAGGTTGCCTTTATATGTAGGCGACGTAGAAAGAAAAAAACTCAAAAGAAAACATAAGAAACATAGATTCTTGGTCCAGTCCTCCTCAAATTCACTCCACACGGTTTTGACAGAAGACTTGGTCGATAGCCCCTTCGCCTTCCCATCCACGCGCCTTGGTCGATTCAATTGGGTCAAAGTGTTCTACAAAAGTAACTAAGGCCTTTTGATACTTTTTGGTCTTGAATCGGGTCATAGGCCCACTTGAAAGAGCTAACACATCATATGGATTGGGCTTGGTCGAATTAGGACTTGTGAAAGGTGGCCGTTCCTAATTGGGTCAAAGAAAGTCTCTTGGGTGTCTAGCTCATTTGATTCGGATCCATGATCATTGGCTCCATCTTTCAGCTCATCCTCATCGCTTTGGTCTTTAGCTCCAACCTTTTGGTCCATGCGGTCCATGATCATATCATCTCCTCCCACTTGAAGAGGATTTGTCTTCAAATATGGAACATCTTCCACAAAAGGAACTCAGCAATGTTAAACGTTGAGACTCAATTGGTACTTAACTTGAAGGTCAAGTTGACAGGAATTTTCGTTGATCCTCTTAACCACTTCAAATGGACCGTCCATTCTAGGCATAAACTTGGACTTTCTTTCATTTTGAAACAATCTTTCCTAAGATGGATCCATACCAACTCTCAGGGTTTCAAAATCAATTCTTTTCGTCCCTTGTCTGCTTTCTCCTTGCATTGCTTGGTCTTGAGCGCAAGGTTCTTGTCCCATAAGTCCTCCTCCATGTGCTTCCCTAGCAAACAACTCTCTCAAAGAACAATTAGGAATACATAGACGATTCTCAACCCATCCATTATGTAAAAATTTCCATTTGCAAATTTATCTCATGAGCTAAAGGCTTCTTTGAGTCAGGATCATGCTCATAATAAGTCTTACCCTGCTGAAATCCTAACAACTTAGTATCCAAAGTAGAGAGTAGAACGTACCTTCTGGAGAATGCATCACCTACAACAGTTTCTTTACCTTGTTTGTAGCGAATGACATAAGGAAACGTTTCTACGAACTCGACCCACCTAGCATGTCGTTTGTTTAGCTTCTGTTGCCCTTTAAGATGTTTAACAGACTTGTGATCGGTGTGGATAAAAAATTCCTTAGGCCAGAGGTAATGTTGCCAGGTCTGCAAGGCCCTCACCAAAGCATACAACTCTTTATTGTAAGTTGGATAGTTTAAGGTAGCACCTCCAAGATTTTCACTGAAGAAAGCAATTGACTTCTTTACCTGCATCAACACAACTTCAATACCTACACCAGAAGCATCACACTCGATTTCAAATTTATTTAGAAAATCTGGTAAAGTGCGTAAAGGGGCACTAGTCAACTTCCCTTTCAAGGTTTGAAATGCCTCTTCCTGCTCTTTCTCCCATTTGAAACCCACATTCTTCTTGATAACCTCAATAAAGGGAGCAGCTATGGTACTAAAGTCTCGAACAAATCGTCTATAGAACCCTGCCAATCTATGAAAGCTCCTTACTTCACTCACTGATCGAGGGCTTGGCCATTCTCAGATTGCCTTTACCTTCTCTCCCCCACTCTAATCCCATCAGCACCTATCACAAAACCAAGAAAGGCTAGGTTATCTGTTCCACAGGTGCACTTTTTCAAATTAGCATAGAGTTTTTCTTTTCCAGGATTTCTAGAACATCATTGAGGTGATCCTTATGCTCAGTAAGGTTCTTGCTGTAAACTAGAATATCATCAGAGTAAACAACTACACATCGACCAATCAAAGACCTAAGAACATGGTTCATTAGCCTCATAAAAGTACTAGGTGCATTAGTCAAGCCAAATGGCATTACAAGCCATTCATAAAGTCCTAGCTTCAATTTGAAGGCAGTTTTCCACTCATCACCTTCTTTCATCATAATTTGTTGATAACCACTTTTCAAATCGATTTTAGAAAACACACAAGAACCATGAAGTTCATCAAGCATGTCATCGAGCCTAGGAATTGGATGGCGATACTTAAATGTTATGATGTTTATGGCATGACTGTAACACCCCCGGACCGTCCTAGGCCTGACTAACCCGGAACGACCCGGAAGCGCCACA
>CAJHQP010000461.1:0-190352 GCA_905132765.1 Moricandia arvensis
AGCTCTCCCTAGCTTCCATCCTCTTCCATTTTGGGTTAACAGTCTCAGCTATCAGATACCCTTAACCCTTCTTCTATGGCACCATGATATGCTTGTCTTTAGGTCGTATGACCTGACTGGTGCATCTCCTCGCACCATGGTCCGTCCAGCGATCCTATCTAGGATCGAGGACATGACAAGTTTAGTCCTTTTTGAGTCATTACAGGTCTGAAGTAGGTTAAAAAGCTTGAGGAGGGACACATGAAGAAAGGAATGAAAATTATAGTTTTCATTGCGTTTAAACCAAGCAGAGCAAACCTGACGGGTGGTTCCAGAAGTTAACGTAGCAACCGACTAACCTGTTCCTGTGGCAAAGAATTTTAAGAAAACTTCTATATTTCGGATTTGCCCTAATAATCCATATTTCTCTCATTTCAGCTGTCAGAGACCTGCAATATATCTTTTATGAATTTCTATTATTTTTTTACACTACTTTTACACTAGAAACCAACCTTAGAGATTTGTACTGGCGATCGCTACCTTTATAACGGAGAAGGCCATCTCTCCTAGGTTTTTTTTAGAGAACAACCACCTGAAACTCTATTTCTTTTTTTATTGCAGCAATGAATAATATTCATGTTCTTCTTCCTGATTATGAACTCTGTCGGTTTTCTTTCCATGGAACTTAAGATTAGTCGAAACTTGCTTACTACAATAGAGGATTGTGATTAGGGTGTTAGTGATCCGGAGCCTTGACATAATAAGTCTTATAAATCGATTGTCTTCATCCTAGTTGTTCTTCATTGCATAAATAAATGCCACTTAATCTGATCATTAGTGCATGAACTTAGGTTGATCTGTTTAACCATGTAATAGGTTGCTAGAATTCATGAATGAGAATTATACATCCAATTAAGCCACGACGAGTAGATGCTATTCGGGTGTTTTGTGAACAACTTAGAGACTTGAATCTTAATGTTTGTCATCACGTCTCCGTCCAAACGAGAGTTTAGGTGCTGAGATTAATTGAAAAAAGTTGAAGCACCACGAGAGTTGGCTGATCCAATTGTGTGTTCCAAGTTCTACACTAGCTCTTAATTGAACTTGAATAATTGTTTGGCGCACAAGTGTTTACATCCGATCAAACCACCCTAGGATAGTGATGGTCTGATATTTACCACATGTAGGCCATGATATCAGACCTATTTAGATTCTATTAAATATGTTAGTAGTATGTTTTAGATTATTTTCAGGTTCAGGTAAGTTCTGGAGAACTTTGTTGATTCTGGAGCTTTTTGAGATGCATAACTGCGCAGATGCATCAGATGTTTAGCTATGGATGGAGACATTCCCACGGTGCGATTGATATCATCTTTTGACAGAAGATAGAGATTTGAAGTATATTTCTAATGAAATTGGTTTGAAGTCCATCTGACGGGTAGATCTAAAGTTATTTCCGATTTACTGAAGAGTTGTATGTTTCCTCGCGAGAGGAAGTTGTCGAGAAGATGAATGAGTGTCGATCGATGGCCCAGCCTTGGTGTCAATCGATGGTGATCCCAGAAGACAGGACCGATTTGTTTTATGACCGAATTAATCCCAGAAGCCATCACAAATTACCAAAATACCCATAAACGACCTCACCCATATTTATATGTTTTCTAAGTCATTGTTGACGGCTACGCTTAAGAAGCTTTATTGTATTCATAGTTCTAGGTTAGGAGAGAAGAGAGTAACTCCTCCAGATTTCTTCTGGAACTTCTTTGGTTTTATATTTACTTTATGTTTTATATCTATTCAGTTTATGCTTTCATCTATCATGTCTGAGTAGATCCATCTGCTAGGTTTAGATTTTCTAGGGTTTTCATGGATTAGCCAACAATAGAACTGCTAGGATGATTATTAGATCTATTAATGGGATCTTTCTTAATGCTTGTTTTTAGAATAATTAACTAGAAATCTGATCATAGGATAGTTAGGCGTACGCGAGAGCATGGTCTATTACCTGAATATAATCCTGCTAAGCTAGGTTGTAGAAACAAACGAGAGTTGATCGAGGAACCTAGTGAATATATCGAATTAGGTCGTAATGCTTGACTCAAGCGACCATCAGCCGATGCTAGTTCAATAGCATCGATCGACGGTCAATCCGAATTCATAACGCGAGTTGGAACAAAGACTTAGTCAATATATTAGACTCGCAGCGAGAGCTGGTCGTCTTTTATATTAGATATCGAGTTCTATGATTGATACCCTTAGAATTTATCCACTATAATCATGATTATATGAATGAAACCCTAAGTCTAGCAGTCATTCCTTCCATAAAACAACAAATTCCTTGATTATTCATTACTCTATATATTATCTTGTCTAGCATAGTCTGAAACTCAAGTCTATTGTGTGAGATATCGAGTCTCTGTGGATACGATCCTTAAGTACTACAATCGATCTCTTATTTGAGAGAGTTGCTCTTGGGGGTAATTTGAGCACATCATCTAGCTTCTCTTAATCTGAAAACCTCAAACAAATTTGTTACTTGATTTTTACATTCTCTGTTTAAAAATCATTCATTGGTTTAGCTTGATATTGATCCTATAAAAATAAATGTACGCATTGGTCTCTATGGATTCGATACTAAAGTGCTACATCGACATACCATTTGATTGTGGGAGTGTGCACATTAGCTAAACTGGTGTGCGTATACACGTAATATCATCACCACATCAATCTCTCTGTCTGAACCATTCTTGGCTCGGGGGAGTGTTGAAATAAAGAAAGGAATAATCAGAAGAAGAAGTTCCTCGATGATCCAAAACAAGTACATCAAAAGAAGTATGTTTGGTGTTATATGTACATCCTTGCTCCACAAGCAACCAAACTGACCCAACTTACCTTGCAAGGCAAGAAAGGAGTGTGGAGGCTTAAAGAGACATTCGAAATCACCAAGACATGTGCACTTGTTTGAATTTGAATAAGAAGAAGCTGCCTTGATTCAGAATTAGAAGGTCACATGTGATGCATAAGAAAGGGAAGTTGGGTTGTCACTATCACCATGGAGACCACATCCTTCCTCATGTCACCATCTCTCTCTCTCTGTCTGAGCCATTCTTGGCTCCTTCCTCCTTGTTTCTCTGTGATATTATTTATTTAAAAAACTCTTGTTTAGTAGTATTTTAATGTTTGCACACTGCCTATATAAGGCAAGCTCATGTAGTTGATTTGTCTAAGAAGAGCGAAGAGCTCTTTTTCATATACTTTTGTCACTAAACTCTCTTATTCTCTCAGTCTCTCCATTCTCCCTGATTACTCATGAGCTTAGTTTCTCTAATGCTCTCCAAACTCTCATTTTCAATTACTTATACTCTCAGCTATCTTGCTTATATTCATATAAACTCTCATTCTTTCTGGTCTATTCTAAAGCAAACATTTAATCTTACTTATCCTACATATTCTATCAATTCTCACAGATTTAGGTATGTAAATTTACTAAACACATGGATTGCTTATACGAAAATTATTATCGAAAATAGATATTTCATTAATCAACGTTAATTATAGGCCCAGTTTTGTCCATCTCCGGCCTATATCAAGCCCTAAACGAGAGAGTGTCCAGCAAGTAAGGATTTGCTTTCTTCTTCTAATGTCGGCAAGTACCTACGAGCACTGTTAGGAAAAATTTCATAATTTCAAATACAATTATGAGAATTATTTCAGTAAAAAAGAAAACATTCGACTTACAAAAATATCATCTGATTAGAAAGAGAGAAGAACAAAAAGAAATAGAGAGAGAACGAGAGAATAAAGAATTAGAAAATGTGTGTTTATTGTATTTTTTTGTAGCCTGATTTTATTAAGAAGAACATGAAGGATTACAAGGTATCGTTTTAAAACCAAAGAGGATTACACTTGGTACACAAGCCAGCGATCACACAGAACTAACCCTGGAAACCAAACCCATACAAGGGATGCAAACAAAGAAACACATATACCTAACATCAAAAAGTTAAGGACAACAAAATCCAGAAGTTACCGATGAGAGCTCCAAACGAGCATGAAACACCAGATTCATAACTCCATGAAAGATACTTATAGAGATTCACCGCAGCCAAACCACCAATAAGCCACTTCTTCCTTGAAAACGAGGGAATACCTCAGGAACCAAAGAACTAAACTCCACTTTCCGACAATTGGAATCAATAGATTCATCACACACTCTCGGAAACGGCAGGGTAATCACGGCCCTTGAATTCCAAGTGATGGAGCTTAAGAAGAAACCAGACCACACCCAGATTTGTCAGAGAAATAAGGAGCCAAGCCTAACCAAACTCAGCGACACCAATTCCACATGAATGGCCCACTACAGAACCGTAAAGAATCCACAACAATTTCCAAAAAGGAGAACAAACCCACCCAGAATCCCACCAGAAACAAGATAGAAAAAGGAATGGATAAGAAAAACCGTTGATCTAACGATCCGGTACTTTCACCCTCAAAACCTAACACAGATCTGGGAAGGAAAGCTAAGCTTTTCCAACCAAAATTTCCTTCAAAAAAAGCTCCAATCGCCACACGCCGAACATATGTTAAACTAGAGGGAAAATAAAGCAGATTGGGACCGGCGCTGGCGTTAACGGAACCGCCACGCGCCGGTCATCGAAGAAACTCAAACTGAAAAGAGGAAGAGAGAAGACAGAGAAACCAGAGGGAGGAGAGATGTTCTTTTTTGTTGTTTTTTTGTTGTTTTATCTTGTGATCTTTATACTATGTTCTTCCAAATTCTATAGCACAAAGTTAAAGTCAAAATGTTTATAAGTGGTATTAGAACAATCAAAGTTTCAAGTGCTAGCTAGCACCCACTGCTCCCATATTCTTCGCTCAATCTGAGAGGTCGAGTAATCCTTCGTCTTACGGCTCACACGGTTGGATTGCTTCGTAAACTCGGTCTCGAACGAGTAGTTGTCAGCCTTGGTAAATAATAAGCCACCATTGTCCCGCGACACTCAAAGAATTCTCCGTACTCGTCATAAACCTTTTTAAGATTATCAATCTCGCCAGATAACGTCTCACGGCGACTCGTCACAATCTCGGTGATCTCTCTCTTACCACGCCTATAAGCATGACGGATCTCTGTCTTAGTCGGTCCACAACGGGTGCGCTCCAACTCATCCCTTAGGCGTGTGACCTCCTTCTCATCTAGCTTTGCTTTCAGTTGAGCCCTACGAACCTCCCGGCTACTCTCAGTGAGGGCTTGATTCATGATAAGAAGTCCCTGGAAGGAAACTCAAAAAGTAAGAGTGAAGGTCGAAATAAGGATAACGATTTTCAGAACATCACTTACCCCATTAACCATCCTCGTCGCTTTGTCAAATTCCGGCACCTCACTAGGTTTTTTGCCCTCGTCCGGGTGAGGATCAGATTCGACATCGATCCGACTACCACCACCCTCGCCCATCTCCAGGGCGAGATAATCTCGACATATGTTGTCGAAACAACTGTCCACATCAACGCCATCGTCATAAATGAGGATAAGCTTATCCTTTCGAACCGACAGCCCCTGCTTTCGACGAGGCATGCGCGAAACGTACCCATCGCGACTTTACCCTGATTCTTCCTCAACTGGAAGATCCAGATGGAGTCGAGAAAGGCGAAGGGAGACGGCATGGCGAACTCGGCGCGGCGTGAAATCATTCCAGAAGCACTTGCCGATAATGAGAAGTTCTCGGAGTTGGAACAGATCATCCGGGAGCGGGGAAAGAGGATCAGTTTCTGCAAAAACAAACAAGCTCATTTAAAAAAAAGAAGAAAAACTGCTACACAACCAGCAACGAGAAGGAAATACTTCGTGTACCTCAAACAGTCCGAAAGATGGGAAGAACCTCCGGGACAACTGACGCCTCATTCACACGGACGAAAAAGAAGTGGTCTTTACAGATATGTATGTGGGATGGGAAGCCCGTTATGATCCTCAAGGAAGCTTTTTACGCCTCAACATGATCATACCCGAACTCGTCCAAGGCATAAGGAAAGCTACCAGGTGCTCGGGTCTCACAGTCAGTCCCTTCTCGTAGCTCAACACCAAAATCCCAACCATGTGCATAATGCCGCGAAAAATTGATCTGAACAATTGACAAACCGAGACGATGGATAAATTGCGAGATAACCTCCGGGATAGGGAACCACAGATGCGCCTGTGTCAAGAACGCTTCATAGCACGTGAAATAGCCATCAGGAGGAGACTCCGCAGAATCCCCAAACACTGGCAAGCGAAACTCGACCGCCTCCGGTGTTCGGCAGTATTTTCGGAAAAAGGCCAGAATGTTGTGCAGCTCTTGCTCGGAGAACCGTCCTTGCAATTCGGTTCGAACTCGGGTGGAACCCACGTCTGGGGATCGGGAGCATCCTGCGTACCCCAATTCTCGTGAGCCTCCTCAGGGTCGATGGAGTGGGCTACAAACTCAAACTTGGGTGCAACATCCTCGTTTCACGAACTCGAGCCCTCTTTAGAGGAACGGCTGCGACGAGACTTTGTGGATTTCTTTCTTGAAGACATGACTCTCAAAAAAAAGAGAGAAAAGGGAGATATGAAATTTTTCTTTTCTAAAGAGAGAAAATGAGAGAAGATTTTCTCTTAAGAGAAGTTATCACCAAGTGAGTGAAGAATGTAAAAACTTAACTCACTTATTTATAAGCAAAGAGATTTCACTATTCACTTTCGGATTTTTAACACCGATTCGCCTAACTCACCTCGCACACGCCAAACACTCATAAGGACACTACATGTTCTCACGAGCTGGGGGGATAATTGTTGGGGTCAAAATCGGTCACGACAAAATCACCTTAAAAAACTTCTCGAGAGAGATTTCTTGTTAAGAAAAAAGAAAGGAGAACTTGTAAATCAAAAAGCGGCATAACCGAAATTAGATTTCACAAGTAATCCGTCAAACCGGGAAATCCTCGAGAACACTAAAATAATCTCGGCATAACCAAACAAAACGGTCTACTCATCGGTTCGATTAAACCAAACCCACACGATTTGCTCGCTGTTTGGCGAGTAGACCAAACAGCCTACTCCCCAAATGGCGAGTAGACCGGACAAGCTCATTCTACTTGCCGTTTAGCGAGTAGACCAAACGTTCTACTCCCCAAACGGTGAGTAGACCAGACAAGGCTGGTCCAAACGGTCTACTCCCCAAACGACGAGTAGACCGGACAAGCTCAGACAAACGGCGAGTAAATCAATCCTGAACGGTTGGTTCGCCGGTTCGTCGAGTAGACCAAACATTTGAAGATACATGCCGCACCAGCCCACAAGCATGATCATTCCATCTCCGGCCCATCTGTATAACTCCCCTTTTCGAGAGGAAGTCAAACTTAGTCTTCATTTCTTTCCAATCAAAGTCATCTCCCGAACTTTACTACTTAAAAGAGAACTACGAGGATTTCTTTCTCGAAAGAAGTGAAAATCGAACGTAGACAATCGAAGGTTGCCTAAACACCTCAAGGGATTGTCTTCATTATACGGGAGATTTGGGCTTCCGCACAAACCAAAGTCATTTGAAAAGCGCCATTTTAATAAAATCGTAAAAACGCCCAAGTCATAAAAACGGGCCGATAGGGTTCATGCACGGCTGAAAGCCCACTTTCGATTCTATATGAAATCGAGCCCAAATCCTATGACGGTTTACCCTTGTTTTGAAGGAAAGGATAAATGTTAAGTCTTGAAGGATAAATGTAAAGTTTCCTAAGGATAAACACAAGAATTGGGAAGATGTGAAAGATTTCCACGAGAAGATAAATTCGACCAAGGGCAGAATCGGCAAGGCAAAACCGCCTCTAAGAAGTATATAAGAGATCCAAGGTCGAAGGTGCAGAGGGACCAGAAATTTTACTCAGAGCTCTCACATCAAACTTAGCGTTTTAGGCAATTTTTCGTTTTTGTTACTCGAGCTGCGACTAAACTAGGTTTTTGCAGTTTTAGGTTGTTAGAACTAGGGACCTCGCCGACAACTCTCATAGCCAAGGCTCATACCTCGTTGTAACACTCAAACACTGATTCAAAATAATATTCCTCTTGCTCTTCCTTTTTTTATTCACATTCATCGCTATTTTCGTTTGTTCTCACTGTTTGGTTGCTTGACGTTTTTGGTTTAGCAGAAATCCAGGATCTCTGGGAAGTTAGAGTTTTCCTAACTTTCCTTAATTTACGGAAATCGACAAGTGCGAATTTCGGTTCCCACACTCACATCACTAGCTCACGGATGGTAACTCTAAGACTTTCCCAATAGCCTTCAGTGTGGTTGACATTGAAAATGATGACTCACTGTTTTTTATGCAACTAAAAGTTTTGATTCCTAACGACGAGGGTCTTACAATAATCTCGGATATACATAAATTTATAGGGAAAGCAATTGGAAATGTGTATCATTTGGCTTCTCGAAGAATCTGCACCTACCATTTATATAAGAACATTTTGGGTTAATACAAAGGAAAAGATGTATTTCGTCTGATAAAGAAAGCAGCAACACGTTTTAATATGTGTGACTTTACTGCGATGTTCAAGCAGATTAAAGCGATTAATCCTGAACTTCATGGCTGCCTCTAAAGAGCAAATGTCCGACTATGGGTCTGTGTTCATTTCTATGGTAAAAGGTACAATTTGATGACTACGAACAAAGTGGAACCAATGAAAAGAGCACTGTCAAATGCTAGAAGTCTTAACATTGTCAAACTATTAGAATCTATAAGGGTTATGATGACCATATGGTTTGGTGACCAGAGAGAGGATGCTAAATCTCAGTCAACCACTCTTACGCGTGGTGTAGAGAAACTACTACATGTAAGTCAGTCGTAACAATTTATAAGTCAATCGTTAAAGTTCATAAACAAGGCCAACAGTTCATAAGTCAGACGTAAGAAATTTTAAACCAGGCTAACAGTTCATAAGTTAGCCGCAACGTTTTGTATTCTTTAATTATAAATAGGTCATGTTATTTCCGTCAGACTGTTGACGGTACAAAGGATTGATGTTCATCACACTGAAGTTACAAATGGATCTTCTGGGGAGTCTTTGAATGTTGTTAACTTGGAAGGGAGAAGGAGCACATGTCGGCGTTTCAAACATGAGAAATTATCATGTGTGCACGCAATCGCAGCAGCCGAGTACCAGAATGTTTGTCGTATATCCTTGTGCAGTCCTTACTATTACAACACTTATTTGGTGAGCGCATACGCTGAATCAATCATGCCAGTTGGTTCAGCGCAAGAAGTTCCAGAAAATGTGGCTAACCAACCATGCTTGCCCCCGTTTATTCGTCAACAACCAGGAGGGCCTAACAAAAATAGAATGAAATATGCTTTAGAAGTTGCACTTGAAACCAAACATCCTAGGAAAGAACACACATGTTCTCGTTGTAGACATAGTGGGCATAATGTCAAAACTGGTATGATGTAAAAGTGTTGTAAGAATTTTAGTGTTTTTTTGTATAACGGCTGAGTTACTTTTAGTTTACGACTGACTTATGGATTTTAATTTACTCTTGATTGGTGAGTTACAGTTAAATTCGGCTGGGTTTTGGATTTAAATTACTATTGATGGCTAAGTTACAGTTAAATTACGGCTGGATTTTGGATGGACTCAGGTAATATTGAAACACGTAACGCTGTGAGCAAAAATTCCCGCCCAAAATATGAAACGTCGCAATTTAATTTATCTTGACAGCTGCGTTACGTTTACTTTACGACTGAGTTTTGGATTTGAATGTTTTTTAGTATTACATTGTGAGTTAAATTTTTTCCCAAATGAAATATCGCAATTTAATTTATTCTTGAGTACTGAGTGACGTTTACTTTACGGCTGAGTTTGGAAGGAATTGGCTGATACTGAAACATGTGACGTCGTGCATTAAAATTTCCGCCCAAAATATGAAACGTCATGATTTAATTTACTCTTGACGGCTGTGTTACGTTTACTTTACAATTGAGTTTTGGATTTGAATGTTTTTTGCATTATGTTGAGAGTTTACTTCTTATCCTCAACCTCTTCCACCAAACACTCATCCGTCCATTTGAATAACTGTCTCTGATTTCACCAATATAACCAGATCTCAATTTTCCATTCAGAACATGCCAAATAAGAACTAAAACTAACCTTATTATATCTTTTTACACAAAATAGTATAATCTTCCAAGATTTTTAGTTGTTCCTGATGTAAATCTTTCAGCGGCTTCATCACACCATCACCGTTTCGGCGTTCCTCTCTCTGCATTCGAACGTCACCTATAATAGTTTTCTGAAACAAACTCCTATTAAATTTTAGAGTAAAACAGTTGATAGGATTAAGATAGAGAAATCCACTTACCTGAAACGCAAAATGAGGATTTTTTTTTGATTTCAGAACACAAATCCCAACTCTATATTATAAGGGAATGTCTCAATATTATAAAGAGAAGTATTATTGTCTTGATATATAATTAGACGGCTGAGATATACAATTAGACGGTTGAGTTATACAATTTGACGACTGGGTTATAATAACTTTACGGCTGAGTCATAAAAGAAAAAAATGATGAGTTATATAATTTGACGCCTGAGTTATAAAATTTTACGACTGAGTTATACAATTTGACATCTAGTTATAAAATTTGAAGGCTGACTTATACAATTTGACGGCTGACTTATTCAAATTGACGACTGAGTTACAAAAGAAAGAAGGTTGAGTTATAAAAGAAAGAATGGTGAGTTATAATAACTTTACGTCTAACTTATACAATTTGACGACTGAGTTTAACAAAAATAGAAGAAGGCTGAGTTATACAATTTTTCGGCTAAGATATAAACATTCACGGCTGAGATTTAAAACAAAATAAAGTCAAACAGTTGAGTTATAACAAGATTAATCATAATGTCTAAAACCAAAATTATCAGGTCCAAACTCTTCAAACATATCAACGAGAGAAAGCCAAACTCTCTTTAGCATTCACTCATGCTTCTCGCCACCAAATGCCCATATCCTCTTCAACTCGCGCATTTGAGAACAAAACATCGTCCTGACCAACAGATTAATATGTGTCCAAACTATCAAATTATGCCTCGGATCCCACGTGTATTTTGCTACAAACAAACAAAGATAACAAAAATTTAGTGTTCGACTTAACTCTAGTATGGATGCAAAATCGGTATGATCCCTACAACGAGTATAAGAAACTAGTGTTCCTTAAAATGATCGGGAATAAAGTGGTATGTCGGCCACTCATGACCCATCCTTTTGCTAGAATCGACGGGATCGCCTGCGATAGATCACTTAAAAATCTAAACCACGTCTTATTGGTTTTGTCAAGCAAGGCACCCAGACAAGGATTTCGAACGGGAAGGTTATGCCGATCTGCAAAGCTTAGTATAGCATTGACACTGCTCCGTAACCTTGTCGACCAATGAGGGACAACCAACATAACATATGCGATGGGACTAGATTTGGATGACATTAGTTTTTTTCTAGATAGTATGAGATGGGAGATGGAAGGTATAGAAAAGGAAAATATATATAGACGGTATAGAACACGAAAGGTCGCAAGAGAAATAAATAAAAAATCTGCATGTTAAACTCCCGCCTATGAACAGTCGCTAGTAAATTACGATTCATGGCTGAGTTATGATAAATTAAAAATACAGCTGAGTTATGATAGATTTAGGGTTTAGCCACATTCCCGCCCAGAATACGAACCGTCAAGACCAAGTTCCACATTACAGCTGAGTTATTGTTAGTTGACGGCCAATTTCTTATTTGAGGTTTAGGGTTTAAGGTTAATTATTTAGAGTGATGGGTTAAATATTTAGGGTTTAGAGTTTAGGATTTATGGTCTAAGTACCTCTAGGAAATATAAGAAAGTGCACAAATTCAGTTGAAAATATATTATATATGGTTTACTTCGTATAAATTAGGCTCACACCTTGTATCTACTTGTAAGGATTCTAAGTAATTGTAAGACAACATATACCTCAATATCATATTGATTCTTAACCTGTAAATTCAATAAAGTGGACACATTCAGTTTTGAGGAATGTATTTGCCTCTCCTCCTTCAGAACACAAACTGCTTCTTGCTAGGTTTTCGTAGATTGGCAGGAATAACATCATTCAAGAACGCATGGAGCATTGGCGTAATCGGCTTAAATGCATTTACAATTTTTAGTTCATTTTTGGGAGTTAAATGTCCAATGATTGGATCGTAGCAATCAATCTTCTCCTTCAGCAGATCCACGTGAAATGCCACATAATGATTGGATCATAGAAATCAATCTTCTCCTTCAGCAGATCCGCGTCACACACCACCCAATGATTGCCTAAACTTTAAGCACTCCGTACAAGTGATCCACATCTTGAAACCACTTCAAGTTTTTTTTGAGCGTCATGAGGAATCAAACACTTTGTTAATTCTTCATAACCAGTGCCTTTGAATTTCATCATTTGCAGTTTTATCTTGAACTGCTTGTAATCGTGAACCCATATAAAGAGAAACCAAAGGTCAATAAAGACAATGCACTTGGACCAGAATGGGGTGGGATCTCACATGGACCTTCCAATGGACTCTAATATACGAACCAACATGCTATACAAAGAAGATTAAGTCAGTCATCAAATAATTTTTTAATCAGCCGTAAAGTATCGCAAGTCAGCACCAAATAAATAAAACTCAGCCACGTAGAATATATAACTCAGCCGTAATGTAGCCCTACCTTATCAAACAGCCATCCATATTCTTGGTCTAGCCACCATTTTTGGTGATAAGGATTATGTAGAAGTCACCCTCCTTGTTAGTTGTTAGTTTAGCTCTTGGTTCTGTAAAAGGAAGGTTCCTTACGTGTTCCATAAGTTTTTCCACTTAAACCAGATCAACAGGTGCTAGAGGATCATATATTCTCGCTGAAGGTTCAGAATTCTTCCTCACGCATGTCATTCCATTGTCTCTAGTGTAAAGAAAAACTCATGCTGAAGGAGCACATGTTGGCGTTACTACACACCCATTCAGAGATAATGAACATCTCTCTCCCGATAACGCTTTATTCTTGCACATCTAATATTTTCCTCTTTCTCCACATCAAACTCCGGCAACATTTCATTTTCTGCTGCCAACCATTCGTCATTCACATCCACAAGCTCATTATCATCTTCAATCTACTTCTTCTGTGGAACAATTATTGTTTTTACATCGGCACGTTTGTCCTCTTTGGAGCAGGGGCCTTCTTTAACTCAACCGCCTTTCTCTTCTGTAACTCAGCCTCCTTCTTCTTAGCAGTGGCTTCTTGCTTCTTTAACTCAGCCGCCTCCTCTTTCTTTAACTCAGCCGCCTCCTTCTTCTTAGCAGCCGCCTCCTTCTTTTGTAACTAACCCACAACCTTCTTGTTTACCACGAAGCCGCGTCCAGAGTTTGATGCCTTGACAAATAACAATAACTCACCCACATCCTTAGCAGCCACCTCCTTCTTTTGTAACTCACCCACATCCTTCTTGTTTACCCTTCAACCGCGTCCATAGTTTGATGCCTTGACAAAGAAACAATAACGAAATGAAATCAGTAGCACCGCTAGTGCCAAACTCGTCAACCAAATTCTTTTTTACATCAGTTGCCTTCTTAGCAACTTCATCTTCCAAATTCATTTTAGCGTCAAAACCTTTAGCATTGGTCTTACCAAGCTCCTCAACCAAAGTCTGTTTCGCCCCCATACCTCCATCGGAGGTCTTAGCTGCCGTTGGGCTATTGACAGACTTCTGCGATAAATTGTGTGGTGAGCCCATAAGTAAAGATGGTTCGAGGATGGGAGGAAATCATAGTTTTCGGCACTTTCCCCTACCCCATAACTTTTAGACGCTCATTCACTGCAGCTTGGACCATATTATGCTATTCTCCATATTTGAAATCTTTCGGGCTAACTCTCTGAAGTTGAAATCGTATGTAGTTAACCGCGACTCATACATCTCAAATCGACAATCATATTTGTCAATTTTCTGTAAATGTTATCCAAAATAGTCATTATGCTTTGCAGAACTGCATTGTTCCCCATACCTTCCCTATGTTCCTCCTCGTTAACACCCTTTCCATTTGCATCAGCTTCACCCTCACTCGTGTTCACTTCCTTCTATTTCATAACTTTCTTCTGGTGTTTAGTGGGTGGCTCAGCTTTCATTTTTCTTCTTCTTCTTCTCATTCCTCTGCACTTCCCAAAAACCTCTAACAAACCTTCTGCATGTATGTATGTTATCAATTTAACGAGTTGTGGGTCATCAGCTTTACCCGGCCATTCAGGAACATCTCTTGTACAAAGTCTTTCATAACCATTTTCCTCACACGCACTTGCCACAATAACTAATAGCTCATAACTCAGACATCAAATAACTCATAACTCGACCACAAAATACTTAATATCTCAGCCATCAAAAACAAATAAGTCAGCCATCTACTAAATAATAACTCAACCATCAAATAATAATAACTCAGCCACCAAATAAATAATAACTAAGCGTGAAATCTTACCTCGCCATGATCTCTGATTCCTCAGAGATAACAGTAGTAAAACTTGAACGTGTACGCTTTCCACCCCATCAAAAAAGCGGAACTTCTTACTCATCGACCACTCTTCCAAAACACTCTCCAAAACAAGTGACATATTCATACGCCCAAACCAATAACACGTCTTTCAGGCTGCTTATGGTGTATAACCTTCCTTGAGGATTCAACATCTTAATAGAGTCAACAAGAACTTCATATGCAGTCTGACCCCATGGATACGTCATCATGGCTTCATCATCGAATACTCTTTTTGCACTTTAAAATTGTATCCTAGAGTTATAATGCAAAGCATAAAGTCCCATGGCTTGAAGAAGTAACAGCCCTAACAATTTAGGCATTTAAGCTTTTCAAAAATCTAGGCCAGACAGACCTCTAATGCTGCCCTCAGTTCTTCTAACTTGGGTCCCATCCCAAGCGGCATATTCAACTCCTCCCAAAACTCTTTGTATTGGTCAGATTCAAAACTTTCTGTTGGCAATGGATCTGTGTTTAACCCAGTGATCTCACCAAATTCGTGTAAGCTAAACCTGATAGGTTCATCACCAGAAAGACTCCAAAATCTCCTTCTTATATACTCGCAGCTGTC
Source organism: Moricandia arvensis (assembly GCA_905132765.1). NCBI lineage: Eukaryota > Viridiplantae > Streptophyta > Magnoliopsida > Brassicales > Brassicaceae > Moricandia > Moricandia arvensis. The sequence goes on from CAJHQP010000461.1 coordinate 15,130, forward strand.
TACATAGTAGATAGTGTAAAGTCCTACCAGACCACACGCTTTTGCGTTCAGCTAGCTTAACAATTATTCCAATAGGAAACAGCTTCAAGTGTTCCCACCCATCCCATCCGATTGTTTCTCTAACGTGATGAAATTCTCCCATATGGATATTGTGATTAATCTCTTTATTTTCTAGATTAGAAGCTCCTTCAGCGCAACGTCTTGAAGGGTAATCTCGTGCTTGATCTTAAGAAACATCCATCTGATCATAAAATACATATATAACTCAGCCACAATATAAAACTAACTCAACTCCAACATAATATATAACTCAACCCCAACATAATATATAACTCAGCTGAAATAGAAAAATTACTCAGCCGCAACATAATATATAACTCAACCGAAATAGAAAACTAACTCAGCCACAACATAATATATAACTCAGTCGCAATAGAAAACTAACTCAGCCACATCATAATAAATAGAAAATAACTCAGCCGTAACATAATATATAGCTCAGCCACAATAGAAAACTTACTCAATCGCAATGGATAAATAACTCAGCCACAACATTATAGATTACTCAGCTACAATACAAATCAAAATCAGTCACAACATAAACCAAACTCATCCACAACATACAAGAGAAGATGATGTAGATATAATTGCGGCGAAGACGATTTCGTAGAAACGCTAACAGAGAAAACCATTACAGCGAAGATGATATCGGAGAAGATAATTCAAGAGAAAGTTGTGTGTTACGAAGAGAAAGTTGTTTTACCACCGAATTATGACGACGGTTGATTGTCTTCTCACTTTTTATCACAATAATTAATGACGTGGATACACAATTTAGTGACGTCAATTTGTTAATTAAAAATAATCTCAATTAAAAAAAAACTAAATAAAGGTATTTATTGTAATTTACTAGGGCTCATAAACATTCTAGTAATTTCAAAAGATTTAAACTATTTTAGTAATATAACAATTTTATGCTATTTTAGTCATTTTTTCAATATAAAATACATTTATCAGATGTTATTGGATTGAGAATTTGTTAAAAAGGAATTTAAAATCACCTGTTATTCAATGTCCATAGGGATTTTAATGGAATTTAGTTTCAATGTAATGTGATGTAATTTTGTATGAAAAATACAGTAAAACAAATCCGACACTTCTTGATAGGATTTTGAATTTCATCAAATACATTTCAATTATTTACATCCGGCTTGGGAAATTAATTAGAAAGTGAATTTGGTTGAGCTGGGTTTCTTAATTTGAACCCAGGTAAAGGAAGATGCGGACTCATTTTGAACGGTGAAGTCGATTCTCCAGGTAATCCTTAAAATGATATCTCTGTCTCGCTCCTTCTGGCCCTAAAGTCAAGCTCAAAGCCAGAGTTCAAGCTATTCTTAACGCGGGAGTTTTCTCTTACAGGTGAAAAGGTTTCAAGACTTTGATTTAATGATGGGGGGATCATTCACTTAGAATGATATTTCAATCTAATCTACAGAAAAGAAATGCTCCTCTTGGATAAAAGAAGCTGGTAGTTCACTTAGAATGGTATGTCTCTTGGCCAAAGTATGATTTCCTCCAAGAGATAAACATGGAGTTTCTTTTCTTCTTGTTGAATAGCGAGAATAAGAACGTAGTGTCCTTGATGCGAGCATTATTACTCATGCTTGTTGAGCAAGAGTAGGGAGCAACAACTTCTCATTAGAATTTGAATGCAGGAGGTTTCACCAAACATCATGTTATGCTTCCTTTGGTTCAGTTATTGTATGGTCCATCTTCCTATGTCAATGTACTATGTTGCGTTAACTTGTCTCATTTCTTAGTTTTAGCTCATCCCAATGTGATTTTGTCTTCAGGTGCAAATGGCTGAGACGATTTGAATATACATATCGTTGACCATGTTAAAGTTCTTGATACGGCCTTGGGTGGCGTCTGCTCGTGGATCAGTTGAGGTGGGATGGATGATAACTTATTTGAGGCTACTAGCACTCTGAATAGATTGATGGTCTTGGCTTTGAAGCTACGGATTGCTCAAAGTTCCTTTGTTTATCTCAGACGCAAGTTAACCTTGCTTATTGTCTAAGATGCTCACGTTGGAAATCTCTTTCCCTTAGTGATGCTCTCTGCTCAGGCATTGAACAAAGTAAATAAGAACTCTGGAACGATTGTTGGCTAAAAGCTTTTTATTTAAAAAGTAGTGTGTTTTGCTTTAGCCGTCCTAGAACTACTTAAATAGAGGAGTTCCTAGTCTACGAAACCTTTGAAGTTTATCCTAGCCTATCCTAATCCTAACAAGCTTTGGTTTTATCCAAATCAAAATAGCTAAATAAAATCCTAGAATCCTATATTACATTGGTGTTGTTTTAGATCACACGAGATCTTCTTTTGCGGATAAGAGAGTGATCCATAATGCTGCTTTCCCTTCTAGATTTGTGCCTATCTCCTCTTTTGCTTGAACGAGCTGGATCATGGTCCTCAAAGCTTCACTTTGGGCTTTAGATTTCGATCTAGCTGTTGGCCCAATGGAGAGGAAAAGTGGGTCAGTTGTTGGGTCATTGATCTCTGTCTGGGCCGGATGTCCTTCCTCTCGTCCATCTTTCAATTGATCCCGGCCCACATTGCTTTTTAAGAGCCCAGTTCCTTCCTTAGCCATACTTTGTCGATGAAAGTGCTCCCATTTGTTCAGAATCTCCTTCAATTCATCATCCTTTGTGCTCGGCCTCTCCTTGGCCGGATCAGCAGCGTCTAGCTTTCCATCGCCTAGTTCGTCCTCTGATGCTGGTGCATCGCTCTCCTCTGATGCTGGTGGATCGCTCTCCTCCTTTTCTGACTGATCAGGCATGTCCTTGGCTGCATCATTCCCTCCTCCTTTAGAAGGATATGACCTCAAATCCGCATCATCTGAAACAAAAGAACTCAAGTCAGATACGTTGAAAGTGGAACTAATGGAGTACTTACCTTGAAGGTCAATCTGGTAGGCATTGTTGTTAAGCCTCTTTATCACTTTGAATGGGCCATCTTTCCTTGGCATCAACTTAGACTTCCCTTCATCTGGAAACCTTTCCTTTCTCAGGTGAATCCAAACCAATTCTCCTGGTTCAAGGATCAGTTCTCGTCTACCTTTGTTGGCCCTGGTGGTGTACATTTTAGTTCATTATTCTATGTTCTTCCTAACCTGCTCATGCAAAGATCTAACAAACTCAGTCTTTTGGTTTCCATCAAGGTTAGCTTGTTTCTTTAAAGGTAAAGCAAGTAAGTCTAGAGGTGAAAGAGGATTAAAACCATAAATAACCATAAAAGGGGACTGCTTTGTTGTCTAGTGTAAAGATCTATTGTAAGCAAATTCAACATGAGGTAAGCAGTTTTCACAAGTTTATATGTTCTTTTTAACTATAGCATGGATGAGGATTGAAAGACTCTTGTTAACTACCTCGGTCTAGCCATCAGTCTTTGGGTGACAAGTTGTAGAGAACAATAACTTGGTTCCTAGTTTTCCCCACAAAGGTTTCCAAAAGTGGCTAAGGAACTAAGACTCCCTGTCAGTTACTATTGTCTAGGCATTCGATGCAACTTAAAAACTTCTCTAAAGAATAGATCAGCTATCATTGATGCATCATCAGTTTTATGACATGGAATGAAATCCGCCATTTTGGAAAATCTGTCCACTACCACAAAGATGTTATCTCTACCTTTCCTAGTTCTAGGCAAACCTAAATAAATGTCCATAGAGATGTATATTCACGGTGCAAAGGGAATAGGGAGAGGAGTATACAAACCTATAGGCTGTACAGTGTACTTAGCATGTTTGCAAACTACACACCTAGAGCACACCTTCTCCACATCCTTTTTCATGTTGGGCCGGTGAAGATGCTCTTGTAGAGTGCTCAGGGTCTTGGCTACGCCAAAGTGTCCCATAAGACCCCCTCAGTGAGCTTCCCTAACATACATTTCCCTCAAAGAAGAACAAGGAACACAAAAGCGGTAATCAAAGAAGAGGAAACCCTTAACTTGGTAGAACCTACCACTCACAGGCTTGTCAGTCTCTTGATACTTCTCTTGAAAGTAAGGGTCAGTCTCATAACAAGTTTTAAAATGTTCAAACCCTAAGAGTTTAGTTTCCAGAAAAGATAACAGAGCATACCTTCTGGAGAGTGCATCAGCAACCACATTCTCCTTACCTTGTTTATACTGGATGAAATAAGGAAAAGTCTCAATGAACTCGACCCACCTCGCATTCCTTTTGTTCAGCTTTTGTTGACCTTTCAATTGATTAAGAGGTTGATGGTCCATGTGGATCACAAACTCTTTGGGCCAAAGGTAGTGCTGCCAAGTTTGGAGGACTCTCACGAGGGAATAAAGCTCCTTGTCATACGTGGGGTAGTTCAAGGTGCCTCCTCCTCACCTCTCACTGAAATAGGCAATTGTCCTCTTATCCTGCATTAGGACAGCTCCTACTCCCACTCCGGATGCATCACATTCTATCTCAAAGGTTTTAAGAAAGTCAGGAAGCATCAACAATGGGGCATTAGTCAACTTACCTTTGAGCATTTGAAATGCTTTCTCTTGCTCCGGTTCCCAGGTGAATCCAACACTCTTCTTAATCCCCTCATTTAGAGGGGCAGATATAGAGCTGAAGTCTCTAACAACCATCTGTAGAGCCCAGCAAGACCATGGAAGCTTCTCACTTCCCCCAATGGTTTTAGGTGTTGGTCACTCTCGTATTGCCTTAACCTTCTCTTCATCCACCTGTACACCTTGTGCTGAACTAGAAAACCCAAAAAGACAAGGTTGTTGTCACAAAGGAACACTTTTTAAAACTTATCAAAATCATGAGATATCATCTTTATATATCACTTAAAACATATAAGTGTTAAGGTGATATATAAAGAATAGGTCGATGTTCCTCGTAATAATTTTTTTAGATGAAAATTTCATTCCTTGTGAACAAATATCCTATTACACATTTAAGAAGTGTCATTTCGACATTTTTCGTATCCAAAAAAATGGCAAAATTAGACATTTTCTCAATTAATTAAGCCTTCCGTCGGGAATCCGTGAGTAATTAGACATATAAGTGTTAAGGTGATATATAAAGAATATGTCGATGTTCTTCGTAATAATTTTTTAGATGAAAATTTCATTCCTTGTGAACAAATATCCTATTACACATTTAAGAAGTGTCATTTCGACATTTTTCGTATCCAAAAAAATGGCAAAATTAGACATTTTCTCAATTAATTAAGCCTTCCGTCGGGAATCCGTGAGTAATTACCGACGGATTCCCGACAGAAGGCTTAATTAATTGAGAAAATATCTAGTTTTGCCATTTTTTTGGATACGAAAATGTCGAAATGACACTTCTTAAATGTGTAATAGGATATTTGTTCACAAGAAATGAAATTTTCATCTAAAAAAATTATTACAAAGAACATCGACATATTCTTTATATATCACTTAAAACATATAAGTGTTAAGGTGATATATAAAGAATAGGTCGATGTTCTTCGTAATAATTTTTTTAGATGAAAATTTCATTCCTTGTAAACAAATATCCTATTTACACATTTAAGAAGTGTCATTTCGACATTTTTCGTATCCAAAAAAATGGCAAAATTAGACATTTTCTCAATTAATTAAGCCTTCCGTCGGGAATCCGTGAGTAATTACCGACGGATTCCCGACGGACACATGTAGTCCGTCGGAAATCCGTCGGTAATTACTCACGGATTCCCGAATCCGTCGGTAATTACTCACGGATTCCCGACAGAAGGCTTAATTAATTGAGAAAATATCTAGTTTTGCCATTTTTTTGGATACGAAAATGTCGAAATGACACTTCTTAAATGTGTAATAGGATATTTGTTCACAAGAAATGAAATTTTCATCTAAAAAAATTATTACGAAGAACATCGACATATTCTTTATATATCACTTAAAACATATAAGTGTTAAGGTGATATATAAAGAATAGGTCGATGTTCTTCGTAATAATTTTTTTAGATGAAAATTTCATTCCTTGTGAACAAATATCCTATTACACATTTAAGAAGTGTCATTTCGACATTTTTCGTATCCAAAAAAATGGCAAAATTAGACATTTTCTCAATTAATTAAGCCTTCCGTCAGGGAATCCGTGAGTATTTTCCGACGGATTTCTGACGGCCTTTGGCATTTTATAGTTTGGGGTTTCATAATATTGTGGATAACTTCATTATATGATAATCTCTGTATATTAATGATTTAGAGAGACTATAACCATTAAAATATTTAAAATAATACCAATTACACAAAGCACTTATTGTGAAAGTAGATTTCCGCAATGTATGTCTTTAAATGTATAAGTGTTAAGGTGATATATAAAGAATATGTTGATGTTCTTCGTTATAATTTTTTAGATGAAAAATTTATTCCTTGTGAATAAATATCCTATTACAGACTTAAGAAGTGTCATTTCGACATTTTCCGTATCCAAAAAATGACAAAATTAAGCATTTACTCAATGAAATTAGACGGCCGTCGGAAATCCATCGGGAATTACCGACGGATTCCCGACGGACTTGCATGTGACTGTCGGGAATCCGTCGGGAATGCCCGATGGATTCCCGACGACCGTCTAATTTCATTTTGAAACCTCAAACTGTCGGGAATCCGTCGGAAAATACCGACGGATTCCTGACGGAGCCAGTTTCCGTCGGGAATTACTGACGGAATTCTGACGGATTCCCGATGCTGTCCAATAGTAACAAAAATCGTCAAGATGTTGTCGGATTTCTGTCGGTATTTCCCGACGGAAGAGATGTTGTCGGAATTTCGTCGGGTTTTGCTGACGAAATTCCGACGAAAACAAAATTACGATTTTCGTCAGGTAGCCGTCGGAATGTCGTCGGTATATTCCGACGGCCGCGCTCTCCGTCGGAATGCCCGTCGGAAATTGCCTTTCTTTCTTGTAGTGTACATAGGTTTTATGTCCCAAATTGTAAAAAGTTTTTGTACAACTTCTTTTTTTTTTTAAATGTCAGAACCGGCCATGAAAACAGAAGATATAAAGGCTACCTTTAGCAAGGAAACCGGATGCACCAGTGACGAGAATCGTTCTGTTCTCAACAAACTGAACACAATTTGGTTCCATAGTTGAAACTCAAAAACTTAAATGAAGAACAAAGAGGAAGTGAAGTGTTTGTTTGCTGAGAACGTATGAACCTAGCTATCTCACGTAGCACTATATATAACACATTTACTTGTACCTTATAGTTTCCAACCTAATCTAATTCAATATCTATGAAACAAATAAAACGCTTTGCCATATGTCCTTAAAGTTCCAAGGTGAAATTAACTAATACTTAAAAAATGGAAAATGTGATTTTTTTTGGAAACATTTTTTGGGACAGAAAAATATGATTCTTAAATTATTTTTATTACGGATGGACAAGAAGCCTGACCCAAAAGAGCAAACGGGGCCGACATGAAAAGAGTGAAACCTAACCAAATTGAACTCAACATAAATATGCAAATGCATTTTGTTTTACAGTATTCTTGTTTTTGAGTTTTACCAAACCGAATCCAAACCTGAAGAAGTATCTGAATAAATCCGAAAAATCTGAAACCTAAGAGAATCATCATACCAAACCCAAACTGAATATCCAAAATACTTGAAGTCCCAATAAAAATATGTAACAAAAATAATTAATTCAATTATATTCAGTTTAATGTATATTTTTAGCGTTTTGTCAAATATTGAGGAGATTTTTATGTTTTAGTTATCAGAAACCTAATACTAGAATCGATGTATTTGAAATACCTAATTCCATTCGGCAACGTGCAGACCTACTGACGCTATACTAAGAACTCTGTGATGCCATTAGGTCAATGTATTATCGAAGAATATCAATGCCGATCAATATAAGCTAGCTTCTCTATCGCTTTCACAATGGCGGTGCATAATCTTTTGTTGTTGTTATTTTTATATTCACTTGTTCTGAGTTAATCAACTGATTGTATATGTTCCTCGTTTTCAAGAACTTCAACATCAACAACAACCAACCAACAACTACCTACGTAGTTACTATTAATCAAAAGCTCAATTCCTACCAAACTTCTTTTGGTCTCATACTAAAGCAAAAATTAAAAGATGCACTAGCCAGGTTCTCCTCACCTTACGTTGCAAAAACCTATGTTTGTTTGTTGCAAATATCACTATAGGAGATAATGAACTCTCAAGAGCACGGTTCAAGTATGAAGATCACCACATATCAAGCATATGGATTTGAAGTTTTGTGTAAATCCCTTTAGTCCAGTGGTTTAGAGATTCATTAGTACTTCTACACCAATGGGTTTGAGTTTCAAATCCTAGAGAACACTATAACCGTCTATGTAATATTTCTAGTAACATTAACTTGGTTTTATTTCTGACAAGCGCATGTGTGAAGGGCTACCCCTCCTTTTGTTGGTTCTCAGTGCAACAATCTCATTTTTGTATTGTATAAGTTCTTTCTTTCGTTACTTCTTTTATCTGATATTTTTAACTTCACTGCACAATTATCTTTGTACCTTCAAATTATTCATGTACAACATATTCATGAATTACACGAGTAGAAACATTATAAATAAAGTTTCTCCAATGTTTACTCTGTTGATTTCTTGCAGTAAAGGAGCTATGAAAAATGCTGGACAAAGAAATGCCTCTAGGGAGGAAATCGGAAGAGACAGTGACAAGTAATGTCTTGTTTTCATGAAACTGAGCACTATGTGGTTTCATAGTTTAACTCAAAAACCTAAGTGAAGTGTTTATTGAGTATGTTTATTTTATTAAGTTGGTGGTATCCCGGATCAATGAAAGAATCCAGACTAATTTTCCAGTGAAGATGTAGCCCACAAATTGACCTTCTCTCCAAATATTCAAATGAAACTCAAAGCATGGTTCCATATTCTCGTGACCACATATATTAGTGTCGTGGAGTTGCTTTGACTTGGGTCGTTTAGTTTTCTAAAGTCCATCTACCACTAAACTACTCATGTGTAGTTATTTAGAATGTTTGAACCAAGCACTATAGCTCATGAATAGAAGAAAGAAAAGAAAATTGTAAATGGACTCCCTCGACTAAGGTATTGGATGAAATGCACCGTTGGTATAGCTTTCATTACCTTTATCATCTCCATGTTATTTATAATCTTGACTGTTCAGGAAAGTTCCCAACTCTTGTTAGCCACCAAGAGTCTTTGAATCCAAAGTGAATGAGACAAAGGCAACAGTGAAGTTCCAGCTCAAGAGGTTCTTTGTATGGGAGTAGCTGTTGGGAATCTTGACATGGAAGAGAAGCAGATCTTTCAGAATGTTGAGAAGAGCGTCAACTTCCTTGTCTCACTCTTGAAGAAAAACTGGCAAACGTTAGTCAAATCGTTCTTTTTAATCTTCCTCCATCATCTTTAATACATTTTGTCACGTCGTCAGTATCAAGAACCGTCTTAAAGTCGTCATGGTGGTCACAACTTTCTTTTCTCAGCTGACACTTTCTTTTATGAAAAAAAAAAACTGAAGTGACTGATTAATATCATTAATGCATCTCCAATCTTATTGCATAAATTACTGGTCGGATCACTAAGGCCGATTTTCGTCCCTGTTCGACGGATGGGTCTTGCAGTCAAGCTCTTTTCTGCCTTTGCACTCGAGGGCCAATCTCTGTCCGGCCCGAAGAAATCTTTGCACGCCTCTGTTACCTTTTGGGAGGCCTACGCCCTATAGAAACTGTCTATCTGAAACTGTCCTTTAAAATAAAGTAAAAATTACAGTCATGAACAAACAAAAAACCATATATGGAATAATGTGTTTTTTGTTTGTTCATGAGTGTATTTTTTTTTTACCATAATTAATGCAGTAGGGTTGGAGATGTTTCCAGGGGGTTTGGTTTACAATTTTTTCACGTTGAAAATTTTAAGTGGTCCAAAACTATTAAATCAAAATGTTTCTTTTAAGTCGTCATGGTGGTCACAGCTCCCTTTGGTTTGATAGCATGTCACATAAAGTCTGAAAAATAAGTTCTGAATGTTTTTTTTTCATCCAACGACCATTTTATTACTCAAACTTGAGGTGGTCTGGGAAGCCCAACCGGAATAAAACAACCAACAAAACAAATATCTCTATGAAAAGAACGAGTATTCCTAGCTAGTGCATCTGCAGTTTCAAAAAAAAAAATTTCTGAACATTTATGAAAGACATATTTTATTCGTGAAATAATATATAGTAGTCTAACTCATCAAGCTTGTCCATAAAACTTGCTCTATCTGCCTTCTTTTCTAAGTCCGAAGCTCAAGTTTACCTGACCATGCTACTATCGAGATTCCAGTACGATCTGTATGGACTTGTCTTCGTATAATAGTATAGTTGTATTTGTAGTTTATTTCTTGAGTACGTGTGTAACGACGCCTCGTATATGTGTATTCATAAAATAATCTTCCCAATCAATGCATTTGATGGAGCCGATCAGTTTATCTATCTCTGTGCCTTCATTCTTGATTCTTAATCCTTCCAGGTTTCTATCATCGAATCTGCATTTAACATATATATAAGGCATGAAAAAGAGCCGTAAATATAATCACATTAAAAAGAAACACAGATAGTATATTTTACTGAAAACTGGATTGATTAAAATTAATACAAAAGGAACATTTTATGATGTGATTTGCAATCATATATTTGCAATGATTTTCAAATAATAAAGCATTCCCCTTTACATGCAAAGCTTATAAAAATCTTTAAGCCTTTCATTAATAATAATACGTGTTTTAGATAAGTATTTTATAATATTTTTTTAAATTATGCCCACGCAACCATATTTTACCTTATACTATAAGAAAAATTTATAATATATACCATTCAATATGGAAGAAAACTAATGTTAAAAAGGAAAAGTTGGAGGAAAAGTTGGAGGAAATGTGAGAGTTATATAGGTTACATACATGCCCTTGAAGATTACATAAGGCTTGTAAAGTTTCACCATTCTCATCGCTATATTGAATCTACGATTCTGATCTTCATATTTATCTCCCAATTGCGATGGAAAAAATAATCCAAGTAATCGCAATATCTGGAAGAAAAAAAAAAGCAAATATGAGAGGATGCATTTTAATATTACCGCCTTTCATGTGAAAATGTATTTCACGTACGTGCAGTTTACAACGTATACCTGTAAAGGTAATTTATAACGAAGGCTCGTGTAGACACGAAACCTAGCCGTTGTGGGAAGTATTGTAAGGTTTGGGACAATAGGCAAGCCATTGCGACCAAGCAGAGGGCTCTCCATGAAAAAACGATTTAGAATTTCATAAATCTGTTTATACATCACTGGGTTCCTGTAAGATGAGCCGACGTGGTATATGGTATGACTCCCTGACTCACAGGAATGTTCAGCTGCGGTCACAATCATAGCGTTTGCCACCATATCGACGGGTATCTTGTTACATACATGCATTTTCATATTAGAATCAAGCTAGTAAAAATAGAATCTTATTTTACATTTTCAAATATTAGTAGCGTGATGTGCTTAGTGAGCTTACAAGATCGCATACTGCCATATGATCAAAAAGGAAGCACTTTAGTAGTCCCTTCCCGTATGAAACAATCACACTGTCTATGGTTCTTCATATATACAATAACCACAAAGAAATTGAGTCAGAAAAAAATCAAATACTTGGATGAGAAAATATATAATAAAAATGATAAATTAGGTTAGTGTAACAATCAATCAAATTATATAATAACAAAAAATTATAAAAGATTATATAATAACAATTAACTTTAAAATGATAAATTAGGTCAGTGATAACTTACTTTATACCTTCAATCCAACCGGGAAATGGGTCAGAGAAAGTGCTTGTGATTATTGTTGGACGTATGATAACAATAGGCATAGATTCTCTACAATAGCCAAGAAGCATTTCTCCCATCGCTTTCGTGAAGACATACGTGTTTGGCCATCCATAAAGCTTTGCCCTAATTAACATTATAAATACATGCATGGGTTAAGTTATTTCGTATAGTATGTATCGAGTTTCTAATTTTGACATTGGTACACAAACCTTTTCAAACCGAGATCTTTCATGGCTTGTTTGATTTCTTCTTCTGAGTAACCTAGTTTCTCGAGTTGTATCAATTTTTGCTCAACCAGTTGCATTTCCGAATTGATATCTACCTTGTTTTTGCCATTAAGAGTTTCTCCCATAGCAAAAGGTTTCTCTAGTATAAGCCCGGATCTTTCCCCACAAACATAAGCTAGAAAAGAAAACAAAGATTTATACATACTTCCTCCATTTAAATATATATACATATGATGTTTTGCGCTAATGCATACCTATTAAAACATTATTTTACAAAGTATCTTTGAAACTATATTTTAAAATCAATTAATTTAATTAAATTAAAACAGTAAAAAATAATTAGTTACATATTTTTGATAAATTTTAAATTACCTAATTATGTGAAAATACTTTATATCGTGAAATAACAAAAAAACTTTAAAGATCTTACGTTTGAGATGAAAGATCAAAGAAGTAAAAGATATTCATAATGAATGTCGGAAGAGACATGATGATTATCGTTAAATTTGGTTATAAATTTTTTTAAGTGAATTACCAGTAGAGACATGAAGAAGCAATTGTGGTTTCACACACTTCTTAGCAAAGTTAAGGATATTGAGAGGTCCAAATGTGTTGATTCCAAGAGCAACATCGTATCTTTTTCACATACAAGAGAATCAATAGCTAATTAATATGGTCGTCAATATATAACAATAGATGCCTGTTTCTCTTACCTTTCGTCGAATCTCGTGGTGGCAGCAGAGTTCACAATGATGTCGATCTCTAGCATCATATCTTGTAAGAGAGTAACACTCACTCCCATATTCTTCAGTGATATGTCGCCAGGAACAGGAACAACTTTCTCCGAGATTAAGGCGTTTAGACTTTCATCACCAATATTCTTTCTCAATACCCTAAACAAATCTTTCTCAAAAACCTGTTTACAAAGTAACCAAAGACGAACATTCAAATTCGTATGTATAGCGAATAAAATAATTGGTCATACGTGTGTGTAAATAAATACACACCTCACTATGTAACCGTTGTTCCGCGGACTTGTTGTCAGATGCTCGTACAAGGAGGTAAAGCCTCTTCACGTTTGGTTGTAATCTCAGTATTCGCTCCACGAACACTGTTAAAATTATTGATGATTAATATATTCCAATTAACGACAAACTAATGGTTAATATTTCGTTCCATTTAAAAAGGTTCATGCTCAAACAGGTCTCACATCCCAATGACATTTGTCCACAAATTTTAAAGAACTAATATACATAAACTTGGAGTATGCTTTTTTATTAAAATTTATCTTAAAATGTCTATAATCTTTTAAATTTCAGGACCACCGGCCATAAGTATACAGTAGAAACCTATATAAATTAATAATTTCGTCGGGACTATGATATTTTATTAATTTATAAAAAAAAATATTTTTTATATTTAAAAAAAAAAATCTAAACTCAGAAAAATATTTGATATTAGCGTATATACATTGATTAATTTGTTGAAATTTGTTATTCATATTGTTTTATCATATTACTTGGTGTATATAATATATGTTTCACATAATTTATATCTTGTTTTTGATATAATTTTATTAAATCTCATCAAAAATATACTAACTGTTAAGAATATATAAAGCTAATTATATTATAAATATAAAACAAACAATACAATGGTTTGTATGTACTATATAATATGTATATATATATATAGATTATTAATTTATATTTTAATGAGATCATATATTTACATAAGATTTTCTAAAAAATATTATTTTATTATTTTAGCGATTTATATCATATTATGAATCGGTTCTACATGAGATCAAAAAAATTAATTAATTTATAGTATTTATTAATTTATAGAATCTTTACTATATCAGTATAAGAGAATACGAAATTACCTTTAGCAAGGAAACCGGACGCGCCAGTGACGAGAACTGTCTTGTTCTCAAGAAACTGAACACAACTTGGTTCCATAGTTGAAACTCAAAAACCTAAATGAATTAAGATTAAAGAGGAAGTGTGAAGTGTTTGTTTGCTGAGAATGTATGATCCTAGCTATACATACGTAGCACTATTTATAACAGATACCTTACAGTCTCCAACCTACTTTTTTTTTGAACACTACTTCCATCAATAACCGTTAGGTGGAGAAATTAAATTCCTCAAACTAAGTCAGACTCTGTTTAGTTAAAGAGTCCGCTTCAGAGTTTTTGCTTCTAGGAATCCAAAAGACAGAAAAAAACATCAAACATAGCTGCAAAAGCTTGAATGTCTGAAACAATTCCATAGAGCTCCGGGGTAGTAGTCCCATTCTTCACATTGTTGACTAAGATAATAAAAATTGATTCTTAAATCAGTTTTACTATCAAGATCCTCATGTTAGGATTGATTCCATTCGCCAACATTGAGACCTACTGAAGCTATTATTGAAGAACTCTGCGATACCATTAACCTTATGAATTATCGAAGAATATTGCGATGTGATTCTATATAAGCTAGGTTCTCTATTGCTTTCTCAATGGTGGTTCGAAATCTTCTTTGTAATTTTGTATATTCAGATCTTGTTCCAAACTTAATCAACTAATTGGCCATGCTTCTTATGTGCAACATCTTCTTCATCAACAACAACCAACCAACCAACAACCACAAATGCAATTACTCCTTCATCAAAAAACTCAATTCATATCCAACTTTTTGTCTCATTAAAAGATAAAACTTAAGAGATGCACTAGAGACCAAGAAGACAACCTCTCTAAAGGAAACTTACTTATGTTTTACAAGAACAAGTTTGAAGGGCTCCATCATTCGTTCTTTCAAGTTTGTAATTGTGGAGAGTAGTAAGATGTCTACAACAAGAATCATAATGTGTAAGCATTCAACAATGAATATGGTTTTACTTGAAATTAGTTAAAGCTTTAATTATTTTTAAAAGTTTCACAAAATCTTACCAGTGTTTTCAAATTTACTCTCTTAAACTTTCACAATGAAATTCTTTTGGTCCAGTGATGTACTTCATTGTTTAGGACCTTTTAATACTAGGATCGGAGTAGCAAAATTAAATGATCAGTCCTATACGTATGTTGTTCATTCGACATTAATTGTATAAACTCGGAGGCGTCAGGGGAACCATTCAATACATTGAGTCATATTTTGTGGACGTTAATAAAAGTTCGTTTAGAAATAGTCGCAAAAACTTTTATTGTCCTAACCTGTGGTGGGTTGTATATAATAAAGATGTAGATAATCGAGGCACGTTTTGTTGGTCGTGAAATCGTGATATCATCATGTTGGGTGGATAGATTCAGACAGGTTTCCACGGACCAACGGTATGTGGACGTTCGTCACACATCCCAAGAAGTATGTGGACTCTAACTCACTAACACAACAAAATCTGGAAGCAATCTTGTGGTAGCTTTTGGTGGATTTTTAATTAGTTGATTCTAGAAATAGTTGAAAAGTTATCTGGCAGATTAATTGACTGACAATACAAACGGGTTAATATTAATTTGGAAGTTATTGGCGATATAAATATGTATATGATTTACTATATTGATCAGTATAACTAACTATATAACCCCTGACAAGTATTTGAAGAAATGATTTTTTCTAATAACAAGTATACTCCCTTTATTTTATTTTTTAGTATATACTCCCTTCATCGTTCATCAGAGCAATGTTTACTCCCTTTTTCAGGAACTAAAGTGTTAATTACAAATATCCAAAAACATATTTCTTTGAAACATATTAATTTACAAAATCCAAAAACATATTTGAAAACAATAACTACGTGCCTTATTAAAAACGAGAAAACAATTTTCTTGAGTGGGTGGGAAAAAGCCATTACGTTCACGTCACTAATACTTGCCGTTTGTGTAAATGCTCGTAAAAAACCATTCAAAACGGTGAAAACAGTAGCCACAATTTCTTTTTGTTTTCTTTCAACTTTCAACAAAAAAAAAATTACCAAAAAAAAGTTCCAACATAACAAGTCTTAGCTTAAAGAGCATTCCCATCTAATAAAAATGCTATCATAGCAAAGTTTTTATCTTTTTAAAAATGTTAATATTTCTGAAACGGATTAATATGTACTAAAAATATTTGGATGTTGGAAAATTGAATATCCAGCCCATTGTAAAATGATTTTAATGTGAATACCCGTTTCGCATTAACAGACTTATCTACTATAGCAGCAGCGCAGTTGCACAATACTAAACATGTACAATTTTTGAAATTACTAAGTAATTACTGTAAAGTGGTTTCACATTGTGGACCGATACTATATTGGTATTCATTCAAACGGATGCTCAGTCCAACCAGTCATCGACTATTGGAAGTTAACTTCTCCATGAAAAAAATGTGGGATCTCTACAAAACTTCCACGTCGCTACAAATTACACTTCAGCTAGTTTCTCTCTCAATTTATATTTATTAGGGATATATATCTCACATGGGTATTTAATGAAACATTAAATAATATATAAAGGGTTAGGGTCAATCCAATTAGTACCAATTAGTTTTAAGTTGGAAACTCATAATAAACTCGAATCTAACATGGTATCAGAGCTCAGATCCTAAATATCCTAAGCTCCTAATTAATATTGATCATATCCGATCGGGTATACATGTCGTATTTAACCTTTCAACTAGGTATAATTGTCGTATTTGACTCGCTTGACTGATTATAAATGTCTTAACGTTTTGAGATTTCTGACCGATAAGAGTCATCATCTCGAAGAGGAATATTAGAGATATATATCCCACATCGGATATTCAATGAATCATTAAATAATATATAAAAGATTAGGACCAGTCCACTTAGTACCAAATAATTTTAAGTTGGAAGCCCATAATAAAAAAACATCTCCAGCAAAAAAGTTCTTGTAAAGTATTTTAAAATAAATAAAAGTAAAATACAAAATAAAAATAGGTTAGAAGTAGAGATAGTGGTCCACAAAAATATATATCATGTGTTTCTTACATTAGTTTTTCACTAAAAATCATTAAATAATGAAAAAGAAAAGCAATTCCTGCAGGGAAACTATTTTACCATGTCATTTTCACTGGTCCACGACACTGAAGTTAAATACATAATTTTTTTTTGATTAACCAGGTGTTGGGTTTGCGCCCCACCACCTAAATCCGGAGTCAGCCTGCGTCTGTACCTTGCGGCCCTGGACACGCCTCCCCAAACCCCGGTCTAGGGCACTCGAACCCCCCACCTCTCGGTGAAGGAATACCATTGGGCTATCGAAGCCTGGGTAAGTTAAATTAAAAATTAAAATAAAATAACAATACAATAAAAACTAATACTAACTTAAAAAACTGTCTTATGCGTATGCTCTAAAATATTCGGTTCCAATTATCGCAAACAAATTTAAATTGAAATCACATTAAATTTAACATTTACGAAAAGCTTATGGTTCATTTTCTTATATAGATAATTGGAAAGCACATGCATATACGCTAGTTAGATTTTAATTTGGCGGAGAATCTTCTTTTTTGTAAAAAGGTTTTTTTTTTGACTGAAAGTAAAAAGGTTTTCATATTAATTTTTTAGAATTTTCTTAATTAAAGTAAAAAAAAATCTACATTAAACCCCAAAAAGGTAATTTACAAAGATCAAAAAGACAGAAAAAAAAAACCTAAAACCGGTCCAAAAGAAAAAAAATTAAAGCCGGTGAGACAGAATATCGATCATCATCAATAAAATGTTGGTTTAGTAGTAAAAGAATATCTAATAGACACTTTGTCACTTGGATTCATTTTTTATTGGGAGAGATTATTTATATTGTTTGAAAATTTGGCAGAAAATGAAACCACGTGTTTTAGTGACAGTCATTAATTCAACTAAAAAAGATACTGATTATTATGTCATAAATCTTTAATTCAAATAATTGTTACTACTATGAAACTAATATTGTATGATATATTTTCGGTCTAGAAAATTTGCAGACGTCAGCTCTAAATCTCAAGATATTCAAAAAAAAAAGAAAAGAAGCGCCACAACCGATAAGGGAGAAGCAAGTCCAAGAATCTATAAATCTATAAATGAAATTACACAACATATATGTATTTAGCAAGTCCGTATCCGAAATTGAAATTATTGTAGGGACTAAAATCACTCTTTTAACTCTTTTTTGTCATGTATTTTCGAAAACAAATTACTCCGTGCTCCTTGTAACAAATTTCGGACAAAATTATTTCGTAACAACACTTTCCATTTACAGAAAAAGTTTTATTATTTTCTTTGCATGAATAATTACAACTCGTGATGAATATCAACTTATTCAATGTTCGATTGGGCCGATTAGATATGGCTAGTTACTTACCCCTCAAGTCTCCATAACCTTTTTCCTTGTCACCTACTGATTACATAGAATGTTTGACAATTTTAATGCAAATTCGTTATTGCAAAACCCTAGGAGCACGCAATTATTTGGAAAGTTCTGACCTAATAAATTATCAATAACGGAGACTACGGAGTAGTATTCTTTTCTTTTCTTTGTTTTTGTTACGGAGCAAATAATCTTGTGTTTTCTTGTATCACCGAAAGGCGGAAGAAACACGAGAGAAAGCCCCAACGATCGCTCGCAAATAATCTTGTGTTTTCCTTTATTTCAAATTTTTGCTAGCCACGAGAAAGACACCAATGTTTCGTAAGTGACAACAAGACATAACGATTCAGATTCCCTGTCTCCTTTCGATCTAAAAGAACAGTGTATTTTTTTCATGTGCACATTATTTCTTATACTTCATTTTAATTGATGTTTTAAAATTTAATTTTTATTTCAATTTAAATGATGTTTTCAAAATCTTATACAAAATTTCAGTGCTATTTGATATTTTTGACCAATTATATTGAATGATTTTTATTAGTTAAATTATCTTTAATTAATGCAAAAAAGTAAAATGAATAAAAGTCAATATTTTTATAAAAATGTGCAAAAACTTTAAACACCAACTAAGAAAAAGTATATTTTAATCAGAAATTCAATAATTTATAAATACTATTAACAATAAAAGATTAGATTTGCTTTTGAAAGTAAAAGATTAAATAGCTATTAAAAATAGACAAATATATAAAGACTAAAAATGAAATGGGTATATTGTGAGATTGTGAATAAGATAAGATTAATTAATGGAAGATTCTTTAAAGAAGTAAACAATTAGCATCATTTGGAATTTTATTAATTAGCTTGTAAACTATATTTATCATGAACGTGTATCTATATACAAAACTAACGTCAACTAATTTATGAATAAACCGGTAATGTAGAAAATAGGGCTTATTCCTCGAATACTTTCAAATTTGGTAGTTAAAAAATCAAGTTTTCAGTCGTTTATCAAATAACTTGTTTTAGTTGAGTTTGATATTTCTTGTGAACCATCTTAAACTAATTGAAGCCACTCATTTCTTTAGGAAAGAGTCTCGGGTGGACCCATTTCTTAATGATACAGATTAAGATTAGCTAAGGTCTCAACATACTTAAAACGAGTTATTGATGTGGACCACTTTCACACCGAACAACTCATGATGGTGAGTTTAGTTTCCGTATTGGTTTTTCTATCTGTTTTATATTAAAAGAAGTTAGATTTAAAAACCCTTAGTGACGGGTTAGGTGACCCCTAAACTATTTATTATATATAAATTTACCCAATTGAGTTTATATATGTGATGCAACTGCTCTACTAGTCAGGGAGATGAACCTCACCATATAGTGTCTTCAATTCTCTGAATTGGCACCTGACTTACGTACCGTAACACAACTCCCATCAATAAACATTAAATCGTTAATATTTTGCTAGTATTTAATTTTTGAATTATCAGTTGACTAGGGTATCATCACATAGCTTATCAATATGGGAATTTTTGAATGTTTACTAACCCGGCCAACGGTCATGCTTATATGCACTTACTATATTTGAAGCTTCATCTATTTTTGAAAGATCATTAGTAAAAAATAAATCCAAACAAAAATTGCCTTAATATTTATGTAAATAAATAACGTACGTATTTGCACACACAATAAAGTGTCTCTGTAATTATAACGAAAGTTGTATACATGCCTTAATTTCACAATACTAGCTGTCCATGGCAATTTTACTATATACCTTTCAAAATTGATTTCCTTAACATCATACATTTTTATATTAGGTAGAAATTACATATTACAAACATCTTGACAAAGAACATTGTCTTCTGCAAAACTAGGAATTATTAAGCACGACTAATCTGAGTTTGCTTCAGAGAAAATATACTATATTCTAAAATTTGCAAGCTGTATTGAAAATAGAATAAGTTCAGGGAAAAAGAGACTGAAACTTGACGTCAAATCGAGGGTTTGACTCGTTCTTTTGACGTACCTGGCTCGAAAAAGCTTACTAAACAGTAAAACACATTACAACGAAAGTAATCAAACACACACACACAAGAACATCTTTGTCTTTCACAATATCCGTTAAAATGGTATAATAAATATAAAAGAAAACCTAAAAACGCGTAGAACTTTTCTCATTTCACTCGGAGAAACCAATCTCTCTACTACTTCAACACCTTATTTAATGTCAATGAGAGCCCTATATATAAGAAGCAGATCTATTTGTTTCATAATACATCTACAATTCAACGGTTTCCTTTTGTAGCAAGTCTATTATTTATCACATACAAAAATGGAGGAGGAGCTTACAACTGGGTTTCGCTTCTATCCCACGGAAGACGAACTGGTTGTGTTCTACCTACGAAACCAGCTCGAAGGAAGGAGTGGTGACTCAATGCACCGTGTCATACCCGTTCTTGATGTCTTTGAGGTCGAGCCTAGTCATCTTCCAGGTATGTTACCTTACTAAAAACGTAGCTTCAACTTCCATTGTGGCGTCGAAATGATCATCTTATTAATTGTTGAATCATATATAAAGGCATAATTCATAAAACAAGTTAGGTTTTATAGCACGTATAGACTTCTCCATCGGTTCATGCTCTTCAGTTTTCTTGTTTCAGAAATATAGTTTTTGGTTAAATATATTTTTCCTTTTCAAAGTAATTAAACCATGGTTCCTTTTGTTTTATTTTTTCGGGTTTAGATATCAGATAAATAAATAAAATCATTATTCGTAATGGTAAGACTATTTGGTTTTTAGATTTAAGGTTTTACGTACGGTTTAGATCAGATCTATGTAATATAAACTATAAAAACTTGTGATAATATTTGTGTGTGTGGCTCTGGAACTTAGCCTCTTTGTGGGGGGTTTTAATACCCTTTTGTAGATATTGCGGGAGAGAGATGTCGAGGAGATGCTGAGCAATGGTTCTTCTTTGTGCCAAGGCAAGAACGTGAAGCAAGAGGAGGCAGACCGAGCAGAACCACTGGTTCAGGGTACTGGAAAGCGACTGGATCACCTGGTCCAGTCTTTTCCAAGGATAACCGAATGATTGGAGTCAAGAAAACTATGGTTTTCTACACCGGAAAAGCACCAACGGGAGGAAAAACAAAATGGAAGATGAATGAGTACAAAGCCCTTGACAATACAGATAACGTTTCCACAGTCCCTAAGGTTGTATATATATAGTTTTTTCATCCTTGATTTTTAAAAAATAGTATAAGAAACTCATTGATGTTTTTTTTAATGTAGTTGAGACATGAATTCAGTTTATGTCGTGTCTACATAACATCAGGAAGCTCAAGAGCTTTTGATAGACGCCCTGTGGGAGTTCTTCAGACAGGGAGGATGCTTAGAAATGATGTTGCAGTTGCTGAGACATCATTTATTGTGGGAAGCTCACCAGAAATTTCCATGTCAGGAGGAGAACATGTTGATCTCTCTGTGGACACAGAGATGGTGGATGGTTTAACTGAACCAATCTGGGAATGGGAGCAGTTGAGTTGGCCTTGAATCTAGCGAAATTCATAAGCAAGCAAATTAAAGTTGCTAGTTATTAGTATTACCCATGGGTTATTACATTATTACTAGTTGGATTTATGACCACAAATTATTTTTGTTTTCCTTGTATGAGAATTTGAGCAAGAATAAATGACAAGAGGTGAAATTATAGAATGCTTTTGTTTTTTTTTTAAACTTAATTTTCATTGGTTTAGAAACTTTGAAGTTGACTTAGTTAAGACGGATAATCAAATGAAGAAAAATATGAGATAAAAGCAAAACAAGGTCTAAAATCCAAGAAAAAATTATACTTCATCTGTTTCTTTTTAAGTGTCGTTTATGGTTGTTTTACACATATAAAAAAAATATTAATATGTTTTTTTTAATTGTACATCTAGTTAATACATTATTTCGTTTGATTATGTTAGTTAGTTAACTAAGTTAATATGAGTAAATTTGGAAAAAAAATTGATATATACATTAAAATGTAAAACAATATATATATTGAAATAAATTTAAGTTAAAATGATATTTACTATGAAAAAGAGAGTATAACTTAGACCATGATTAACGCAAGTTTCTTAAACTGAGTTTTTTAACTTTCTCTAAGAAATTTAGCTTATCAAACTTGCGTTAATCATGCCTTTAGGTGAAAGTAGAGAAGTAATTTCCTTGAGCATGTTTTAAAAACCAGCTAGACACAAACTTTAAGTAAATGAAAAGAGTCAAAAGGACATATTTGTTTTGTAGTGTAGAGAAAGATCGATGACAATGGAGAAGACTATAAAGAGTCTTGGTCGTCGATAGTTTGTCACTAAGAAAAAACACAAAACCTTTGTTTTTGGAGTAACACCAAAGAAGGAGAATATTGGGTCACGGTAGTCAATGCTTAAAGCCAAGACCTAAAAATACATTTCTCTAAGCTTTGGTTCTCAGAGTATACACAGTTCAACATACTAAAATTATCATATGGTTAAACTAGTCATAATTGTAGTAATATTCATTCTTCTTTTATAACACTAGTTTGAAATCAACAGCGTCATTTCAACAGAGAATTATTAGGTTATCGTCCTATGGGTACCCCATGAGTGTGAACATAAGATAGAAATCAATTATAAATTTAGAAAATTTAGTATTGTGATTAATGAAAATTTTAATGAGGTAGTTAATTGTGACGTGATATAGTTTACTCTTTCTATGTTTCATAAAAAATCATATTTTAAAAAGAAAAAAAAAATATTTCAAAAAATACAGTTTTATACTTTTAATACATTTTTATCAATTAGTAATGATAAATTGTAAAAAAATAAAAATAACATTTATTAATTTTAATTGGTTTATAGCTATATAAAATAAATAATCCTAAAAATTTAGTATATATTTAATATTTAATATTATATATAGTTGATTAATATATATATGAAAAATTTAAAATATACAAACCTCTTAGTTGTGCCACCAATGACAATGGCAAGAACGATTGATATTTTTCCGACAAACAATTTTCTTTGACAATAAATACAAACAATTTCCACGAAAGAACCAACATTAATATTTTCTTTTATAACAGAGAGAAAATAAGTATGTTGTCAAAAAAAAAGAGAAAAAATGTATTATATATAGAGCAACTCAAATGTTATAGTTCAAATGCGCCAAAATGATGTAACTGTTTGTTGGATGATGAAATTTGAGCTAAGTAAGGCCATCTTTCACTTTAAGTATATATAGAATGCGATTATATAAATTTTCACTTAAAATTATTTGAGAGTTTGAAAACTCGGTTGAAAATTTAGGCACATAGAGATACAAAATTAGTAGATGTTTTTTAATTTGGTATATGACTTTGAGATATACTGATTCTCTAAACATATCTAAAATGTAAATATATTCAGTAATACAAAAATAAAATTAAAAAAAAAAGTAACCAAAAATATAACTACCTAAAACAAAATCAATATTGAAAATCTCATATCCTTATTCAGACCTACGCTCTCAACTGAACTTGAAATTATATTGGGTTCTTATTGAACCAAAACAAAATAACTAAATTCAAACCAAAACCAAATTCATAAAGAACATATGGTAACTATATTTTTGAACTGAAAACCAAAAACTACACCCAAACCAAAAACAAACTGAAAACCATAAAATACCATTTTGAAACAAACCGAACCGAACCAAACACTCATACCAAACATATTAGTGAACAAATATACATATTAATAAATTTGCTAACAAAAATAATTCCGCGCTTTCAAATCGCGGGTACTATCCTAATTTTCTTTTATAACAGAGAGAAAATAAGTATGTTGTCAAAAAAAAGAGAAAAAATGTATTATATATACATACGACTTTTTTTTTTGTCACAATATATATATGGGGATATATACATACGACTATAAAGCTGAAAGTGGACGAAGACTAAAAGTTTCTTTTTGGTCGTCGATTGTTTGTCCTTGTCCAATAATACAACGTTTTGTTTTCTGAAAGCTACACTACATATTGTTTTCAATGTAAAAACACAAAGTCTTGTGTTGAGGAGAAAAAAAACAAAGTCTTGTTTTTAAAAGAACATCGTTACTGAGGGATTCTAACACAAATTATCAAGATATAGTAAAATACACAATAATATGTTGGACTTTTATGATTTTGAGAATACTAATACATTTATATATTTACATATATATAGATATACGGAATTTTATATTAATTTCTCAAAGTTAATATTACTTGGCCAGTATTGTTTTAGGCTTCAATCCATACAATTTAAATGATAAACTAGTAATAAATGATTTAGTTATTTTTTGAGAATAGTTGAAAGTAGGCCTGGGCGTTCGGGTACCCGTTCGGGTTCGGATTGGGTATTTCGGATTTTCGGGTTTTCGGGTTTACACTCATAGGTCCCATTCTAATATTTTATTAGTACGGGTCGGGTTCGGATAATAACACTTCGGGTTCGGTTCAAATTTGTATTGCATCGTAAAACCCATAAAGTAACCATATATCGTTCGGATTCGGGTTATATCGGTTCGGTTCGGATATAACCGAAGTAAAAAAACAAAATTTTAAACAAAACATAAAGAAAAACACTTAAAATGAATATAAATTAATCCTATATACATAAAATTGATAAAATTAAAAGAAAATGTTAAATCAATCATAAAAACGAACATCATTTGTAAATAATATGTGTTATCTTACATATAAAGTAAACTAGTTATTTTAACAAGTAAATTATAAAATACTTATTATAACTGACTAGATATTTAAAGTATTTATTTATATTTTAATATTTATTATATATATCATATCAACATAAAAATGAAACTTGATATTTGAAATACTTATATATATATTTAAAATCTTTATATTGATTATTAATTTCGGATATTTCGGGTTATCCATTCGGGTTCGGTTAAATAACGCTTCGGGTTCGGATATTTTAATATCATCCTACAAGACCCGTGCAAGTATTTTTATATTTCGGATCGGATAACGGGTCGGGTTTTTCGGTTCGGGTTCGGTTCGGATTTCGGGTTCCGGATTTTATGCCCAGGCCTAGTTGAAAGGCATTCTAAACTCAGATCAATCAATATAGTAACTAGTCAATTTTGTAATATTAAATACGTTTTTCCAAAGTCAACTTAATCAATAGATAAAGCATATCAAAAGAAAATTTCTAAGCTTTAGGTTTCAGAATTCAACATAAAAATATCACCATATGATTAGGACACAAAAGTCAAGGATATTGCCCTACATGTGGCCTTTCAATTCGGTTAAAAAACAAATTAGTTAAATTGTTTATTGTAAATCCTTGTTGGGCAACCCAGAGTTGGTAGCAACTGGTAAAGCCTTCTTTTTCAAGGGTAGAGGTGCCAACTGATTTTGATCCCAGGCCCAAAGGATATTATGGTCTTAGGCCCATAACATTTTGAACTAAAAAAATTCTTGTTAGGCTTGAGCTGCAATTTTCAGCTGATAACTCTTGTATCATGTGTTTGGTTGGGCTTTAATATGGTCGAGAAGAAAAAAGGGTTTAAAATGTTAGAAAACAATATGTACGAGACTTATCCGAAAATATAATAAAAAATAAGGGGTTTTATTCCAAACGTATTATTGAACTTTTGAGACTCGTCTCGAATCGCAGCAAAGTCGACGCCGGATTGAGCGATCCACCGTACCTGACTTCTCCGATGGCGATCATCTACGCGGTTGTGGCGAGGGGCACGGTGGTGTTAGCGGAATTCAGCGCCGTCACGGGAAACACAGGCGCAGTGGTGAGGCGGATTCTCGAGAAGCTTTCGCCGGAGAACACCGACGAGAGACTCTGTTTCTCCCAAGACGGATACATCTTCCACATCCTCAGATCCGATGGGCTTACCTTTCTCTGTATGGCCAACGATACCTTTGGAAGTAAGCCTCGCTCTGATGAAACTTTGCCATTGTGATTTTGAATGAAGTGTCTCTGATTGATTCAGAGTCTTTGGTTCGCTTTGTGTAGGAAGGATTCCGTTTTCGTATTTGGAAGATATACATATGAGGTTCATGAAAAACTACGGGAGAGTGGCGCATCATGCTCCAGCTTACGCAATGAATGACGAGTTCTCGAGGGTTTTGCATCAGCAGATGGAGTTTTTCTCTAGTAACCCTAGTGTTGATACTCTCAATCGTGTCCGAGGAGAAGTCAGTGAGGTTAAAGAGTGTTTCTTTGTGTAGTTCCCATTGAAAAGGCAGAACCTTTAAGTCTATATCTTTGGCGAAAGTTTTTCACTTTGTTTGTTTGTTTGTGTTGTTTACTAGATTCGATCGGTGATGGTGGAGAACATTGAGAAGATAATGGAGAGAGGTGATAGGATTGAGCTTCTTGTTGATAAAACAGCAACTATGCAAGATAATTCGTTTCACTTCAGGAAACAGTCTAAGCGCTTACGCAGAGCTCTTTGGATGAAAAACGCTAAGCTCTTGTAAGAATCTCTCTGTCACTTGTAGATTCTCTTGGATGATAATAAGAAGGCCTAGTGTACTGATATGTTTCTTAAAATAGAGATAGATAATGTACCAGCTGACTTGGGAGATTTCATATCTCTGTTGTTTTGGCTTATAATGTTTATATGGATATGATCATTAGAATGAATCGTTGCTAGGTTTAAACGAAGTTGCTATTATTGTTTGTGTTTGACAGGGTAGTGTTGACGTGCTTGATAGTTCTCGTGCTGTACATCATCATCGCTTCTTTCTGTGGAGGCATTACTTTGCCGTCCTGCAGATCTTGATCTCTGAGGCTTTATCGACGTTAATGGCACTTCAAAAGCTTTTTAACCGGAAACACATCACTGTTTTGTAAATTAAGATCTGAGGTTACAAGTCATTGTCTTCCTCGCTTATGTAATTCGTGTAAATGCCGAAATGATACAGAGTTCCATTTAAATACTTTTCATTTTCCTTTTGAATTTAGTAACTTGAGTGAGTTTTGTTCTATGTATTTCCAACACTTTATCTGGTTTGTACTTATGAATCTTGGAGAGCACATATTCGTTGTTTATGTTTGTTAAAATTGCTGCTTTTTTTCTGTTTCTCAACATTTCTTGTTTATAACTATTTCTCTCACACATGTTCAATAGTTTCTGTTCCGGTACATTAACATACGAAGTACTTATATTTTCCCTCAAAGAATTTACAAGGAGAAAACGTTCCAGGAAAAAAAACGAGAACACACAGGTTACTATACATCCTCAGGCGCATCTTTAAGTCTTAGCAGATGAGTCCAGTTTCTGTTTCCCTTTGAGATTATGAACCAAACAAATCACAAATGTCTAACTCGGAAGATCAAAGATCGTCTGGGAAGATGAACTGAAGATCTTGGTTGTCTCTGTACACTTGAACCAGAGCTGCAGCTTTGTATACAAACAAACCAACCATGGCTGGAACTATCTGAAATTGTATAGAGAAAGCGCGTATTTAGATTTGTCAAAAACATGTGGAAAAGAAAGGGCGTACAGGAACTTTAAAATAACAACTTTGTAGCTTCTTTTTTTCTGTGCACAGAAAATAAGAACTTTATAGCTAGATCTTGCAAACACATAGCTGAGAGAACCCAGAAGGAAATAATGTACGAATATAGAGATGGAGACTTGACAAGTATTAGACTTTCAAACTCTCAAAAGCATACATAAGCAATACAAGCTTAGAAATAGCTTACCTGAAAGTCGAACAAGTCATTTTGGAAGTACTTGTGAGAGAGTATCCACAGAGCATAGATTGCAGCTGGGATCACTAGACGTGGGGAAGAGAGTGCCATGCCACTCCCCCTGATTGTTCTCTCTAAGAAGTCTTCAAGGTCTTCACTTCTAATCCCGATTCTGAGGTTGGGACAATACAAAAGCAAGTTAAGAGCAACGTGACTAATGAAAACTATTCCATTGAGAAAGTGACCAGGCTTATCAGACAAAAAACGTTTTGATGAACTAGCATCTTTACTTTTTAATCTTCCTTTTCAGGAAGATATTGGGAACAGCTTCACGTGAAACACCATCCGCATATCCGTACAGAAGCTGAAGGTACAAGCAACTGCACTGGAAACAGATTCGGTTAGGAGTATGCGAGTGCATTAGTAAGTATGTTGCAGAACTTATAAATTACAATCTCAGGGTCCATTTTTCTTCAATCATTAAAATAGAGAACTAACCTGAAAAGAACTCCAACTCCATAACTGACGGCAGCCTGTTTAGATAAAACATTATTTCTTTAAAACATAGTTTCATGAAGATGCTTAATCGTATGATGATCGACCTTGAAAAGAAAAACAAACACCCATGAGAGAGCTAACCTGGGGTGATAAAGCTAGTAAGCAATATCCGCTGCACCCGGTTCCAATTACAATTGACAGGTACATCAGTTCACGCTTCAGCTACAAAAGAAAAATGACACAAAAGCAATAATCATTCAGAGGTGACTAATATAAACCAACGCATCCAAATTAACAACTGGAATCCCGTACTGAACAGCTATTTCTCACAAATAACTATTCTGGTAAGTCATACTGCTATGACTGGTAGACTAATCAAAGAAACATACTGAAAGGAATAATCATACAGCTTCATATTTCAGAAAGTTCAGTTTCTTCCTCCGCTCGCTATCATCCCGTAATGCCTGTAATAAGACCCGAAAGAGTTATGAGGAAGCAGATGAAGCGCAGCCAGCTATTGTAATGAGAAACAAAGACAGGGAACTAGAAACATTCGAAAAAGAGATGACACACCTTAGCTAGAGCTTTCTTATTCATGGGGACGGACTCACTTTCCCCAGCAATCCATTCTTGGGTCGGTTTAAGTTTCAAGAAACCGCTTTCATCATCATCTGCGCCATCTACCAAGCTCTCCTGCATAATTCCAAGTGAGAAAATTTCCTCCATGAAAGCAAACTAAGCTCACTGTCATGTTGCAACATGATAATAAATCTCTCAAACTATCCCTGAATACATGATATAATGGATTTTAAATCTTCAAAAGCAAAAAAAAAAGCTCAGTGTCATGTTCTTGACTATGGACTGATAGTTTACAACTTAGAAGTAAAACATACAAGCTTGATCAACTAGCTAAACTACCAATGAGCATATGAAAGAAACCAGATTTAACCATTTCGATGATACTATCAAAAGAAAGATTCATGCTTTCATCTATCGATTAACATAGTTTACCTGATCATCTTCTAGTCCAATAGCTGAAGAAGCACCATTGGAGTTAAGATCAACAGATTCGAGAACTTCCCGTAACCAGAGCCTATCAGAGACTTTGGAAATGAAATCTCCATTCTCTTCTCTGTCTTTCAAGAACATTTGCAGCACATCCTCCTCCTCCACAAGCTCACTCACTAAAAATCACCAAAGACGCATTTATATTTTCACAAGCTATGAGAATCATTCGAGCAGGAATACTCATAGTGGAGATAAAACGTATAAAGAGAAAGAGAAGAAATGTATTGTTACCAGAGCGAGAAGCGGCGTTAAAGGCGGACAAGCGTCGGGAATTCCTGCTCGGAAGTTTCCGAAGGGGGTACGGGGGAGAAAGCCTCGCGTGCGGAGGAGGAATGGCGCCGCCGGAGAACCACGCAGCGGCGGGAATCGAGAGAGTCTCCATGTGCGACGGCCACTGGTGGTTCCAGAAGAAGTAACAGTAGTGAGCTTATCTGACTTTGATGGAGAGAACAAAAAGTTACAAGAACAAGTCCTTTTTATTCTTCGTATATTTCAGTTTCGCCCTTAATTCAGTTTAATAACTCTTTGAGTCCCTGAGTAAACATTCTTATTACTCTTTTTTGCTCACCATTTTTCTCTGCCAACAACTTTTAAAAATGATTATTGGGAGACAGTAATTGTTTCCTACCACTCATTGTTTTTCCTTCTTTTTCCTTAATTAAAAAGAGCCGGGTGATTTTGTAAGGAAATGGGAATATAAGGGCTATGTATGAAATAAAGACTAACATATAACTGTAGAAAAGGAGAGGTTTTTGCCAATGTGAAGAGAAGAAGCATCAAAAAGAGAGCTCGAACTCTTCCGCCGTCGTCGTCGGAGAATACATCAGAAGACTCATAAGGAATACAAGAACAGTTGAGGGAGATGGAGAAAGTGAAGATAGAAGAAATCCAGTCCACAGCTAAGAAACAGAGGATTGCTACTCACACTCATATCAAAGGCCTTGGTCTCGAGGTTCTTCTTCTTCTCCTCCTTCTCTCTACCCACTGAACATCTCTCTTTGAATACTAGTAGCTTGTTCGTATAGCTCCAAGTTCGTTCGGGTTTAGTAAAGTTTTAACCTTTAAGACTTTCTTTGGTTCTAGTTCATTCTAAACCTCAGATTTCATCTGCAAAGCTTCAATCTTTTAATGCATTTGTTATAAGATGTTGTGCTGAAGGATGCTCTGAGACCAGACTTGCCTTTGTGATGCTCACTCATTGTGTTTTCATTAACTGTCTGTGGCTCTTTTACTAGTGTGATCTGTTTCTATAGCTTGTACAATAGTCTCCGTTGCTAATCCTGCGTCTCCTTGTTCTAGCCAACTGGAATACCTATACCATTGGCGGCTGGATTCGTAGGTCAACTTGAGGCTAGAGAGGCAGCTGGTCTTGTGGTCGACATGATCAAGCAGAAGAAAATGGCTGGCAAGGCTCTTTTGCTCGCTGGACCTCCTGGAACTGGCAAAACAGCTTTGGCTCTTGGAATATCCCAAGAGCTGGGAAGTAAGGTAATCTTAGATGTCTTCATTTTGCATCTTCTTAGTGTATCCACATGATGTATGAAGGGATTTTATTCACTTTTAGCTTATGTTATTTGGTTTGTTATTTGTATTTGCAGGTTCCCTTCTGTCCAATGGTTGGATCTGAGGTTTACTCATCAGAGGTTAAGAAAACTGAGGTTCTCATGGAGAATTTTAGACGTGCCATTGGTCTACGTATCAAGGAAACCAAAGACGTCTATGAAGGAGAGGTGTGCTACTGCTACACTTTTCAGTTTCTTGTGTAGTAATATGTCTCTTTTCCCTTAGATTACTAACATGTTTTCTTTGAGTTCCAGGTTACGGAGCTGTCCCCAGAAGAAACTGAAAGCCTTACCGGAGGTTATGGTAAAAGCATCAGCCATGTTATCATTGGGCTCAAGACAGTCAAAGGAACCAAACAACTGAAGTTGGATCCCACTATCTACGACGCCTTGATTAAGGAGAAGGTTAGTTCTTTTCATCAGTTTGAATTACCAGGTCACCATCTCCGGAAGTTCTTCTTATATTTACTGTTTGACTCTCAGGTAGCTGTCGGAGATGTTATATACATTGAAGCAAACAGTGGAGCTGTCAAGCGTGTGGGTAGAAGTGATGCTTTTGCCACGGAATTCGATCTGGAAGCAGAAGAATATGTTCCACTTCCGAAAGGAGAGGTTCACAAAAAGAAAGAGATAGTGCAGGTTTACCTTTCTTTGACCTTTGCTTATCCCAAGAACCCTCCTTTCTGTGTAGTAGTAATTGTCATCATTGTCAACATTACCTTCTTCTATTGATTTGTGTAATGAATGTGTTTTAATCTTGCGTTGTACATTTGTTCTTGTGTGCTATCCTCTTAAAACTTTCTTGACTTTGGTTAGGATGTCACACTTCAAGATCTGGATGCAGCAAATGCTCAACCTCAAGGTGGGCAGGATATACTTTCTTTGATGGGTCAAATGATGAAACCACGGAAGACTGAGATCACTGATAAGCTGCGGCAAGAAATTAACAAGGTGATCTTCACTAAGACCTAAATGATTCTTGTTTAAATTTTGCTAGAGGACTAATGGTATGTAATATCTGATTATTGCAGGTCGTGAACCGTTACATAGATGAAGGTATTGCAGAGCTTGTTCCAGGAGTTCTATTTATTGATGAGGTAATCCTAATAAGTTTGTTGTTATTCCACGCTTAGGATCAGCTGGAATAACATATTTTGAAACTACAAAACTTCAGGTTCATATGCTTGATATGGAGTGCTTTTCATACTTGAACCGTGCTCTTGAGAGCTCATTGTCTCCTATAGTGATATTTGCAACAAACAGAGGTGTTTGCAACGTAAGGTGAGGAGAAGCGTTGAAACCTGTCATTTCACTCTTTGAAAGTCATGTGAGCTTTGGTTCATTTTGTAACTGTGTATCACTTTACTTTGCAGAGGGACTGATATGCCAAGTCCCCATGGTGTCCCTATTGACTTGTTGGATCGGTTGGTTATTATCCGGACTCAAATCTATAATCCCTCTGAAATGATACAGGTTATTTTGATTGTCACTTTAGGTTTTCGATTTCGATTAGTTAACAACATTCTAATAAAATGTATAATGTTGTTAGATTATAGCCATTCGTGCACAAGTGGAAGAGCTAACAGTGGATGAAGAATGCTTGGTCCTACTCGGGGACATTGGTCAAAGAACATCCCTAAGGTTTAATACTAAGATGTCATATGCCCTTGCCAAGAAATTATTATCTATGTCATATCTAAACCTTTGTTGTGCATTCACTCTCAGGCACGCGGTTCAGCTTCTGTCTCCTGCCAGCATTGTGGCTAAAATGAATGGACGTGACAGTATCTGCAAGGTAATTGTGAACTTTTGAACCTTAGAGCAGAGTCCAAAAAATAAATGTCATGTTGTTATATGTTCCAATGCAATTTCTTTGGTATTTCAATTTGTGACAGGCTGATATAGAGGAAGTAACATCACTCTACCTGGATGCCAAATCTTCAGCAAAGCTTTTGCACGAGCAACAAGAAAAATACATCTCATGAGAAACACTAATGGATGTGTTTTAGTTTTCTCCGGTTGCATCTCTTTTAACTATTTTGTAATCCCTAAGGCATGGAGGAATCTGAATCTAATGGGATATAATTGGTTTTCTCTGTGACCAATACTTTGCTCGATCTTGAGATTGTAACATTAGTTTGGTTTATTCATGTTTAGTTATTGAAATCCGGTTGGGAGTAGAGTCAAAGTGGGAGTAAACCGAAAAACTAAAACTTAAGTGTTGTGCTGCAGTAGTCTGATTGTTCACACTTTTGAGAGAAAGGCTAGTCATATTTGTGGTGAATGTTATGTATTAGTCAAGTGATGAACATCTTACGAGTTTAAAATCTGAAGCACTTCCCTAAGAAAATGTGGTAACGAAAGGGCCCAACCCAAAATAGGTTCATTTGCTTAAGTTCTTCAATACACAAAAGAATGAATACTCAAAGGTCCCACGGGTTACTGGATTCAAAGTCCAATGTCCTAACCACTAGACCATGGGACCATTTTTGCTGACCTATAATTTTTTGTTCTATTTTAACTGACTTAGACCATCTCCGTTCATAAGAATTTTTATGGGGTTCTTTAATTTTTTTTTTTACTTTTTTTATTTAAAAAAAAAGTTAAAAAAAAAAAACTAATCATAGACCGCCACGTAGCAGTGGGATCCACGAAACAGTACAAAAAACAATTATAAACTAAAAGTTTTTAGAGATGGATTCTTAGGAAAAGTGATGGAATTCACCACCTTTTTAATTTAAAAACTCTTTAGGAACTCTTTGATGGACATGCTCGTATACATTGGGTAACGGTGAATTGTTTATCGGTATTTTCTTAATAGTTGCGAAAGTGTATGGTGTGACATTTTGTCAATGTCTCCATGTGATCTGCGAGTAGTAGTCAAAGAGAGCAACAGAGTAGGTCCGGTATTAATCAGAGCCGTTCATCTATGTATTATTTTCTTGCATAACCGTGTGACTATCTTGCCTCACAAATTTAAATTTGTTTACTGGTTATGAACTTTTCTGTAATGCTATATCTAAATTTATTATAGTTAAAAAGGATCTGGAAGAGGGATTTGATTTGACTGATGGGGAAGGCATCTCTTGGGATGTTCCATAGGTATTTCATTATTATTGTACTTAGCATGTGCCTTTCTTTCCTATGCCAAACACAAAAATACAAATTTCTATAAAGCATAGTTCTTTAAAACTTATCAAAAAATCATTTATTTGCATTTGTTCTTGTCATTCCTTTTCTAAGCTTGAAACTAGTTTCAAAATTCAAAAAAGAAAACTTGTATAATAACTAAAATTTCTATCACAAATTCCTCTTATATTTCCAGGCAAGTAGTATTAAACTTCACAATCACTAGTAGCCAATGTCCTTTTCTCAAATGTGTTCTCTTTTTGTCTATACATTTAAAAATAAAATAAAACCATTTTATCTAAAAAATGTCACCATACAAGTAAGTGTGTGTGTTTGCCTAAAGTAATGTTAATTTTTGTCGTATTATGATGGTTTATGCCTAGATTATTTGAGAACCACTGATAAAAAAAACTCTATCTACAATTGCTGCTCATATCATTCCATAAAAAAGCTTCTGAATTGAACTGTCTTTTTAGACTGTGGGCAAGTCTTTTAATGTCCTTACTGGAGCTTGATATGCTCACCGAACGGGTGTTAATTTAAATCTTGTTTCGTGATATAGTTATATGTTTTTACATGATAATATATTATATATAAAATATACTTATCTTGACTAATTAAAAATAAATATAAAGTAAACAAACGTAATATGGTTATTCATTTGTAACCGTCAATTGTATAATAAAATTTATATCCCGGTAAAAGTAATGTCATTTGTTTACATATGAGTTTTTGTCAATTAATAAAAGAATTAGTTGGGATATTTTTAACAAAAGTATAATATTATTTCTATATTATCCGTATATCTTATTAAAAACTTAGCACATAAAATCTATAATATAAATTTTTACTTATGTATTTATATTTTGTTTAATGATATTTTTAAACATATAGGTTATTTGAATACTTTTAGGTTCATATGAACCTACCCGGACCCGGAAGGATCAACTCAAACCCCGTTTAGAAATTTATAATATCTACATGTAGTTTAGTTTTAGAACAACAAAAAACGATATCAAAAAATTGATTTCTATTCGGATGGATACTTGGATGAATGTGAATAAATAAAAACTATTTATTAACCGGTTGGAATCTTTGTCACGAATGAAATAATTTTATTAAATTATTATGATTAACACGTAAAATAAGTGATGTTAATTATTATAATAAATATAATTAATAAAGTAATTAGAAAAATAAAAAAAAAAATATAATAAAACATTTTAAAATTTGGATAAGACAACATTCTGTTTTAATAATATAGATAGAGATAACCCTTTTACAAGTCGTTGTTGCATTAATGAGTTATATAGGTCACTTATTAATCATACAATTATTGATATACATTTAAAAAATTACAGAAATTGGAAAAAGACTGGTTCAATGGTGTGTACAATGAATCCTGCAAAATTAGACAACGCACACAAACAAAACACACTCCTTTCTCTTCCCATCCTTTGTCTTCCTCCCACATTCTTCTTTCTTTCTTCTCCCAAGAATTAACACAATTTCCCAGATCCAAAGCTCCTTTTCTTTTATAAACTCTTTCAGAAGGAACTAAAGAATCTCAGCAACCATCTCTTGTTCAATAAACTCAGAGAAAAGCAAAAGTACACACTAAAACATTAATCTTAACTTTCTTTATTTTTTTTTGTATTAT
Source organism: Moricandia arvensis (assembly GCA_905132765.1). Taxonomy (NCBI): domain Eukaryota; kingdom Viridiplantae; phylum Streptophyta; class Magnoliopsida; order Brassicales; family Brassicaceae; genus Moricandia; species Moricandia arvensis. The sequence continues at coordinate 51,187 of CAJHQP010000461.1, forward strand.
CTCTTCATTCACTTTTTAGTATCTTCAGAGATTCAAAGACAAAATCCTCTAGAAACTGCTTCAAGTTTCTTTCTACTTGATCAACCTCATGACCCACTTCCCATAAAAAGCACCAACCATATTTCACATTTCAAAATATCTTTCTTAGCCTTTATTTACTTTTTTTTGAGACAAGAATTCGATACAATCTTGTGTTCTGCTGATTTGTTGTTTTACAATACAAAAATATGGACCGGAGAAGAGGGTGCAAGATCAGGAAGAGAGGTGGTTCTTCATCATCATCTTCTTCTCTAGCTCGTCAAAACCGCTTCAAACGCGCAATTTTCGCCGGAAAAAGAGCCGCTCAAGACCACGGCGGCTCAGGAACTCCGGTTAAGTCCATCTCCGCCGCTAAAACTCCCGTACTCTTGTCGTTATCTCCGGAAAAACTTCATGTAGATCAGTTTCAGAAACTCCCCGTGTCAGCGAGGAAGCTGGCGGCAACGTTGTGGGAGATCAGCGACGGCGGGACAGATCCTGCCCTAAACTCCGACAAAGATAACTTGAGAAGCAAGAAAACTTCTAGACATAGAAAGAAGAAACCAACAGAGATCTCTTCCCATGATTACCCGCCATACTCATCCCAGGTTAGGGTTTGCTTTTGTTTCAAGTTTCCTCTGTTTTTTTCTATCCTTTTCTTGAACTCCAAGTTTTGATGATCAAAATTCGACAGAGAATCGTTCATGGTGAAGATATAATTCGTAGAAGATCAACAGATCCTCAGAAACAACAACTAATCGAATATAAAACCACCTGCACAAACACTGTACGATATTCTTTCTTACAAAACAGCTCTTTCTTGTGTAAGAAGAAACCTATGATTAGTTAAACCCTAAACCTAACAGGTGAAAACTCGTTTCAAGAACGTAAGCGAAGGTTTAAAAACGTCTAAAGAGCTCGTGAAGGTCTTAAAACGTATCGGTAAGCTCGGAGACGATCACAAGACAGCAAGCAACCGTTTAATCTCTGCTCTGGTTTGCGAACTAGACAGAGCAAGATCTTCTCTAAAGCATCTGATGAGTGAGTTCGACGCAGAGGAGGAGGAGAAGCAGAGGTTAATAGAGAAGCTTCGAGAAGAGGCGGTGGTTGAGAGAAAGCTCAGGCAACGAACGGAGAAGATGAACAGAAAGCTAGGGAGGGAGCTAGCGGAGGCTAAGGAGAAAGAGAGGAAGATGAAGGAGGAGATGGAGAGAGAGAAGAGAGCGAGAGACGTTCTCGAGGAGGTGTGTGATGAGCTCGCAAGAGGGATCGGAGAAGATAAGAAAGACATGGAGAAAGAGAGGGAGATGATGCGTGTAGCTGATGTTTTGAGGGAAGAGAGGGTTCAGATGAAGCTTATGGAGGCGAAGTTCGAGTTCGAGGAGAAGCACGCCGCCGTGGAGAGGCTGAAGAAGGATCTCCGGAGGGTTCTTGATGGTCAGGAGGGTAAAGGGTCGTCGGAGATTGGTCGGGTTTTGGAGATAATAGATGGTTCTGATGATGAGGAGGAGGATGAGAGTGATCTTAAGTCTATTGAGCTGAACATGGAGAGTGGAAGTAAATGGGGTTATGTAGAAGATGATGATCCTGTGGAGAAGAGATCAGTGGTTGTTGATAATGGGGAGAGAGATGAATCTTTGAAGACTCTAAAAGATTACATTGTTTCCAATATGAGATTCATCGGTCCCTCTTCGTCGGAGCAGTGGAATCATCGGCACTTACCGAGCGTAGAGTTTGTGTAATCACTGGAGCTAGAGCCGGTAGTACCAAACTTTTTGTTAATGTGTATACTTCTTCCTTATCGGTGTTTTATTCAATTTAATTATTGAGTTAATCTTGAAAAACAATTATATTGACTGTCATAATTGTAATATAAACCACTATAAATTTTGATAGCATACGCATCATGTTTCGCCTTGATAGAAATGTATCTTTTTAGCCGGAATTTATAACCTACTAGTTTGTAATAATGTAGATGTTGTAGTTTCATTCGATTTCAAGAGTAAGATGTGTGTCTGTTTAGAGGAGAAGGTATTGGATAACTAATCAGTTTGTGATTTAAAAGCAATGAATGTGGGAGATATCAATCCAATCATGTTTCTATTGAATAAGATGCTCAGGTACATTATTGTATATTTGTTTGAGTTTGTGAATATATTTATTAAAGGATTTTTTTTTATTTTCTTGGCATGATTGTATACATACAACACATGGAAACGCAGGGTCAGTGTAAAATCATAATAGAAACAAGAATTAGAATAAGAACAACGAACAATAATGAGATATAATTGATGCCAGAATGGATTAGTTTCAAGTTTTGGAATATAAAAATGAAACAACAACGAGGTTTACTCTGTTATTGTGTGGACATGGAACAGCCTCGTTGCATCTTCCCATGTGAACTTGTCTCAACTATCCGTTACGTTTTCACCCCTATTTGTTTTGTCGTAAGACTAAAATTCAATCAAAACGTTACTTTAAGTCATAGATGATAAGAAAAAAAACGGGAAGTGGGTCTTTCTTTCCTATAGATATTGACTAGTAACACATGAAAGGTAGGGTCTTTAGGGTTATAGGGACCCAATTGCTGTGAATATCTTGTATTTTTGTGATCAACGTTTTTCGTGTGAAGTTAAACATTACAAAACTGATTAAGATTGAACTGTACTAATTAGTAAAGTAAAAGAAGTATTGGGTACCACTACCATAAGAAAAGGTCAAAATGCTAAAAACATTGGCCTAATACAGGTAGAGATCTTGTCAGTATGTTCTAGTCAAGTGTATGTGTGGCTTTATCCCTTTGTCTCCCTTTGTCTATATAAACTTTTTTTTTGATAAGTATGTGAATTTCATTATTATGGTAATGGTCATGACAATTGTCTGTATAAACTTTGAAAAGTTCAATAAAGGTATTGGTGGATTTGTTGGCTCACCTCTAGCTACGAACAAAGTTTATATATAAAACTCTGAATGGTAACATGCGGGGGATAACTGCGGTACGATTTTAATGGTAACAAAAACATATAAATACATAGGTATATGTAGAGATTTTGTTATTATTTAAGGTGGTGTGGTGCCGTCCTTAAGCCTAACAACCTAGACATTAAAACAACTCACCCAAACAAGTTAATGGATTATGTATAAATTTGAAGATTGAACGAACATAAGAAACAACATAGACGATGAAAAGAAGACAAACTCAATCTGATAATGCTTTCTTGACGTTGGTAGTGAGTACTGACGTCGAACGTAGGGTCTTGTTTTCTTATCTGCATGTAAAAGATAATGGCAAGTATGTATTAATTTAAAATGAAAGTTATGATGTTGATTACGAGACAACACTCGCGAGTTTTCGGAAAGGATTGATTGAGAGTGCGATCATATCGAACTCGATCAAGAAGAGAGAGGAGAAGAACGAGAATTTACTTTCTAATGCAGTAAGTCATGGTCAATGGATTTTGTAATTTAAGCAAGTGAAACTAAACTAAAAGACTTAATTTAAGACTACGTCAAAAACATTAAGCATGCGCTGAGGAACTGTTGTTTCTTGCAGAATAACCAACCTTTTTGGCTTGCTCTTAGTTTGCAAGAGCTCTTGTATTGAAAAATGGCTTCATGCTGGTCACAAATGTCCGTTTCGTGGTCTCAAGTTACTTTCACGACTAACAATTTTTTTTTATCAGCAACTAACAATTACTACCTCAATTTCATTTTAATTGTCATTTTTAATTTTTATCAAATTAAAAAAATATTTAATTTTACATATTTTTAAAAATAAAAATATTATTATCTATAAATCTAACTATATTTAAACCAATAAAAATAAAATAACATACAAAAATAATAAATCTGTATTAAAAATATAAAATGATATTTATTTTGAAACAAAACTTTTTCTACCACGATAAAAAAATCGAAACGGATAAAATATTCTGTTTAGCAAAAAAGAACTAACAGTTATTCTTTGTAAATTTGGTATTAATTTTTTGAATAATTAGTAGGTTTTAGATTTGTGGGCCCACATATTTCGTAGAGAGTTCACCGGAAGAAATACGTGTATGTCTCTGATTGGTTCCGTTTAGGCATATCAAAGTATTTCGTTGGACCAAAAGTTGATGTGATGAGTGACTGGTCAAGGACTTCTTAAATTCAGGCTACGTGAAAACAGTGAGGAGCTAAGGGCATATGCATTGGCAATCCTTAAGGAATCCTTAGAAGTTAATCAAGTGATTAATGAATTATAATAATAATAATTTGGTTACCTTTACTAGGAATCAGTCCGTAAACAAGGTCTTGAAGGACTTGATCCTTAGTGCACGTGTCACAAGAAGAGAGGGTCGGTCTTCTTCTTCTTCCTTCTTCCATTGTCATAAAAATCTTATTTTTTTTTATTTCCCTTTTCGCAAATGTTCAGGATTTTTACCGACTTTGTGATCCCGGTGAGTGTTTACCTTCACAGATTTGTTTGTGGGATTGACGAAAGTCACTGTTTTTTTGTGTGTGTTTGAATTGTCTTCGTTGTGGTGCTCTGTTTTGAGGTGAGTGTTGAATGATGCATTAGGATTTTGATAGTTTTTCTCAATTCTGCTCAATAGAGGAGTAAAGTGTCGATTTTTTGTTTGTGAGATTAGTTTCCGATGAGAAAAGTCTTTGTCTTTTTTGGTTTTCATTGTCTTTGTTGTGCTCTGTTTCGAGCTGAGTAGTGATGCATTTTTCTTCTCTGCTTTTTTTTTGAATCTGTTAGATTTCCCTTGAAAGGGGAGTTAAGTTTTGCTTTTTGAATACTGGTTTTGAAAATAATGTTCTTTTGTGGGAATTCTCGTTTGGTTTTAGCATTGTGCTTTTGATAGCACGAGACTGTGAGTTTTTTTAATATGATAAATTTCAGGAGACAGAGAGAACAGGTTTGGGGCTATGTGATTGAAGGAAGAAGAACGATTGTATTTTTCTATTTGTAAGGACTCTATATTCAGAAACACCAATAGACACATAAATTTGCTTACAATCCTTAACTATTTAAAAAAATATATATATTACTAAACTAATCCTAAGGACTCTAAAGTGGAGTACACCACTGCATATGCTCTAAGCTGAAAAATAAAGCACTTCAGTTTAAACTAGGTGTGATGAATGTTGACAAAAAAAAAACTAGGTGTGATGACGTGGCAAACACACATGCAATAAAGCAATACACATGCAACACCTGGACAAAACCCATATGTGTGCAAACGTTGTTTCGAAAAACTCAAAAGCTTAAGTGAGAGAGATCACTGAGAAGCTCTAGAGAGACCACAAAAACCTCCTTGTCTTCTCTCCAGCGGCGATTTTTGTACCCATTATCAATCTTTAGCGCTCTCGTGGCGAGTGTTGTGTACGCGGGAGCGTTCATGGAGGCGGAGGCGACGGTCTTTCCGGGGTTCAAGTTCTCGCCGACGGACGTGGAGCTGATCTCGTATTACCTGAAGCGGAAGATGGACGGTTTGGAGCGGTCCGTCGAGGTTATACCGGAAACCGCTATTTACAACTTTGAGCCTTGGGATTTGCCCGGTTTGTCTTTTGTTTCTCCTCTTTGTTGATCCTCTGATTACACTCAGGAGTCAGGGCTCTGGCAAGAAAAAACACAAAACTTACTATTTTGGGTGCAGTCAGATCTCGTTATCAGTTATTCAGAACGTACTTACTATTTTGGGTGTCCTGCTTCGATCTTGTTATTACTCTTGTAAGGGCATGATTATTATCTTACCATGGAGTTCTTAGATTTGTTTTAAGAGATGTTTATTAGCTTTTAACTGAGAAAACTTGAGAATCGTCATTTAAATAAGAGATATAAGAGACGTTTTTAGCCGAGATTTGTAAAAATAAAAGTGAAATTATAAGTTAAGAATCTCATCGTAAGAGACTCGGGATAATCATGGTCTACTGGTACCTTTTCCCGGACTGCAACATGTGTCTAGTGAAGTGTTCTTGAGATCCTTAACTTTCCTGTTTTATTTTTGTTTCTAGATAAGTCGATAATTAAATCTGATAGCGAATGGTTCTTCTTCTGTGCCCGTGGCAAAAAGTACCCACATGGGTCACAGAACAAGAGAACAACCAAGGTGGGATACTGGAAAGCCACTGGAAAAGAACGTGATGTTAAGTCTTCTTCTCAAGTGATTGGAACAAAGAGGACGCTTGTCTTCCACATTGGTCGTGCACCAAAAGGTGAAAGAACAGAATGGCTTATGCACGAGTACTCCATAAAAGGAGCATCACCGGTAAAACTTTTTTAACCATTTCATATAATCTTTCAAGAGTCTCCATAGTTGATTATGTTGGTGTGTATTCTAGGATGAGCTTTGGTTGTTTGCTATAGTTGATTATGTTGGTGTGTATTCTAGGATGATGCTTTGGTTGTTTGCCGGCTCAGGAGGAACAGAGAATCTCGTACTTGTACAATTCAGAAGACACCAGATGAGCCGATTAAGTTAGCAGCCGAGAAGCATATGATCTTGCAAAATGGTGTGGCTAGTTCAGAGAGCCCGTCTGATTGGGACAGCATGATTGATTTTTACCTTTCATGTGACTCAGGGGAGAACCTTCTCGCTGAGATGGCAGAAACAGTAGAAAATTTACAGGTTTGTCCCCCTTTGTTACACTTTTTGTTGATGAATATTCATCAGTCCGGTCGTGAGATTTTGGGTGATATAAACATTTTAATATAGATTTTGATAAAAAAATTATCATAATTTAGGGCCGACCAAACCCATGTATATTAGGTTTTTTTCAAATTTGAACCTGAAGACCAATGTTTCATTTGGATATGATATTGATATTGATATTGATCTATCGTTTGCGCATCCATATACTTGTTTGATAGTTTTGAATATATATATTAATCCTTGTTTTAAAAGTCGGCCGCCTAGGCGTGAAGTGGTCATCATCCGCCCAGATTTATGCCAAATTGTTGTAAAAATTTGGATGTCCGATTTTATCTCGTTTTTTTTATTTTATTTTTATTTTTAATAATATTTTATCTATTTATTTAATCTCAAATTTGATATATATATATATATATATATATATAACTTATATTCATAATTTTGATGAAAATTATACTATATTAAGTTTATATATTTTATTTGTGTGTTTTATACGATTCTAAACATGAAAATCTATTAATGTTATACACAACTAAAGATTAATATATTTTATAATATGTTAACTAATCTAAAAATTATGCTCCGCATAATTCCCTAATTTTCTCTTTAAGCGCAAGACCCAACTTTACTGCCCGACTAGCACGTGGTGTGTTCCCGAACAGGGATACTAACGTTTCACATAGGGCATGCATGAAAAATTGTAATCTCAGATTTTTCTTGATGACAATTGGTTGATGGTTCTTTATTCTTGCACATATTGATGAAATCTTGTGTGTATGTGTGTGTTTAGGTTCATAAGGAAGATGATTTCTTTGCGGATATCCTAAGGGACGACCTAATCAATCTTGACGAAGCCATGATGACAGGGAATACACTAAACGAAGTCCCAACACTTGAATCAACATCAAAGGCGAGTAGGGTACTTCCTTTACCAAACATGATAGACAAACAGATGGCTTCACTGTTAGAGGAAAGACCATCACAGGAGAAGAAAGAAGCACTCTCGAACTGCTTCGTGGGTCTATTCTCGATCAAAACGGTTAACAAGGGAAGATGGGATCTTATAATATGTGCAGTGGCTCTCATTGCAGTGTTGTTTTATCTAGGGTAAGATGTGGGATATTATATTACGTTTTATTATAAGTCTGTGTAAGTTGTAGGAACCGATGTCCTGAGTTCTTGGGCGTTACTTCCTCCCCATGTTTATGTTTTTTGTGTATGATAGGGAGTTTATGTTTTGATGTTTCAACCTTTTTTTTGTCAAATCTGGGTCTAGCGATACGGGTATTCGGGTCAGGTTCGAGTAAAAATGGATCAGTTCCGGATTTTTCGCGTTGAGAAGTTTTTGACTGTGTAACTCAGTTTGCAACTTTTAAAATCAAAAATGTCATTTTAATACATTTATCTGTGATTACTTTGATCATTAGTATAAAGTAAATTTCGTGGGAAAAAGATTGAAAGTATCCAATCTTGTGGATATGGTTCGATCGGGTGATCTATACAGTATACATAAGATAAGTTGAAATATAATTTGAAAACGCTATATAGTACTTAAAAATATTCCTAATATCTTGAAAAATATTTGAAAACTTATGAAAAACTACAAAATGTATAAAAATATTAAATCTAAAATAAAGTGAAACATATACACAGAAAAGATATTACTAATATCTAGATTTTGGTTCGGTTTATTCAACTACATACAAACCGATAAATATGCTGCAATAGGAAAAATCTCAAAACCTAACCCAAAACTAAAACCAAACCAATGTTAGATGAGCGATGGGGGTAATATTGTAAATTTATTCTCTTAATATCGGTACTCTTCTTCTTTCTCATCTTCAGTCTTTGACGACGGTTGCGCTTAAGATTATCCGTTAAACCTCTGTGCTTCACATTTACACGAGACGAAGAGAAAAATTGTAGCTTTCACTTACACGTTAAACGATTGCATTGAAAGATCTCGATCAGTCTCTTCCGTTCTCTCTCCTCCGTAAACCCTAGGGAAGAGAAGGATGCGATCATGAAGCTTGATTTCACTCTTCAATCTTGATCTGTAAGTTCTCAGACAAATCGTAATCTTTCTAGTTTTGGTTTTGCTTAGGAAAATTTAGGAAGTGGGAGGTGAATTAGAGTCATTTTACATCTTAAAGTTTTGACCTTTATGAATTCATTCAAAAAATAATAATAAAGTTTTGACCTTTCAATCTCATTGTCCGGTAAGTATATTTCACGATTGGATTAGACGTGTGTGGTTCTTGGATGTGTGCTGTAATGTGTTTTTAGGATGTGGGAAAGTGATTTTTATTTTATTTTTGGAACAGGTTTTGTAAGAGATAATAAAGAGAAAGAAATATGTCGAGACCGATCATGCTTGTGTTTCTACTGGTTATACTTATAGTGACTTCTCAGTTTGAATGGAGGCAACCACTTCTTGAGCTTGATGCTGCTCCTAGCTTGTCTCAGAAACATCAGCAGATTGCAAAGAGGGAAGAAGCTATCAAAGAGAAGGTAACTCTTCTCATAGAAACTCAATTGTGTGTTCTGCGGTATGCGAAAGACATGAATTGGTTTTTTGATTGTGGTGACTTATGGACTAGTGTAACATATATGCACAAGTTGCGCAGAGAGTCAGTTACCTTATAATGATCTAATGCTGCTAGAGATTCATCATCATGTTTCTGTATTACTGGACATCTTGGATTAGTCTATGGACTTTGTTTCTTGTCTTTCTGCCTTTATTCTTGGCATTGAGATGCTTATCATTTCACTGGACTGAGTGGACTCGGCACCAATTTGATCTTTTCAGGGATTTCATTTCATTTCATTTCATTTTCTTTCCTATTTTGAGAATGTGTGTGGGATCTGCCATTGACTGATTAGAACTCTTAATTTTGCAAATAACTATTGTTTTGAGCCCTCTATTGTGTTGATTTGCATCAAGTAATTAAGGTTAGTGAGGAGTGAAATAGTATAAACATCTTATGTCTTGCAACCTTGGAAGTTCCATCTGGATGTATAAGAACAACCTCATGTTTCAGGACAACTTTGAACCTTCGAAATATATGAAGACCTGTAAATTCTAACAGTTATTTTGTTTATGTTGATCGTTACAGATCATCTTGTCACAAGAGAGGCATATCCAGAGGCTAAATGAGCTTGTACGAACTCTTCAAATGCAGTTGCTGCGTTGCAAGGGACAAGAGAACGAGACACGAAACGCCACTGAAACCTCCCGTCTCAGCAAGCAGTTTATTGAACTCGAGAGGAAAGACATTGTGGAAGACTAGTTTCATCTTTATATCAACAACTCTAATGAAGAACATGTATGGTACACGTAACTGAAAGTTCCTCTTTTTAAAATTCCATACTCCAAACCGTTGTATTTTATTTCTGTTGTTTGTTAAACTCTTGCTGATGATTTAACTAAGTGTTTTCACAAGCGGACATAATCATCTTACGAAAATTTAACATCAAAATAGAACATCAAAGACAAAAGTTTTTCACTAAATTACATATGATATTTATTAGTATAAATATATATATGATACAAGGAGCAGATGGTCATAGCTAACTAAAAGATGAGGATGATTTGGTTAGGATCATCTAGAGGATTAGATTGGTGTCAAACTCATGAATCATTAAGAGTCTTCTCACCAACATGTTCAGTCACTAAGTCATACCCGTTGCCTCCTGCTGGATCATGATTATCCTTAAAACATTATGAACATGTCGCTCTCCTCTTTCCCCCATGGCAGGTGGTGATTGTGTCGCGGCTATCAAGTACTATAGAGGTCTGATGTGTGTTCTTAGTAAGTGACCAACCAATCTCATCCCAGAATAGCAAGCATTTTATGAGAGTGCTTCATCATTTTTAGTAAGTAATCCCAATGCGTTATCCAGATTCTCAGAACGTAATTAAGTACATCTAACATATAGAAAAAGTAAGATGAATCATTATTAGAAAAAAACAGTCCAGCTTCTGGACCAAACGTTACCTTTTCTACATCAAATCTTTAATACGTTTAGATATTCAGTGTTTGTATCCTTAAACCTCACTTACATATCCCTCGTATGTTCACTGGTCGTAGGTCGTAAGTCGTAAGTCGTAAGTCGTAACGATGGTTTAAATAAATTAAAATTATATGTATTATTGTTTTACTAATAAATATAACAACTTGGGTGTACAAATGCAATGATTGGGTGTATACTTGTATAGAAGGGAAGACTGAGTCTAACGACACAGAAGTTGCGTTCATAAGAGCACCCCCATCAAGGGTTGATGGGGGGTTCATACGCAAACCGAGAAAAAAAATAATATTAAAATCAGATTTCTATGAATTTTTCTTTCAAAAGTTCACCGCGGTGAACCTCAATGACCCCGGATTCACCACGTGTCAACATATGATTGGTCCAATATTAATTTTTTTTTTTAATAAACGAAAATAAAAGAAAAAATTATTTTTTTTATTTGTGTGAACCCCAAGTGGTTCATCAATGTGGGTTCTCTAACAACCCGAGAGTCAAACCGTCTCCACGACGCGTTTCACACATTCTACCACACTTTTTCCCTTCCTCAGAACTATGCTACGGTTTTGGTTTTGACTCGAACCGAACCAATTTCTTTTTTGATTTTGGTCGGTTATGGACTTATGGGTTCTATACCGATTGGGACTTTTCTAAAATTATTTCCGCTTAGATGTTTTAATTCGGTAATTTTCTTATCTAAAGTAAACCAAATTATATTAATATTTTGAACCGGACTAATTGAACTGACCAAAATTAAATGAATTTCAAATTTAACCGAAATTTTAACCAAAAGGCTAAAATTTCGGTTGAGCACCGACTGTAGTTACTTTCTGTTCACTTCACCATATTTTCAGTTTTTGAATTAACCGAAAAAAATTGAACTACCGACTCGAATAAACCAGGCTAACCGTACCTGCATGCCTACTCGTCACCCTTTCACTTCACTTTTCTTTTCTGCAATAACACCTATATATACCTAATACATCTACAGATACCTAAACAAGAAAAAAAAGGTAATCGATGACGATGATGATCAATCCAGATGCAGATCTCTTCGATCGTGGCGGATCAGTCGTGGTTCGTGACGTTTGGGCTTACAATCTCGTCTCCGAGTTTCACCTCATCAGCGCGATCGTCGAAGATTTCCCATTCATCTCCATGGACACGGAGTTTCCCGGCGTCATTTTCAAGGCGGAGCCAGCTTTTCTCCGCCGTGGAAACCCCGGTTACCTCTACAAGCTTCTCAAATCCAACGTCGACGTTCTCAGCCTCATCCAGGTCGGTCTCACTCTCTCCGACGCCGACGGGAACCTCCCGGATCTCGGCGGAGGAGTCGACGGGAGCCGCTTCATCTGGGAGTTCAATTTCCGCGACTTCGACGTGGATCGCGACGCCCACGCGGAGGACTCGATCGAGCTTCTCCGTCGTCACGGGATCGATTTCGAGCGTAACCGCAGCGAAGGCGTTGAATCGGAGAGGTTCGCGGAGCTGATGATGTCGTCGGGTTGATCTGCAACGAGTCGGTGAGCTGGGTGACGTTCCACAGCGCGTACGATTTCGGTTACCTAGTGAAGATCCTCACGCGCCGGGAGCTGCCGAGTTCGTTGCGAGAGTTTCTCCGGCTGCTCAGAGCGTTTTTCGGCGAGCGAGTGTACGACGTGAAGCACATGATGAAGTTCTGCGAGAGGAGGTTGTACGGCGGTTTGGACCGGTTGGCTCGGTCGCTTGAGGTGAACCGGAAGGTTGGTAAATGTCATCAGGCCGGTTCGGATAGCTTGCTGACGTGGCATGCGTTCCAGAGGATGAGGGACTTGTACTTCGTTAAGGAGGGGCCGGAGAAACTTGCTGGAGTTTTGTACGGTTTAGAGGTCTTTTGAAGAGGCTATTGGAATTAAATTAATTAACTTCAATTTAATCATTGTAGTTAATGTTAAACCGTTTATAAACTAGTTTGGTTACTTGGTCTTCTATTTTATTTTTCAATTAACTGAAATCTAACCGGACCAAATGAAACTTTAAGGTTGGTTTTCTAAGTTGCATCTACTATACCAGTACAACGTAACTCTGGATTCTCTGAGATTAGATTCTATGTACAAGACTATATGGTGGTGCATGTAATGTGGTATGGTAACATCAGCTACCTGTAGATCTCGTAGCAGTGGATTGTTCTGGTGTTGGGCTCGATGGAGTCTGTGGCTGTTCCTGGGTTGTGTTGCTTGGTCCAGCGCCTTGATCATATGAAACTATCTGGTGGTTCCAGTTCAGTCCAGCGCCTTGATGAAATGAAAGCATCTGGTTGTTCCAGTTCGATCCAGCTGATGATACTAAGTTAAAGGATGGGAACGAAAAATCTCAGAAAGCTCAAAGAGAGATTTAGATCAAAGCAGAGAGTGAGAGAATAAAGGAATCAAAGGATACATTCGTTTGGCCACAAGTTTGTGATGCTGACTTCGCCTACCTCTGATCGAAGCCAGTAGTCTACATCCATCTGTGCATTATCATGTAACATTCAGATAATTAACGAGTTATGCCTTACAGATCTGACTAGTAGATTTTATATGCGGTGTCTAACGTTCTAGGTTATGCATGTGATGAAATAATTTCAAGGCTGAAGAAGAAGTTGGGACTTACATCCAAATCTGGAGGAACAATCTTCATGATACCATCAACAAAGTCATGAGGTTCGATGTCGGAGTAAACTCCTTGTGCATCAACTTCCTGCGTTTTAATATTTTTTCCGGCACTGTCCTCCTCCACCGGCACGGCTAGATCTTGCTTCTCAGGGACACCAGAAGTTGATGGAACATTTGAAGGTTCATCAACATTGGGAATGTCCTCAATTCTCTCTTCGAATTGACTTAATAACAAAATAAAATGTTAGCCTCACTCCAATTTTATAAATATTTCGATGGAAAGCATAACCCTTGAGGACAGGATTTACCTGACTAGATACACGTCTATTGGTCCCATTGTGCTTCTCAGAATTATTCTATATCTCCTCTGAGGATAACCACCAGCCTGATCAATGCAAGGATAAGTTTTTAAAATAGTTACAGACAGTACATCGCTCATTTGTTTATGTGCTCTTAAGCAATACCTCATCAGGATCTGGCACCTCAAGAGTTGTTCCATGTGGTGCCTTTACAGCGATCAGCGTCTTATTCTAAAAATACGCATGCAAGACACCACAAAATAAGTATTTCAAGTCAGCAGATTGCAGTGCAAGAGAAACACGTAATTACTAGAAGGAGACCAAACCTGGAAGCATGGTAGGTTCTTAATGTCGTCTTCAGTAACAAACAGAAGCCTAATATGTTGGAGAGTCAGAGCAAGCAGATATGTTGTAATGGACCTTTAGAAATAGCAGGAGAAGCTAACCTTTTATTATTTTCATTCTCGCTCAAGCTTGTTAATCTTTCTTGGGATTCCCTGCAACCAGGTCGATGCTCAATAAGTTAAAAGAACAGCAGAAAACAAAAAGAAAATAATCGATGAGAATACCTGATTTGTTCATCTAATTTTGCTTCCTCAGCTGTTAGGTTTTGTATTTCATCCTATACGGGAATCAAATGATAACTAAATGTCAAACTAAAACTGATAATGGAAACATGAATAATCCGAATAGTTTTGCAAACAGAAGACTGAAACAAGAAATAAATGAATGACTGATGTCAAAGAAAAATTGCAGTAACCAACTATCCATTTATTCCCATTGCGTACTTGGACCGTATGAGAAACATACACAAAAGCCCATCATTCTAATGTACTAGAAGGGGAGTACATGATGGAGTTTCTGTTTACAGTTTACAGTATTTGTAGTGCATTTACTAGTATCCTAGTTACCCCCCTCTCCCAACAGTGTAGATCTGGAAGAAAAGGTATAACGAGAACTAATCTCATGCGGACTCATACGATGTTTAAGAAAACAATGTGTATTAACATATACCCACGTAAAAACTAATACAAACTGGTGATTAACTGAGCATTGCACAAGATAGTTTGCAGTGGAACATCAGAACATGTGACAGGTAAATGAATACATAAGTATGTTTTATACCTGTAGGTTAGCTATGTTTTCCAAGGTTTCTCCTGGTTTTGAGACATCGAGACCCCTAAAACCGACAAAAGAAAAATCAGAAAACCGTGACTCGCACGTGAGGCATCAAATCAAAGGAATCTAAGATTTTGATATTCGGATGACATGCTTACTTCCACTGAATCCTATTCTTGAGCGTCTTCTCTATCAAACCTATTCCTTCTAACACATTAGTTATGTCGTATATCCTTCTCTTTTGTACCTGAATCAACAGAAACATGAGTTAAGATTTGACGGAAAGTAGTACATCGAGAGGGCAGTTACGAGTTTGAATATGCCACCTCTAAAGTATCAGCTGCTTTATTCAGATCAAGAATACCATCCTCTGCTTGTTTTATCAAATTGATAAATTTCTTTGTCAAAAGACCTGAATTAGATTAGATCATTAAAGAAAGCTTTCTTAATAAAAAAAAAATTTCCGTCGAACAGTAGTTTGTCCAGTAAGTTATTACCTAGAGAACTATCATACCGACAAGTACCAGCCTGAGCAAAGTTATTTCCAGGAGAACCTGCCAACACAAAGAGATCCATCTCACTACATTGCAATTATCCCATTCTTTCATTCATGTAATGTTAGAAAGTTATCTCAGAGCACATAAGTAAATATTTATCATTGGCCTACTAACAGTCACCTGAAGTAGATAGAAAGAATATACAGAGCATTTCAGGCCAAAACTCACCTGCGTTAGAACCAGAAGCATGCGCTCCAGTTTTATTAGACTTCACAGACCTAGACGATTTCTTGGCCTTCCCTCCTTTCCCTGATGCAGGTGTTTGCAGAACACCAGGATTCAATTCTCCAGGCTCATCTAACTGGTTTACCATATCTGTCAGCTGCCAATAAATAAAGACAAACATTTATACAGTAAAATACACAAAATTGGAAAACGAAACCTTTAAACAGAAGCTGATACCACTAAAAAATACTGAGTTGGTAGAGAAGCTCCAAGCTTGATTCATATAACCTTATCCTATCAGTATCATACTGTCACTCCACTGAGTCTAAAAAGCATAGGCAAACCATAGATTCCAAGGCCAACATAGCACAAAATCTACTCTAAATAGCAAGTACAGGAGCACTGATAAACCCTAGACCACCAGCAACTAAAGTAGTCATAGACAATAATCACTTGCAATGCTAAAATCCATGTACGAGCCTAATCAAAGAGGCGATTATCGAGCCGGAATCATATTACAGCATAATTTGCATCAAATTATCATCGTTTACATAATCACGCCTCGAAATCAAAACGCGAGAATTGTAACGACAACTTCAAAATTCGCAGCCGAAATTGACAGTAGACTTACAGAGGACTTGATAACAATTGCCTCAGAAACCTGATCAGGACCTCCGCGAGTCTCCGCCGCGTCAAACCGGTGATACTCCCCCGGAGCAACTAGCGGAGGCTTCATAGAAGCCACAGAAGGATGATGCTGCCGCTTAGGAGGTGGATGTTGCTCAGGCTCTTGCTGAGAGTCCGACATGGCAGCGAATCTCGAAAATCTCCACCCCGAAAAAACGAAACGGCGAAAAAGCAATCTCTAGAGATTCGGATCTCCGTGGAGTAGAGATCCTCAGAGGTTTACGGAGGCAGATCTGGGGGTGAGATTGTGGAGGTTCCGGGGAAGAGAATGTGAGCAGATCGGCGAAACGAACAAAAAAAGCGGGAGAGGGAGAGGAGAAGAAAAAAAAAAGAGACGGTGGAAGAAAAACGAGGGAATGAGTTGCGTTTGGTTCAGATATTGATGTGGAGGGAAGCGCATGAGAGTACACACTCTTTCTCTTTTACTCCCTAACCAATAAATATTCTTTGAGATAATCCTCTCCTTTTTGTATATTTATATTTCCGTTTTGCAAATTAATAGAGGTTCTTTTGCTAAGAAAACTAACAAAACAAGTTTATTATGCTATTACATACTATATGAAATATTATATAGATGATTTTATAATAAGAAATATCCTATGATAATTTTTTTAAAAATTATCATATAAATGAGTTTCAAAAAAAAAATCAAATAACCTTTATTAAAAGTGTAAATATACATTTATACTCATTAAGTTAATTAATCTATATTTAGGATTTAAAGTTAAGAGGTGAATTTTTGAAAGTTATGTTTAAAATTTAAAAAAAATAAAAAAATAAAAAAAAGTTTATTTCGATTATTTTTGAAGGGTTATCTTTTGTCTATTTATAAACAACAATTTTACATATATATTTTTGACCAAAATCTTTGTCTACATATTTAAAAAAAAACAAATATTTTTTCATTAATCTACATAATTATCAATTAATTATTTTTTAGCGTTCAAAATCCAATCCTTTTTGGTGTAAAATCATCAAAAAACATTACCACTGAAATTAGAGAACTTCCACGACAAGTTAAAGTTATGCAATATATATTTTTGGAAACAGTTTTATTGTGTTCAGTGCAGTAAGAATCTAATTTGCATGTCGTGATAAAGAACTCTACAGATGGTGGTTGTCAGTAAAAATGATGTTGGATAATTGGATTTATTCAAGAGCTTATCAAACTGTCGCATCCGTTACACGCGTTAAGCGTGACCAAATTATCTGTCAAGCATATACATTTTTCTGAATAATATACATGTAGCACATTATGTAACAGGATAATACAACAATTGGTATATAATCGACAATTTTGCATATATGTTTTTGACCAAAATCTTTAATCTACATAGGCTGCAACTGGAATGTATTTTTTATGAATGGAATCATGTAAAATTAGTCTTTCATAAAAATTCCAAAAAAAAAAGTTATCAGCTAAAAGAAAAAAGAATTTTTTTTAATTCTACACATTCCTGTAGGATGAATGGAAATAATTGTAAACTACATTAAAATTCTTTCATGATAAAAAAAAAAGAAGAGGAATACAAAGAAAGAGTGGAATGAGATAAATTAAAATATAATTTGAAACAAAATATATATTTCATTCTTTTTATCCCTCAAATTAGAGTCATTCCATTCAGTTGTATTCCATTTATTTTAGTTCATTTTATTCCATACATTCATAAAATGGTTTACCAGTTACAGCCATATTTTTTTTTTAAAAAAGCAAAGATGTAGAACTGATCTTAAATATTGTTGAGATTGACGGATTTTGTTCCAATTTTTACATGAAAAAACTACATCAAAAATCTGACTATTTAATTAGCTACATGTTAATCCCGTATTATTTAATTAACTATGACTTAAAAGCCTTTTTATATCAGAAACTAAAAAATACAAATAAAGAAAAGAAGTTAACTTAAAGCCATAAACTAGTAAATAGATTATCTAAACAGAATCCAAGTTATCCCGGAACGAATATCCACATCGTCGCATATCTCCAAGCAACGAACCAACCACACTCCCCGCCGCATCCATCGTAAACTTCACCGGAATATCGGTGCAAACAACCGTCAAGTACCCACGTGCAGACTCCGCCGTCAATCCAACGACACTCTCCACACGATAATCCCAAACCACGCTGCCGTTAACAACCGGCGTCACCACGTTCTTGAACTCGACAGTCGAGACCGGCTCATCAGTTTTCTCGAACGTAACAAGTCGCCCTAAGTCATCCAGCGACGGAGACACCTGGGAGATAACCTCGTCGCCGCGAAGGAGACGCGACGTGACTGTATGTAGAGAGAGTTTACACCTGGTGACTGGACTCTTGGCGATAACAACGGTTCTCCAATCAGCGGTTGAAACGTTTGTGGCGTTTGAGACGGAGACGGAGTGAGCAAAGAGGTCTACGTAACAAGTGTTTTTGCCGCGGACAAGATTATCCAAACCTTCAAGGCCGAGAGGGACGAGGAAGACGAGAATAATGGTGACGAAGTAGACAGAGCAGCAACATGCTGGAGTAACCTCGAGGGGTTTTTCGTCTCGGCCGCCGGGAACGGTGGTTGAAGCTCGCTCTCTATAAGTTGTTGACATGTTATAATATTCTAACACTTTGTGAAAATATAGACCTGTTTATATATTAAGCTCGCTTTTTATTTATTTAAAGTTTTTTCGTAGTAGGATAAATCTCCTATTGTTGTTGATAGATGTCAATGGATTTAAGAGCATCGATCGTTAGTATATTTTGGTTTTATAATTAAGATTTAAAAGTGAATCAATAGGACGAAGATAATTTGTTGAGCCATCATCTCTAATGCCTTCGGGTGAAAAATTTAAAACTCTTATACCCTCCACTAATCTCTTAACAATAAAAGAAAATTTCAACCATAGAAATCGTATTCCATTAGTTATTTCTCTCTTTCTCTCTCTCTCTTTTTTATTTGATTTTTATTATTATTATTAGAGATATTTAGTTAGAACTTGTTGATAAAGGTGGCTTAATATCGTGTCTATCACTTTAGTATTAAAAAAATAGACATAGTGATTAGATTTTGTGAAATGAATTTACGATACTTTGTGAAAAGAGAAATTTACATTCTGACGAATTATAAACACAAGACTTTGAAGGTAGAATGTTATGTAAACATTTCAAATAGGAAGATCTGCAAAACTAACCAAGAAAAAAAATTGTTATCTTGACTCTTTAGCTATGTATCCATCCATGTTTTTTCCTTGATTATAAATCAATGAATCTTTTAGTGAAAAAAGAAAAAAAAACGTTAAATAAGTTTTGATTTGGCTTAAGTCTCATGTCACTTGTTCTCCTTGTTTGGTGATAGTTAGTTTCCCATTTACTAGGGCTATGCATTCCTTTGTTTATGGTATTTAACAACTTAAGTAGTCACCTTTGTGTTTTCTTAATGAGGTAATCTTTTTCTATCTAGTAATAATAATAACACCAGATGACTAAAAAAAACCATAAAATGAGAAGTTCACCAATGGGAGTTACTGTTAGATAAAAACTGATATATTGATAAAGAGAATAAATAAAACAAAACCTATGGACTATAGTTCATAACAAGGAGATGGAAAAAAAGAAGGTAGAAGCCTAATCGATATATGCAATTGTCCCTCCTGACCTTTCCCTATATGGTCTCCTTAAAATCAACAACTTAAAATGTGTAAAATATGATTCGCATATAATCTTGTCACGGCCTCGAGTCACGTTTTGGCACCGTATATTAAAGAATCCAGCTTCATCATCATCCATGTAGCGCTTATGCTTGGCCACGAGTTTGATGACAAGCTCTTCCGAAACGACGTCGCTTCCATTTCCCTCCTCAGCAACGAAAGACAGCGAGAAAGCCGTGTGATCTCTAGAAACACGTCGACTAGTGATGTTTAAAACGGCGACGTTTTGAGAACCTAGCCTCACGGCAGCGTCGTCCCCATCGTAGTAGATGGAATACCTCGAGCTTGGATTTTTCACGAGGAAGTCGCCTTGCCACGTGGCGGAGGAGGAGAAGGAGAGGGACTGGAGGGAGGTTTTGGCGTGGATGTGAGCTTTGTCGACGAAGGATAAGATTAAGAACACGAGGACAACGGTGAATAAGCCGCCGCAGACGGGTGAACACATAGCCGCCACTTCTTTGGCGGTGGCTCTTCGTTCAGTAGATGGCGGGATCGTCACCATTGGACGTGACCACCACCACCGACGAGGAGCGACGGAGAACGTTGGCGTTTGATCAAAGTTGGTTCGGTAAGCCATAATATTTCATTTTTTTGTTAGGTTTATGACTTTGGAGACGAGAAAGAATGAAGATTGATGTTACGTTATCTTTAGATATATAGAGATTATTTTAAGGTGGATAAAGAAAGTTTGTTAAGTATTTGATAAGAAAGAGGAAGATAATTACTCTAATTAATTATTAATATGAACATGTATATAGTTTTTAATTATTAGATTTCGTGAGAAGATCATCTTCTAAGGTTGTAGAATTGATTTAAAGTAAATTTTGTTGAGCTATTTTTTTTCTGTTAAATATATATATAAAATCAAATCTGAATATCTCGGTATTTATGAACAAGCCATATGTTTCGTTAGCACATGCGGACATAAATATTTTATAACTACTTATTAATACATGAACTAGATTTTAACCCGCACGGACGTGCGGCGTGCGGATATTTTTCTATTTTATAAATGTATTTGATATTATTACAAATATTTTAATTATATAATTTTTTATTTTTATGTTATATATTGTGTAACTCTATAAAAAAATTTATATTTCGTATTCAATATTATTAATATATAGTGATTTGTTTAAAACATTTTAATTTGTTATTAATTTTTATTACTTACTAATATATTTTCGAGTTAGATACAATAAAATAACCATCAAGTATTTCTCATATCGTATGGGGAAATGATTAGAATAAAGGACGAATATGTATTATCAATAAATTGTTACAAAAAATTAGGAAGATATGCGTTAAAAATATATGGAAATCATAAATACTTGTTCAACTGTTTGCAATATTGGGTAGATTTGAGTATAAAAATATTCGGTATTTCTATTGTTCAACTGAAACAGGTGCAACTGATCAAAATATTTCTTATATTCGTGTACTTGTATATTTTTAGATTTTTAATTATTATTCTAAGCGGAGATCGATATTTAATATATGTTTTTTTTGAAAATTAAACTCTCAAAACTTTTATATTTTATTAATATAAAAAATTAATATTATATTTGTAGATAGTTTTATATAACATACAATATATATTTTGAGATTGTTTTTTTCACGACAAAGAAATAACAACCTATTGAAATTAATTAATTTAAATATATTATTTTAAATGATATTGGAAGAATTTGTAAATAAGAAAGAAATGTGATGACTAAATGTGTAAATAGAAAAAAATATTTAATCTGCTATCCTTGTTTTCAAACATTCTTCATTTAGTCTATTATCTATGTTTCCAAACATTCCAATTTTATACTTGAGTTTAAATAATATACATGTTAGTTAATAGATAAGTCACAATATTTTTCAATAAGTCCAAAAGAAAAATATGTCAAGTTAACTTTCAAATAGGACTCTGTTTTAATATATTAGATTATTAATTTAAAGATTATAATGATAAACTATAATTTATGCTTTTATTTGAAAATTATCAATCTATTATTTTTTGAATTTTGTGCATTATATTAATTATTATTAAATAAATCTTAAAATCACTTGATATTTTATTTTCGATTATATAAAATCCGGAATTTTACTTAACTAATATTAGTTATGTGTTTTTTTGATTTTGAATATTTAAATTCTTTATCAAAAAATATTTTTTGGATAACAATACAATATATGTATATATATGAATTATTTTTTATTTTAAAATATATTTTAGATTTTGGATAATTCTTAGTATTATTAATTTTAATCACTTATCTAATATAATAAACTTTTAATTTATTTTTATTTTTTTGTCTAATTTATATTTTTATTCTTTAAATGTATAAACGATATTAACCCGTATAACTTTTTAACGTGAGAGTTTGAATGCGAAAAATTTTTTTTTCAGATATAGTATATATATCAAAATTCACATGTTATATTTAAAAAATTAATAAATTTTATTTACATTTGTGAACTATATGTAAAATTTCAACTAAATTAAAAAAAAAATACATAAACAATTTTGTATGGACCCCAAGACTTTGAAATTTATCCTAAACACACAAATCCGAAAACATCGTTATATAGCTTTAGCAAAGCAAAGCTAAAATTTGTTCTTGGCTCAATATACCAAACTCAAAGCCCAAAGTTTTCCGTCGCTAAAAAAACTGAAATTGCGTTTTTCCGAGATTGACATATTCGATAAAGCACAAAGGAAGCTCCACATGAGATTCTTCTTCAGGTATTTGAATTTGGAAGTCACTAAACAAGTCAGCTTCTCCACCTTGTTAATCTTTCTACTCTCTTGTATATATAATAACTCTTGAAGAAATTAATAAAACCTAATTAACAACGAAGAAGTGGAGAAGAAGATCATTTGGATCCTGAATCGCTAAAATGGCAGGGATAGAATCAGCGTACAGACAAGGAGGGAGGGTGGTGGTTGATGGATCCCGGATCCACTCAAAAGGGTTAGGGTTTTGTGTTACGTAACGAACAAAAAAACGCTCAAATCGATTATTTTTCTATGATTGAAAGTAAGGCTGAACATTTTATCCGTTAAATTTGATTCGATTCGTTATTCGTTTTGATTCGAACCGAAAAATCCGGATATCCGTAAGTTGTCGAAGCAAAGCAAATACTAAATGTTAATATTCGTTAGAAACGAAGCAAACCACGAATACTAAAAAATTTAGAGCCGGATATCCGATTCGCTCCGGCATTATACAAATAGATGTATATTTACAAATAAATATAGAATTTTATATGTATAATTTTATATTATTATTATTTTAACATATTATTTTATTAATTTTATTTAAATTTTACTTATAATTTTTCTTATAAAATCATTAATTATCTAAAATTTTAATAATTTTTAAAAAATTTGTTTGTTTATAAGAAAATTTGATTAATTTTAGAATATATATGGAACATATAGTTTCATTATTTTTTATTTTATATTATGTAAAAATACTTTTTTAAAAACAAGTTTGTATAGTTTTTTAAATTTAGTTGTATTAAACAAAGTAGATGAGATATCCGTAAATATCCGTAAATATCCATAAATATTCGCAAATACTTCAAAAAAATCCGGATATCCGGAAAACCGGATATCCGTATTTCTTCGAAGCAAAGCAAATCGAAAAATCAGATATCCGTAAGATCCAAAGCAAATCACAAATACTGAAAACTATCGTGTTATTCGATCCGTGCTCACCCCTAATTGAAAGGATGTAAGAGTTTTATTGAATGAATAGGGAAAATCGGCCAATTTATACATCACTAGAAGGCCACGGTCCTGATCATTACATATACTCGGACTCTATGCTATAACATACATAAACACACAATTTATTCAAATTCATACACCAATTCACATAATTTGGCTTTTACATACATGGACCGATTGTCCCTTAATCAAAAATAAGGGAATTTGAGCTGTCTGTTAGATATTACTTACGTGGCTTTTATATTTTAAATAATTAATAATTTCAAAAAAAAATCTATAAAGGAGGTAAAAGAGATTCGAACCCAGGTCTGAGTGATATTTTATCGGATCCATAAACCACTATGCAAAACTCAATTAATTGATAATATTCTCTATTGTTTCCTATTTATATCTAATGAATATTTTTATTTAAATATTTCTTTATTATTTTATGTGTATTTCTCGTCATCCCAAGTTTCAAACTAAACTAAATAATCAAAAGCAATTCTCTCAAATAGTTATTTTAAGGTTTTGTCATCAACATAACCTCTAAGAATTATTAAAATTCTATTAAAGAGACAAAAGATTATTTTAACTCTAGTTTTACAGATATATAAATAGAACTAATAAAATAAAAATTATTTTTAAATAGTTTTGAATTATATGTTTTCAAATTCAACTTTTTATAATAATTTTTCGAATCCCTTTCACTTTTCTTTTTCATTTTTTCATATTATGTTTTTGAAATTCAAAACTGGTTTTTAAGATTTTAAATAGATTTAAAAAAAATTTGAAGTTCAAAAAGAAAATATAAAAAAGTTTGAAAAAATAGAAAAAATATTATAAAAAGTTAAAATTTGAAAACATAAAATGTGAAACTATTTTTAAAAAAATATTTTATTTTATTTTATTATTTATTTAATAATTATTTATATTCATATATTTATATCTATAAAACAAAGGCTAGAAAAGTCTTTTGTCTCTTTAGTGAAATTTTTTTTGGTCATTTTTTATAGAAGACTTTTTGGTGACAAAAATTTAGAAATGATTATTTGAGAAAATTGTTTTGAATATTTTAGATGATAAGACTGACACAAAAAAGAGGACGATAGAAATATTAGAATGAAATTTTATTAGGTATAAATAGACAACAATAGAGAATATTATCAATTAATTGAGTTTGACATAGTGGTTTATGGATCCGATAAAATAGCAATCTTCATCCACCCCTTTGTAGAATTTCTTTTAGAAATTATTAATTATTTAAAATATAAAAACCCACGTAAGAAATATCTAATGGACAACTCAGATTCTGTTATTTTTGACTAACGGATAATCGATCCATGTATGTAAAAGTCGAATTGTGTGAATTGGTGTATGAAATTTGAATATATTATATGTTAATATATGTTTTAGCACATAATCTGAGTATATGTATTGATCGGGACCGTGGCATTTTGTTGTTGTATGAATTGGCCAATTTCTGGAACAATATGGAGGTAAGGAGAACGAATGTATTTGTATACTGTTAGATTCAGACTCATTATTTTATGCAGATCTCTTGTTAGATTCATGATTATCATGAAATTTTAACTTACAGGAGTTGACGATAAATGGATTGGTAATAGTTACGATTAAGAAAAAGTTGAAGATCCTTCTCTAAGAGTTTTCAATTGTCCCTCGTATTCTCGTTAAATGAAACAAATGAAAATGTGTAAAAGAGGATTCGCATATAATCTTGTCACGGCCTCTAATCACATTTTGGCACCGTATACGAAAGTGTCCAGCTTCAACACGATCCACGTAACGCTTATGCGTCGCCCTGAGTTTGATCTCAAGCTCTTCCGAAACGACGTCGCTTCGATTTCCCTCCTCAGCAACAAAGGACAACGAGAAAGCCGTGTGATCTCTCGAAACACGTCGACTAGTGATGTTTAAAACGGCTGCGTTTTGAGAACCTAGCCTCACGGCAGCGCCATCGCCGTCGTAGTTAATAGAATACCTCGAGCCCGGATTTTTCACGAGAAAGTCGCCTTGCCACGTTGCGGAGGAGGAGACGGCGAGGGACTGGAGGGAGGTTTTGGCGTGGATGTGAGCTTTGTCGATGAACAAAAAGATTAAGAACACGACGGTAATGGTGAAGATTCCGCCAAAGCAGGGTGAACACACAGCCGCCGCTTCCTTTTTAGTGCATTCACGTTCAGTAGCTGGCGGGACAGTCATCATTGGTCGTGACCACCACCGACGAAGAGCGACGGAGAACGGTTGCGTTTGATGAAAGTTGGTTTGGTGAGCCATATGGTTCGGACTTTTGAGAGAAGAATGAGATTTGATGTTACGTTGTCATTAATTATATAGAGAATAATGGAATTTCGATCTCCCACTTTTTATATATTTTGTTTATTTTATACTACTAATGTGGAAAAAGAAAGTTTGTAGATAAAAAAGAGGAATATAATTACTTTAATTAATTATTAATTGAAGATATATATATATATATATATATATAGTTTTCTTAGATTTTTTGAGAAGATCAACTTTTAAGTTTGGAATTAATTTGATTTAAAGTAAATTTAATATGCACAATGGAGTTCATTTCTATTTTTATTAAATTTTCAATATGTTTTCATATTGTTTAATAAAATTATATCTAAAACTACATTTAAGTTTATATTTCGTATTCACCAAATAATAATATAAGATAATTTGAAAGTTGAATTTCTAAAATTTAATTAATGTCTATATTGTAAAGTCAATTATTTTCACCTTCTAAAAATATATTCGAAAATAAAGAAAGCTAAAAATAGACTTTTTATCAGTTAATAATTCTATAAATTAATTTAAAGAGTTTTTACTGTGTATAGTTCTTACTTTTCTATAAATAGACTAGGCATAACTAACATAAAATAAAAATAAAAATAGAAACTAGAGCTATTCTTTTGTTTCTAACACCGAAAACGGAATTAGTTTTTATATTTTTATTTTCTAACACCGAGATCGGAACTAAACATAGGAGACTGTGGAGTATTTGGTAAAAGGAAGAAATAAACCCTCACTTGTTTAAAACTTAAAATAAACCAAGCATTTGTGGGTGTTTTAAAATGATAAAAAGATTAATTGTGACTAAAAATACAGCCTTCGCTTTTAGTCAGGAACCAAAACTAAATAAAATAACATAAAAGCCAAGAAAATATCTAAACAGAATACAAATTATCCAGGAGTATATATTCACATGGTCGCATACCTCCGAGCAACGAACCAACCACATTCCCCGCCGCATCCGCCGTAAACTTCACCGGAATATCTCGGCAAACCACCGTCAAGAACCCATATGCATATTGTGCCTTCAAACCGACGACACTCTCTATACGATAATTCCAAACCACGCTGTTGCCGTTAACTACCCGCGGTGTCACCACCTTTTTGAAGTCGACAATTGTAACCGGCTCATCAATCTTCTCGGTGGTAACAACGCTCCCGAAATCATCCAACGACGGAGATACCTGAGAGATAACCTCGTCGCCACGAAGGAGACGCGACGTGACTGTATGGAGAGAGAGTTTACACCTGGTGGCTGGACTCTTGGCAACCAAACCGGTTCTCCAATCAGCGGTTGAAACGTTTGCGGCGTTTGAGACGGAGACGGATTGAGCAAAGAGCTCTATGTAACAAGCATTTTTGCGGTCTAGAAGATCATCCAAACCGCTTAAGAGAATCATAAACAATGCGAAAAGAATGATAACGCAGTAGACAGATGCAGCAATATTCTGGAGTAACCTCGAGATTTTCATTGTCCGGCTGCCGGGAAACGGTGGTTGAAGCGTGCTCTATAGACATTGACATGTTAATATTTTAACACTTGTGAAAATCTAGACTTGGTTAAATGATTCATGTATATATATATATAGAAAGCTCCATGTTCTTAGAGAGAATTGTTTAAATAATAAAAAAATCAGGTTTTAATTGTCCCAATATGACCTTTTCATTTTTCTTTGTCTATGCTGGACATGTGTTACCTTTTTAAGAATAGGAAATTTTGTTCAGAATATATAAAGTTTCAAAATATGAAAATGATTAGTAACACAATTAAAAATATTTGGTATGGTTTGTTTTTCCAAGATACATATCCAATTTAGTTTTGTGGTTTTTATGTAATGTTAAATTTAATAATAATATTTTATTTTTAATTCTTTTTTTGACATCAAAACAAAATAAGTTGAGCTAACAGGAAAAAGACAAATGAATAGCAACGTTTCTAAACTTTCTTGCTGAGTCTCTCGGGCATGAGACACTCCTTACACTTTTTAATTTCCTCAAATATTTTATTTTTAATTAACATTTAGTTTGATTTATCAAGGAATAAAGTTGTAAACCATACAAGTAATCTAATGGTAAGCATTTATTGGGAAATTAAGGACACTATTAGTGATGGTTTCTCCACCAATCTCATTAGAAAAAATAAAAAATCGGAGAAAGGAAATCAAAAAGTGCAAGGAGTGTCTTTCCAGGGACACAACAAGAAAATTTAGAAACGTTTCTATTCATTTGTCTTTTTTCCTGTTAGTTCAACTTATTTTATTTTAAATTTTATTAACAAAACTAAAACAAAATTTAGACCATGACCAATACCCAATTGGTCCTATACATGTGACCTGCTATTAGGAAAATAATGGCGATTAGTAAATAATGATGTGTTGTATCGGTTAATCATAGACTTCCGGTCATTAGATTTAATCCACCACAAAAAAATAAGAAAGTATGAGTATTTTGACCGATTCAAGGTAAAAAAGAATTGCTCTTTCAGCAAAACTTAAAATAAAATTGAATCAAAAGATCATGATTCAAGATATTCACGAGGAAATGATATTTCTTTAGGATCTATTCTAATATTTAGAAATTGGTTACTCGATGAAAATACATATACAGATATACTTGATGTCTTGCCCACATAAGGGATCCAAGTCCTAGTAGCCATGCTAAATGGTGATGAGACGCTACTGCATGAAAATGCTCTAAAAAAAAGATTTGAATCAATCCTACCACACTAAATTAATCTATGTAGCTACATAGATATAGATATAGATATGTAACTATTTTTTTGGATCTAATTTGATAACCTGGAAAAGATTAGTATGAATTTTCCATAAATTTGGAATTTCTCAAATTAGTCAAAGTATAGTAGGAAATATATAGTTCCTACTTTTCTATAACGTAAGTAAACGTAACTAACATAAAATAATTAATTAAATTGAACCAGACCTATTTTTAATTTCTGGCACCGAAATAGGAATTAGTTTTCATAACCTATTTAAAACTTAAATAATCAAGCATTTGTGAGTGTTAAAAAAATAAAGCATTTGTGAGTGATTTAAAATAAAAATATTAAGTATGACTCAAACTACTGCTTTCGGTTTTGATCAGGAACCAAAACTAGAAACAAAGGAAATAAAATAACATAAAAGCCAAGAACTGGAGATTTTAATATCTAAACAGAATACAAGTTTTCCAAGAGTAAATATTCACATGATCGTATACCTCCGAGCAACGAACCAACCACATTCCCCGCCGCATCCGCCGTAAACTTCACCGGAATATCGCGGCAAACCACCGTCAAGAACTCATATCCAAATTTTCCCTTCAAACCGACGACACTCTCCACACGATAATCCCAAACCACGCTGCCGTTAACAACCGGCGTCACCACGTTCTTGAAGTGGACAATCGAAACCGGCTCATCAGTTTTCTCGAACGTAACAAGTCGCCCGAAGTCATCCAGGGACGGAGACACCTGGGAGATAACCTCGTCGCCGCGAAGGAGACGCGACGTGAATGTATGTAGAGAGAGTTTGCACCTGGTGACTGGAGTCTTGGCAATAACAACGGTTCTCCAATCAACGGTTGAAACGTTTGTGGCGTTTGTGACGGAGACAGAGTGAGCAAAGAGGTCTACGTAACATGCATTTTTGCAGCTGACAAGATGAGCCAAACCTGTAAAGCTGAGAGAGAGGAGGGAGAAGAGAATAATGGTTAAGAAGTAGACACAGCAGCAATTTTCCGGAGTAACCTCGAGGGACTTATCGTCAGGGCCGCCGGAAACGGTGGTTGAAGCTTGCTCTCTGTAAGTCGACATGTTAAAATTTCTTTAACACTTTTAGTTACAGAATTCATGTACATATATAGGAAGCTGTTTTTTAAAAGAGAGTTGTTAAAATAGCAAAGATACATATTTTAATATGACTTTTCCGTTTTTTTTTCTTATTGGACATGTGTTACCTTTTAAAAATGGAAATTTTTGTTTAATAGATATTTTTTTTTTAAATATATGTGATTTGGAAATCAATATAAGGAAAAAATAAGTTAAACTCAAAAACTAACTAAAAACTATCCCAATAAAAAAATAAAAATATTTTTAATAATATTTGATACAATATTTTAATTTATTAAGAATATTTTTGTAATTGACTGTGTCGTTAAAGTTAATGTAATACTGACACGTAAGAAACTTGCCAAATAATAATATTATATACAGATTCACCAAATCTTAATATTTTTTGAATCTTTCCTATTTTCTTCCTTTAAATCGAAATCCACCAAAAACGTGACAGAATTACCAATGTATACTGGTCCCTGATAACCAAATCTCCAATGTTCGATATGTTTGGTTTGTGAACCAGCTTTCTTAGATTTTTGGAAAATTGTAATTTTACCACAGGTTTGATACTATTTCACAAATTTATCTTTAACGAATGACAGTTTTCAAAAATACCATTAAATTATGATGAAAATAGACTAAATTACTTTCTTCAAAATATTTAAAAATATTTAAAAGTTCAACTCCATCCCTTCAACACTAAACTTAAAACAATAATCATTAAAGTGTAAATGTTAATATATTTTTGATTGAATGTATTTTTACAAAGAAGTAATTAACTTGTGCTATTCTTAAAAATTTCTTATTTTTTTGGTATACAAATTGCAATCTAGTTAGCATAGACGAAAGATGACTGACTAGTTTAGTGTAGTTTGTTTTGGTCTAGGGTATGTATTCCCTTTTCAGCATAAACAGCTAACAACTTTGAAGCACATCTAGTATAGATTTTGAAAACATATATTACAATAACATAAAGTCTATGATTTTGTTGGAAAAAAAATATTTTTTTTTCATATTTTTGCCAAAAAAATTAAACAAGAAAAATGATTAACATTTCAAATTAAAAATGAATTTAACTACAAACTAGAATGGAAAAACATATAAGTAGATGCTGACATGACTTGAAATTCATATAAATAATTTAAGGAGAAATTGCTAAGAATAACACAAATTAAGTACCAATTTACAAAAATACATTCAGTCAAAAATATATTAACATTTGAGTTTATAATTTAGTTAGAAGTGGGGTTGAGTTTCTAAATGTTTTATAAATATTTTGAAAAGTAATTTAGTGTATTTTCATCATAATTAAAGGTATTTTTGAAAATTATCATTTATTAAAGGTAAATTTATAAACTGATATCAAACTTGTGGTAGAATTGTAATTTTCCCTCGTTTAAGAGATATAATTCGTTTGTTAAAAAACTCTAGTATGATTTAAATCCAAATATAAACACTCGACAATTTATAAATAAGTATTTGTAAAAACTAATCGATTAATTATATTATATTTAAATATTAATAAAAAGTTAAGAAATAAAACTTGAAGGACTAACTCATAACAGAAACAAAACTAAAACAAGAATATGAAAAAGAAACTAGAAGCCTAATTAATTTATGTATGAATTGTCCGTCGTCGTCTCGTTAACAGAAACAAAACTTAAAACGTGTAAAATAGGATTCGCATATAATCTTGTGACGGCCTCGAGTCACATTTTGGCACCGTATATTAAAGTATCCAGCTTCATCATCATCAAAGTAACGCTTATGCTTCGACTTGAGTTTGATGACAAGCTCTTCAGAAACGGCGTCGCTTTGATTCCCCTCTTCAGCAACGAAAGACAACGAAAAAGCAGTGTGATCTTTAGAAACACGTTCACTAGTGATGTTTAAAACGGCGGTATTTTGAGAACCTAGCCTCACGGCAGCGCCATCGCCGTCGTAGTAGATAGAATACCTCGAGCTAGGATTTTTCACGAGAAAGTCGCCTTGCCACGTGGCGGAGGAGGAGACGGCGAGGGACTGGAGGGAGGTTTTGGCGTGGATGTGAGCTTTGTCGATGAACAAAAAGGTTAAGAACACGATGACAACGGTGAATAAGCCGCCGCAACAGGGTGCACATATAGCCGCCGTTTCCTTGCCAGTGCATTCACGTTCAGTAGGTGGCGGGATAGTCATCATTGGTCGTGACCACCAGGGACGAGGAGCGACGGAGGACGGTGGCGTTGGGTCAAAGTTGGTTTGGTATGTCATATTTTTCTTTTTGTTGGTTTGGACTTTGAAGAGAATAATGAGATTGATGTTACCTTATATAATTAATGTATATAGAGATTATTGGAAAATTCTGTTTCAAAAAGGGAAAAAATCGATTATTGGAAAATAGATATTTTACTTATATGTATTACATTTATTTTATGGTAAATAAAGAAAGTTTGTTAGATTAAAAAGAGGAAGATATTTACTTTTAATTTAATTATTAATACATATTTTTTCTAATAGAGAAATTGCTTGAAAATACACTAAAGTTGGATATTATTTTTTCAAAAATACAATCAATCAAAAATATCCTAATATTTGAGTTTAGAATTTAATGATTATTGTTTAGTATTTATGGGTGAGGTGAGTTTATAAAATTCTATAAATAATTTTTAAATAGTTTATAGATAATTTTAAAAGATAAAAAAAATTATATAGAATAAAATTAAAGTATTAGTAAAAACATTTATCATTTAAAGGTAAATTTGAAAGTAGTATCAAATTTGAAAAAAATAGAATTCCAATTTTCTATAATAGTTTGTGAAAGTAATTTCTAACAACTTATGAAAAATCAACTTCTAACGCTTTGACGAAATTGATTTACCATAAATTTTAGCAAATTCGGAAGGCTTTTGTTGTTGTTAAAAGTACAAAATTCAAACTTAATTTCAAAAAACTTATAAATAATAGTTAAATAAACATATTAGATTTATAATCTAGTAAACTTTAATTAAATTTATGCATTCTCTATAAATTTCCAAACCATTCAAATACATTTACAAGTTTTAGTAATAACAAGACTTCGAAACTTTTTTCAGAAACACACAAATTCTATTTTAGCAACTACAGAAAAAAAAACACACACACACACACACACAAATTCGAAAAACAAACTATATCAAACCGATGTATATAGTATAATTGATTTGGTTTTCTTTGGAATAACCAAGAATCTCAAACATGTCGAACCAATCTGCATTAAAAATAGTCAGAACACGTTAAACCAAAACTAACCGGCAAACCAAATAGAATCACTAACCGAAATCGAAACCATTGTCGCGTTGAGCGACTGTTATAGCTTGGAACGGCGATCAAACACACCGCCGGCGACATGTAACTGTTCCTGTAAACCCTTCAAAGGATCCTTAGAGACGTAAAGCTGTTATCTTTCTAGAGATGAAGCTGATGGGTTTCCATTCTCTGCTCGTATCCTCCATGCTCCTGCGTGTGTTCTTAATCATCTACGGAGAATGGCAACACACTCACATGGAGGTTCGCTACACTGACGTCGACTACACTGTCTTCTCCGACGCTGCTTCCTTAATGGCATCAGGTGAATCTCCTTACAAGAGAACCACATACCGTTACTCACCTCTCCTCGCGCTTCTTCTCATACCAAACACAATCTTCCATCGCTCATGGGGAAAGTTCCTCTTCTCTGCTTCTGGTACGCATCTAAAGGTTCAACCTTTTTTTGGCTAATCATCAGTTTTTTGAATGTAGTTTTGTATGTCTCTTAGATTTGCTGGTGGGTTTGTTTATACGTAGTGTTTTGAAGCAACGTAATGTGCCTGAGAAGATGTGTACAGTTTCTGTAATGGTATGGCTTCTCAATCCGTTCACGTTCACAATTGGAACTAGAGGGAACTGTGAACCCATTGTTTGTGCTATGATACTATGGATCGTTATCTCCTTAATGAAAGGTACACACACACATATCAAAGTTTGCATCTTTCACGCACCAAAAGTGATACAACAAGAACAATGTGTTCTGTTGTGTCGGTAATTTGTCACAAGCTGCGTTTTGGTATGGACTTGTTGTGCATTTCAGAGTGTATCCTATTATCTATGCCTTAACAATCATCCTAGTCCTTGACTCTCAATTATTTAGATCTGGTCACAAGCCGCCTCTTGAGGATTGGAAGAACGGTCAGGTCAAGACACATAGTCTCTTGACTGCCTTGAAAAGTTTGTTTTCCAGGGAGAGAATCTTGTTTGGTTTGTTATCAGGGGGAGTTTTTCTAGCTTGCAATGCCGTTTCTTACTACTTTTATGGACATGAGTTTCTCCACGAGGCTCTCTTATATCACCTCACAAGGACGGATCCAAGGCACAACTTCTCCATCTACTTTTACCATATATATCTTCACTACGAGCGCCGGTTCTCAGCTGTGGAGAAGCTTATCTCGTTTTTACCTCAGTTCACAATACAGTTTGCATTAGTCTTCTGCTTCTACAAGGATCTAGTGTTCTGTATCTTTCTCCAAACCGTCGCATTTGTGGCTTTCAATAAGGTATATATGATGCATTACTTTACTCGCAACCTTCTGGTTTTGATCTTATGTGTGATTGTTCCATTTGGCTTTAGGTGATAACTGCGCAGTACTTTGTGTGGTTCTATTGCTTGCTACCTTTGATTCTACCGTGGAGCCGTATGAAGCTGAAATGGGAAGGCTTGTTCTGTATCATTCTGTGGATTGGAGCTCAGACACATTGGCTCTTGTGGGGATACATGCTTGAATTTAAAGGCGTTAACGTCTTTCTACAGCTGTGGATGGCTGGTTTGGTGTTTCTGGCTGCAAACACATTTGTCCTTGTCAAAATCATTCAGCGCCATCGATTCTCTCCTCTCTTTAGACTGTATGGTTCAAAGAATGTTACAAAACTCGACTAATATCCAAAGATTGTTTGATTTCAAGGAAATGTTTTTTGTGGTGATTACTGCTGATTTTAAACCGATGAACTAGGCCTGGGATTTTGAACCAGAACTCGCCGAACCGAACCGAAACTTTGGTTAGAAGTTCGATTTGGTAAATTGTATACAAAATTTTGGTTTTTGGTTCAGTAATTGATTACCTAAATTTATATCCATACCATACCAAAAATCCGAATCCAATTAAAATAATCGTAATAACCAAATTTATCTGAAATTTTTAACAGAATTAAACTGAAATCAAAAACTTTGGTTAAATATTTTAAAAATCATACTAATCGAATCAAACGGAATCTTATTTCCGGTTAGTTCGGTAAAATTAATGTTGAACCAAATTAACTGAAAACCAAAGTATCTGAACTAACCGAACCCTCCCGTCTAGATGAGCCAATGTTCAAAACCGGTTCCAATCGATTTCCTTTATTCAGACAACCTTGAGTTGTGTAACAAATTAGAAACACAGAAACAGAGTCATCGGGTGAAAAAATCTCTGAAAGCATCAGACTTGCAGAGAGAGAGAGACCTAAAACTATGGAGAAGAAACTGGAAAACGAAGACGAACCAAATTGGAGCGAGCGAATGGAGGATCTTGTCTCCGCCGGAGACGTCACGGCGGCGATCTCGTTTCTCGAGTCTTTGACGACCAATCTTCAGTCGCGGCTCGGTTCTTCTTCTTCATCCTCAACGGAGTTGGGGCTTCAGTTAGCAGCCGCTCTAACCCAATTGGCGGATCTCTACTCTTCTCAGGGACTCTCCCTCAAATCCGATGAGCTTCTCACTCGTTCTTCTCTCGTAAAGCAACGAGCTTTAGATTCCGATCTTGCCTCTTCAAGGTATTACTACTATTAGGTTAATCAGGAAACTAGGGAGATTGTGTAAAACGTGTTATATTGATTGAAAGCTAGAAACTTTGTATGCTATATCGAAAGCTAGAAACTTTGTATGCTTTATATCGAAAGCTAGAAACTTTGTTTGTTTTTATCGATCTTAGGGTTCATAATATATGATTGCAGAGGTTCCTCTGATGCAGAGAATCAAATGAAAGCTAGTGATTCCAATGTTGGTGGTTGTTCATCTAGTGAGTGCCCCCCCCTTGTTTTCTATCTGATTCCAACCAAGGTTTTAGGCAGTTTAGTGATCGAGTTTCATTGTTTTGTTAAGGGAAAACAGAGGATTCTATAAAGGATGAGTCTTCAGATGATGGTATGTTTCATTAACATCTATACATTTGTGAGTTAAGAGGATGCAGTGACTTGATGTTTAGATTGTTCATTATCTTGCCATGTCTATGTTTACATTGCAGATTGGGAGGCACTTGCAGATCGTGAGCCGAGTACGTTACTCTCTGTAGAAGAGTTGCCTCAAATATCTAAGCTTTCTCTTGAAGAACCTAAAGTGGGAGGACCTAAGAGGCGTGGAAGGGGAACTTTTACTTATAACAAGGATGTGATGTACAGTGAGTCGAGGTTTGAAGATTCAGGAGATAACGATATGTCTCGTGGTGGCTCAGAGAAGACTGATGAATCACTGAAAGGTAAAGTCATTACTTCTTAATGTTTTACTGGTTTAAAGCTAAACACCTGAGTTTCTTTCATGCTATAAAATGCAGCCAAGTATGGCACACGACATGTCCTCGTACTTGCTGATTTTTCTCCAAATTTGAGGACTACCGATCTGGAGAAGCTTTTTGTGGACTTCAAAGAGAGTGGATTTCTCATTCGTTGGGTTAATGATACAACAGCACTTGCAGTCTTCAAAACTCCTTCAACTGGTACTTAATCTATTTTGATTTTCTCCATTCATTAGGAAGACTTTTGTGTTCTTAAACATTTATAATTGATAGCTTAGTTGAGTAGGTTTAGTATCTTGACAGTTAATACTTAAATGTGAAGTTCTGCCCTTTGTTATTGCTAACTGAGTTTACAAATCAGACTAGAGCGTATCCTCAGACGCTAACTCGATGTGGTTTTGACAATTGGTACAGCTCAAGAGGCTTGCAAAAGTGTCCAGTGTTCATTCACCTTGCGTGTTCTTGATGATCACGATTCTCTTTTGGGCTCAATATCTGGAAAAGGTAATCGACTCTTCTTCTTTTTTTCTTTCTGCCATGGTTATGCAGAATGTTTCCCTGTTTTACCAAACACCAAGCCACATATAGATCAGGTCAACTGTTGTTGCTAGTGTTTCTTAAGCGTGACCATGTTATGTTCAAACCTACTACAGATTTGGAACCACCGTCCCAAAGACCAAAGACATCAGCGAGAACAGCACAACGGTTGATAGCTCACAGCATGGGATTGAAGCTACCAGCTTCTGGATTCGGGTCTAAAGAGCTACGAGACCAAGAAGCTGCCAGGAAAAGCCGGATTGTCTCCAGGCAGAAGCAAAGGGATGATGCTTGGGGAGATGACTAACATTGGCCATACAGTTCGGTTTGCTCCAAGTTTATGGCTTACCGGCTTTATCATTTGTGTGTGCTTATTGGTGTATACATACAGATTACAAGCTTCAGTCTCCACTTGAGTGATTATTTCATATGCCATTTGATTAATGTTTTTGTGTGTTGAATTGAATTATTTGGGTAGTGGTTAATGGCATC
The DNA here is from genome assembly GCA_905132765.1 of Moricandia arvensis. Classification (NCBI taxonomy): domain Eukaryota; kingdom Viridiplantae; phylum Streptophyta; class Magnoliopsida; order Brassicales; family Brassicaceae; genus Moricandia; species Moricandia arvensis. The sequence continues at coordinate 88,435 of CAJHQP010000461.1, forward strand.
AGCAACACCAAGCTTGATATGCATTGTTGTCCCAAAAAAGGTCATTGTTTGATCTCTACTTTACATTTTTTCCCATACAACAAACCTTGATATATTCACGTTAAAAATGTAACTCTCTCTGTTTCAAAATGTTGTATATTTTAGAAATTTCACACATATTATTAAAAAAGTGTTTTAAATTTTAATTTTTTGAGATTAATTATTTTTAATAACTTTTTACCAATAAAAATTCGATAATATAATTAATCTTTTTAAAATTTACATTTTGTCATTATTAATTAACAAAAACACATTGAAAATGTAAAAAATGTAACTTTTAGAAATAAGGATTATTTTTAAAATATAGATACAGAGTGAGTATAATGAACGAAAACAAGTAAAAGTTGTTTTAAAGACTTTTCTTTTTGTTTTAACAAAAAAAAAAATGTAAAGAAAGGGTAAATAAATTATCAATCGGCTTGATGTCTCTAAATAGTTATGATTTGAACGGAATCAAAGTTGGGCCATCTCATTGTATAAAAAGTTAATACGAACATACCATTGGTTAGAGAAAACAGAAACAAGAAAACATGGTGTGACCGATCACCAAACAATCAAACATTAATATATTTTTTCTTTACAAAAAGGTAAAACAATAAAAGAGGATGTCTCGTCGACAAAAGAGATTACATTCTCCTTAACTACAAAGAAACCCTTAATAAATTGTACGGACAATCAAGATATAACACAACGTTTTGTCCGTACTTTGAGCTTTGCTTAACTCTTCATCCTCCAGTCTTGTTTCTCACTTTTATTTTGCATAAACAAAATTAAAGAAAAACAGTTAACTCTTGCATGCAATCGGTTAACAATTGATATGTAAATAGTCTGGTTCGAAGACTATATGAGCATCCAATTGAATATTGTTTGTTACATTTTTATTCATGAATAAACATTATAAAACTACAAAAGCTGATGATGTGAAACTACTTGCTTGTTGCTGCTACTTGCGTTGCATGTGGTAAGGTGTAGTTTGATCCTTGCTTCTTTATTCTCGAAAAATGAATTAGAAATAAGTTGTAACCACATACAAAATATATTTATAACAATGAAAACTGCTTTTTTTCATCTTTTGATGTATGCCTAGTCTCTTGAATCGGTGCCTTCTGAGTCCTTATTTGTTGTCGGCCACCTTTATATATCTTTTCCTATTGGTTTCACAACGCAACATCTTAATTACGATGATTCGGTAGACATTTTCGTAACAACTTACAGACGGTGAGCATGTCCCTTGACAACCTAGCTACCCAAGAATATAAACATCCGAGTCAAAATGTAAATGATCAAATATGTAACTGTGACTAACGTATGTTCTTGATTTTAGAGATGATACCACTATATATATGCTACCATACAGTTCTATATGAAATATAGTCAGCGTAAAAATGTCAATAATGTGTGAAGAACTAGGTACCAAATCTTAAATCTTACAGCCCTCAGGCTAAATTGTGCAAGATAGTGTCGTTCATTCTCGAAATATAGTAAGTATAGAGTGCATACAATCCAATCCAATCCAATCCAATCCAATCCATAACACGAGATGACATACAAAAATGGCAAAAGATTTGGGAACCACAAGACTCACGTGGGAATATATCTTAAACATGGCAGTAGTAAAGTGATAATATTATGTCCTTGTTTTAATTGGATGGTCGAGAGCAGTAGTAGAGTGATAATATTATGTCTTTTAGTTTTATTTTATTTTTCTCAAAGAGATAATAAAGAATATTATGTAAAAAGATGAAATTCTTTCAGGTTGTACACCATTTAGCATGTGTTTGTGGCTGGCTACGTACGGTTGTGTTCGCTCCTTTCATATCACTTCCGATGATTCCTCTTTTTAATCAAAACCAATATGAGCCGTTAATCTCACCGCCATTAGAACGGTGGCTCAAAAGGCTTACTAGACAATGGTCGATGGTTCACATATCTTTTGACATTACGCGTTGAAGTTAGGTTACCGCCATTATATGCTGATAAGCAGGTATTTTTTTGGTAAAAAGAAAATGCACTACCAGTTGCTTAATTAACAAGCGACGTAATACAGATTTACAAGGGTGATTAATCAATTAATTAAGTTTTTACTATACATTAACCTGAACGTGTTAAGTCATGCCATTTGGCACACTTGGCATCCTCCGACTTGTCAAAATTTGATACGTTAAAAACTTGAAATGGACAACACATAATGAAAAAATACCACCCAAAAGAAGAAAAATTCTCCCCGATCTTCTTTGCTTTTAAATTCCCACTTTGTATTTTGTTCTCATTTTCTAATATAAATAAAAATCAGTTCGATAAGGAAAAATCGCTCTTAAATGTTAAATTTGCTTTCATACACATCTCTTTGTTTCGCTGCCACCGAATATAGCTTGCATTCACTCCACTTATAATGAAAAGATAACCCCTCCTATTAGATTTATTATATGGAACAACGATATTACACAATTAAACTATGTTTATATATACAATGTACATGTACATTATAAAGTGCATGCAAGTATTTAACCAATCTTGTCCAATGGTTTACCGACACTGCTTAAATCTACATATTTAAGGAGCATTAGAATAAGGTTTTCAACCAACATTTAATCACCATAATAAATTGAATTGAAGAAGAAACGAAAAAACCTTGAATAAGTAATTTTGTGAAAACTTGCAAAACACGTCTGTAAATACGTAATAAACATGTAAGACATGTGGTTTAGGGGTTAGTTTTGGTTTTTAAAAATAAAGATCTTAAACTAACTTTCCTATATTTTTGATTAGGGTAACATAGTCTTGTGACACCTTGATTGAATATGAACTTCATATTTAAGCTGATAGGAAATATTAGACCTTCAACATTTCACGTTTTAGAGTCGTTAGAATTTAATAGATGCGATAATTTTCCTACAAAAGATGTGATAGGGTATTGCAAAATTTCATGTTAGTGGGGACTAGCCGACTGGGTAGCTTTATGCGGAAAGAGGTTGTTGACCATTGTTAACCGTCAGACATAAAATAGAATGTATTGTAAATAATAGTATAAATTATAATTACAATAACAATGTACCTTTATTTATATAAGAATTTTGGTGTTGTGCTTTAAAATATGAAGGAGAAACTACTATTCAAAGTAATTGTTATCATTCATCAAGAATAGTTTCTATTAGATATATATTTTATAATTAAAAACAATACCCGCGGCCATCCGAATATTAAGGTGTCTATATTCTCTCTTCATAAAATATGAATTTGCAAACTAACAAAAAGTTGGAACTTCAGGTTTCATTGGCCTCCACTTACCACTTGTTCTGGAATTTTATCCTAGCCTATGCCTAGCCTCCCTGTTTGTTTACTCGTATAAATTCACGAACCCATTGTTGACAATGAAATTAAAAATATAAACCCTAATCAAATACTATGTGTCGAATTTCATGTCGACAAAACCCATTATCGACAGTAAACTTAAAAGGTCATAGACCCCTAATACTATACATAGAATTGTAAACTAATCCATAAACTATATATATCTAGTGAAATTTATAGGACAAGGGAATCCCAAGTGATAATATTTTTAAGAATACTGTTGACTGGAATAAAGTGAATTGATAGATTAATATATCACTAGTAAAGAATTAACTGTCGTTTACAAAATATAGTTTAAAATTCTAAAGTTTTTGTATTTTTAAATGTCCTAAAACAAGAGTCAACTAGCTAGGATCGATCCATATGGCTGAAAGTTCGCATTATGAACAGTACATAAATGGCCTTTGAAAATAAGTTAGCTGTACTAAAAATGTGTATAATTTTGATATATATTTTATTTTGTAAATTGTAATTTTAATATTTTCTATTTGATTCTTTTCTGAATTACATATATACGTGTGCCTATGCGTCAATTTCCATTTTCTCACCTACCATTTAATTTTATTTTTTATGTTAACTTATATGTTTGTTTGATGCTCACGCATGTATGCATATATACAATGCTTAAACCTGACTTTAATCTTCGATAGCAATAGACTATTACTTGTTAAAAAAACAATATACTATACTTGGCATAGTTTGTGTTTACACGATGAATGCGAATCTAAAACATGTTGACGTCTAAGTTTTTTTTATTGTTTCATATCATTTATCTCATCAACATGCATGTATACTAAATTTGAACGAGTGAATTTCATTTACAATAGTGCGATCCAATATCCTCATAATCGAATTTCATTTTGTAAGTATTATTCTGGTTTAAATATTTGTTTTGTTGTCATCTTAAGTTGCAAGAAACCAAAAATACCAAAACTTGAAACTTATATTTTTTTAGTAATCGGATAGATACATAGTGAAAAAAATGTTTTTTTTATTCATTCTATTTCCTTCTTCTTCAGAGTACCTTTACAACCATATAAAAGTGAAAGGAAGAAAAAATAAAATACAAGAAGTGAAAAACAAAAGCCATGTGAAACAAAATAATTTAAAGTGTTTTTTTTTATAATGAATGTTTTTTTGAGAACAAAAGCAAGAAGTGAAAAACAAAACAAAAGCATGAAGTGAAAAACAAAAAAAAATGTTTTTTTGATAATGAATAATGTTATAAAATTGAATTTGAGTGGTGTTGCTTTGGTAGGTAAAGACAAAACGCATCCATGTCTTTCTTGATGCCTTCCCCTTCTCTTCATGTGTGGCAACGGGCTCTCTATCTCTTTGCACGTCCTAAAAGCTCTCTTGATCATGCAACTTTTTATAAATTACTATTATATTCTATAATTTATTATTGTGGTTACCACGTAAATATTATAAATACTCAGAAAGGGATCAACATCGAGACCTTTTTGTTTAGTTACTGTTACTTGTTTTGATTCTAATGAACGTCGCTACGTATATGAAGCATCTTTTATGCACATCCGTAGAGAAAGAAAAAGAGAGACAAAGGGACCCAACATGCACCACAACAAGATACGATCTTTCGGTTGCTTACCACTTTCGTGATTCTTCTGTTGGGTAATCTCTTAGCTTGTTTTCTTCACTGTTTTTTTTTCCTTTCTCTAATCATACTATATTGATTACCTAAACAGTAAAATTCATCTTTTGTTTGTGTTTTGTTCCCAAAGCAGAATTTAATATCATTTAAGTTTCAAAGATAAAAAATGTTTCAAAGATTTTAGGTAAAATAATGCTTTGTGAAGGTTTTAAACTTCAAGAAAAGGCCACATACTTTTTTTTTCTTATTGTTTTACGATGAAAGCCCAATGATATAATTTAGGTATTCATATAAGCTCGTTTACCCATATATATAACCTTTTTTTTTTGGCACAATCCATATATATAACCTATATAATCACTTTTGTTGTATTTTAAAAACAATTTTTAGCGATTTTTTTTTATGATAGATTTTGCAATGTTATGCCTGACACGTTTCCCTTAAACACTATGAAACGAATCAACATCTTAAATTGTATCTAACAGCATCTTGGTAATTGCTGTGTTATATTGTTTGAGAATAAATTCTGTAAAACATTGAACTATATCGGTTCTGAATCATAACATCATGATGCGACGTCTATCTATATGGAGGGTACTTCTAAACTATAATATAAAATGGAATGAGCGTATATTCCACGTATATAAATATATAGAAAAAAAAACAATACAAATAGATAAATAGGAATCCAAAGCTATCGAATAAACCCCTTATGCTATTATCTCTAGCGTATTAGGTCTCTTTCATTTTTCATCGTGTATCTTAAATGTGTATTTTTGGAACTGATTCCATGCATGATGTTAACACACACTTACACCAGTATGTTTACAAATACTAGTTTCAAAAACATCTCTAAAAGTGTGTAATTAGGCTAATTAATTACGGAAGTATGTAGGTCGCACATTTTCCTAAGTGGTGAAGAGGCCATGTCATATTCTAACACTAATTCAAAGAATATGGATGGCTTTAAGAAAATCAATATTTATCGATGTTCTTATGACTAATTTATGTATTTATGAACTTTATTTTCTTGTAAATTTAATTGGTCCGTCCAATTGAAGTTGGTCCTTCAAAAGAAGAAAGGCAATTCTTTTGCTTCCATATTAAGCGATGTTTTGCCCACAGTGAGTGTCTCTCGCTATCTTCCTTTAACCTAATTGGAAATCTTTGTTCTTTTTGGATGTCTTTGCCTTTGTGTTTCTCCTTTTGGTAAAATTTTAAAATATTAGTTTGGTGTGTTGTTTCTAAATTACGTACTATCTGTATTTTTCTCAAAAATACAACAAGTCGTTTAAGAAACTTTAAAATCTCTCTATAGTTTTATGAAGGTTTTAGGACTTATGCATCATATTTTATCCATATTTTATTTTATAGAGAATAACAGAAAATAGTACGTTTGGTTTTAGATATACTGTCTTCTTCTTTGTTACAGAACCAAAATAATGATGGCTTATGCTTAAACAAATAAATATTATGTTTCTAATTACATTTGTCTTCCTAATTAGTAATATATATATATATATATATATATATATATTAATAGCTCTATTGAAAACCAAGCTTCAAATGTTCTATTGTTCTTGTCTGTATTAGCGTTTTTGACAAAAAACTTTCATAAAGATAACTCTTTCATAAAGAGAGGTAAATATAAGAGATCAATTTAATTATGGAACAACCAAGAAATGCATAATAAATTGAATCCACGTGGTCAATTTGATCTCCCTAAAAAGAAATGAAAACAACTACTCAACCATCAAAAATCAATGGCGGGAGAAACTTGTGTATTTAGGTTCATTTTTCCAATTTGGTGTTATTTCCAACTATTTCCGTTTTTTTAGTTGTCGTTTTAGATTTTTCACACAGATTAAAACAATATTTATTTGTATATTTTTAAAATAAAATATCATTACTTATAAAGCTAAGCATATTTCAATCAATAGAAAATAAAGTAACATATAAATTTAATAAATTCTGCATTGAAATCATAAAACGACATTTATTTTGAAACAAAATTTTTACTCTACAACGATAATTAAATCGAAACAAATGGAGTATATTTTATATTATATTAAAAATGTGTTATTATTAGATAAATGATGGTATATTTTGTAATAAAAATAAATTATGCAGTATTCAGAGAATTGCCCTTTCTTTTATCGTGCGCATAAAAGATGGTTTCTTTTGCAATACTAGGGTAAAGCCTTTTGATTCGCTAGAGTTTTAGCAAGAGAATATATAACGTGTAAGTCTAGCAGATGACCAAACACCGAGTAAAATGGGCGGGAAATATGGATCATAGCCAAATGCAGGGATGGCTAAAAAATATTTGAAAAATTTAGATACTTAGATATTTTTAGTTAACTATTGAAAGTTTATATACATATATAGTTGTTATTTCAGTTTTAATATTAGTGTGGGTACCTATCAGATATGATATTATCAGTAATTCGTTACAATTAGGGATTAGACTTGACGGACCGGCCAATCTTTCGGAGATAGGATGCGATCACACACCACTCAAAAAAGAGAAGAATGAACTCTTACAATCAAATGTTAAAGAACAATACATGTAAGTACGTAGGGGTACACAATTGATACTTTTATAAATATTTATCGTTTTGTGATAGGACCAATAATGATCTCATCATCATATCAACACCAAATATACCCATATATATACATATATACGCACGTAGACATGCAACCACGTACACTTGAGGACAAAAAAATATTCAGTCTTCGTGTCCCCATGTAGACGTCTCTTTCTCTCGGACCGTATCCTACTCCTATCCAGATAGCAACTTGTGTTTTGCCCCAAATAAATTTCAAACGATCACGATATATATATTCTTTTTGAACTGAAATTTTTTTTGAACTGAACATAGTTGTGAAAAACTACGGTTATTAATTTTACATTTTAGACCCATATTAGTTTTACCGCTTTACACCTATATTAATATATTTTAGGGAAAGCTTGGTTCAAGCAAAATGATAGATATGCATGTAATCATCAAGTGAATTAATAATAGTTGAGTTACAAGTGAAAAAATTAGGACTGAGTTGTATAAAAATTGTAGATTTCTCGATATATATCATTACTAATCTAAAAGTTTAAGATGTTTTCTTTGGTGATTTCGGTTGGTTTTGCGTTTTCGATCTGTTTTTATACGTTGTGGTTGGATATTACTAAACCGTAGACGCCAAACAAATACCATGCATTTTGTTTATTGATATTAGATTACATAAAGTATATATATATATATATATATATTATTTAAATGTATGCTATAACAACTGTGGCATGCATTAAAATAAACCCAAGTGGTAGAAAGGTAACTTTAAAACAATAGAAAATCCTGATAATGGCATCCAGCTTTCTTTGCATATTTTTGGAACATTCTCATCGTTTTAACTCTAAAGAGAAAGATGAAAATTGTGACTTCCACAATGTGCCACGTTATTGGTTCAACAGGGTATTGATGCCATACGTCAACATTTTTCTTCTTTTTGACATAACTATACTGACTATATACACTTTAATACTTTATATATGTTTAATTTCATATCCGTTACTTTTTTTCACGACAACTTACAGAACTGAATACATATCATGTTTTTAGTCCTCTTAATCTTTGGTTGTCACCGTTATCATGATAGGAAACTTTTAGATTGTGTGCATGTGGTAAGTTAATTTTTATAGTTATATGACATATAACTAATTTGTTTGATACTTTGATGTATAGTTGTGGAGCAGTGGAAAAAGAAATCGATAACTGACACAATAACAACAATGTATTAATAGAAATTATTTTACCTGGTCAGTACTCTAAATGTAGGTATTACATAGTTATTTTCTTGGAGCAAATAATTACTTAATGGAACACATCAGAAGAAATTTTAAAAACATGATTTTTGAACAACAAATATATATTACTTGGATCATCATTATTAAGAGATTTTTGAAACTTTTAATGTAAAACTAAATTAAATTGACATTTAACTAAAACTTCTACAAAAATGTAAAAAGTCACATGATAAAAACCTCTCAAATAGTGAGCTTTGGTATTGCAAGTATTGAAGGGTTTTTGTTTATTGAAAAATCAATAATAAATACCAATAAAATTAAAGAAAATTTGTGAGGAGTCATTAGAGGGAGGACCCCACGGTACATGGTTCCATAATGGATTGAACCACTATAAATAAGCGCATCTTCACTCCCCTCTCTTCACATTCTCATCCATCAAACCACAAAACATCATCTTCTTCCTCTCTTAATAACACCACCACCACCACCACCTAACACACACTTGAACTTTCACCCACAGTTTGATCTCTCTCAAATCTACAGGTATGTTACATCTCCATAAACAAATCATCATCCAATAAGAAGGATACAATAATATTTCATTTGTTGACTTGATTGTAACCATTGATAGTTGAAACATTATTACTATAATTGTGCAGGAAAGCGAGGAATAGTGTTAAAACATTCTTTTGAAGATGATGGCTTGTGGCTTAAGCAAGAGCCTTGGCTTCTCTTCCTCGTTGAAGAAGCAGCAAGGCATAGTGACCATCCTTGGTGGCGGCAGCAACATTTCATCTGCACCTTCACTCAGGAGAACTTTCTCCGCTGACTTGTCCTCCAAGAATTGGCTCTCTCACAACAATTCTTCTCCTATGAAGAGGATCTCTTCCTCGGAGAAGCTCCGTAACTTTGGTGCTGACTCATTAAGCTCCCAAGACGAAGAAGAAGGATCAAGATCTGGGGTTGATATATGGGCTCAGATTCAAGAAGACAAGAACAAGAAGGAGGATGAGACCGAGCCGAGCCAAACCGATGTATGGAGTTCGATTTTATCAGACAAGAAGAAGAAGGACACGGACACGGTTCCTCCACCGTATGTTCACCCTCTGGTGAGACGTGCCAGCTCCTTGAGCGAGAAAAGCCTCGAGATTTGCACTGAGAGCCTCGGATCCGAGACGGGTTGCGAAGTTTTCTCTTCCTCGGAGACTGGAGATGCTGAGGAGAGTCTTGTTCTTGACGTTACCGTGACCAAAGAGGAAGAAGAAACAGAGTTTGTTGTTGATGTTGAGGTTGAACAAGAACCAATCACGGTTCCAAAACAGACAAGATGCATGGAGCTTCCTCGAGGTTCGTTTCCTCCACCGATTCGTTCTCTCTCGAGCCAGAGCCAGACAGGTTCTGCTCTGCACATGAAAACTCGCCGTGACAATGGACGGTTGGTTCTCGAGGCTGTCTCTGTGCCGTCTCACAACAACTTCTCCGCCAAGAGACAAGACGGGCGTCTCCTCCTCACTTTTGCTGAAATTGACGACAAAGAAGACGAAACTGATGAGGTTCAGTGGTTCGATGAGGAAGAGGACGTACAAGACGAGTTTTCCTACAAGCCCAATGGGCTTTTGTTTAAGGTGGCACAAAAGCCCATTGGGCCTGTGACTGTTCATAGGTTGGCATGTAAGCCTATCGGAATACCAAGGAGAAACTCACGATGGCCTGCTACAGATGAGTCCGAAACCAAATCCGATCTGTCCATGCCGGTGGTTCACTCTCTGCCACCGAGGCCAAGGGTGGCTCAGCTAGCTCGGTCAATGAAACCGCCGTCCACGGTGGATGACACCGTAGGAGCTGCTTGCTTCAACACATGTGACTACTCTTGGAAGCCCACTAACAATGAAGCATTGGGCCAAAACAAGAAAACCCATGTTCAAGCCCAAAACTATGTCCAGAAATCAATGGGTGTGATTACACATGATTTGATAAATGGTTGCAAGGAACGAAGGAGGTCTCTTTTGTCAATGGAGCCTTTCTGCATTGCTACTTCATAAGTTTAAGACCCTACCCAGAAGGAGTAATTTACAAGATGCATAAGCATATGATATATCTATCTATGTGTATATATATACGAGTGTGTATACTCGAATATGTATGCATATCAACTAAATAATTGTTGTTGTTGTTGCTGCTGATGTTTTTTTTACCATTTTTTTTGCCTCGATATGTTTTACCACTTGCCTTTTTGGTCTGTGGGTGAAAAGAAAAAAAAAACAAGAAAATAAAGCATCAAAGAGGAGGAGAGGAGTGATAATTAGAGAGTAAATTATTGTTTTTAAATGAGGTTAGAGACCTCCTTGGAGTAAAAGAAATATTTATGATGAGTACTGTGTTTTGTAAAAACCTTTTGGTGTTTCATATTGCTCGCAAATAGGACTAGGAACTCGTTTTATTTACGTTATAATAATCATCGTATGATTCGAGTTAGCTTTAATCAAATTGTTTTTCAGTCATGATACAACACACAAGTTTAAAGTTGTATCTAACGAAATACAATAATTTAGTTTAGTGAATTTTATCGTCATCCTTGATAGAAATTATTAATATCGTATAATACTAGTATTGGTTGGACACCAAGATCAACGCAACTATACGAGATGATCCAATAACTTTAAAAGCCCATATAACTCGTTGTTATTTACATAAAAGCCCACTTTCCCTCCAAAACCCGAATACAGCCCAGAGAATCTTCTTCTTCTTCCTTCTATATACTCTGTCGTGGGTGAGAAAGAGAGGGGAAGGGATCATAAAAAGCTCGGAGTCATGGGAGATGTTAACGTAGACGATGACGCGATTCTCAAATCCTTCCTCGCCGAAGTTGGTGAAGTTGAGAGGGACAACGAAGTCGTGAGGTTCATTTTCCTAACGCCTATATCTAGCTTTTATTACACAACCCTGCTCCTGATCCGAGTTGTGTCTAAGCGTTGTTATGCTATTCATAGTGTGTTTGGGACTTACGGTTTCTATGGTCTAACATAATATTAGCTTTATCAATATGTTAAGACCACAGTCGTAACTCAAGGAACTGTCTGAATGTAACTACTACTGAATTAGCAGTGTTGTTTCCTTCACTATGTACTTGTTTACAAACCGGATCTTGTGAAAATTTGATCAAGTTCTCCTCTTTTCATTGGAGAAGATATGATATATGTGAATAACAATTATGCACATAGCTTCCATGTATAGTATCGAGTACTTAGCTTTACTGTTGTAATAGTTTACCCGTATGCTCCTAGTGTTGCAGCTATGTTTCTTATGGTGATCATATCCTAAAAAGTTTGAAACTTTGTTGTAGGATTCTCTCATGCTTCAAGCTGAACCCGTTTGAGCATCTTAACCTTTCTTTCGATTCTTCCACGGATGATGTTAAAAGACAGTACAGAAAGGTATTCTTCAGCTCTGTCACTTACTATTCCAAGACATTTACTGTTCCTCTGGCATTTTGATTTACTACGCCACTGAGTAAAGGAATACACTGGAAACTTTGGGACTAATTTGTGTACTTTACCAGATTTCTCTGATGGTTCACCCTGACAAATGCAAGCATCCACAAGCACAGGAGGCTTTTGGAGGTTCGTATTCTTTAAAAAGTTCTTTGCATTTCCAGTTTTTTTTTTTTTTTTTTTTTTTATTGTTTGCATTCGCCATTGAGTATTGCATCAGGAATGAAATGCTTATGCCTCCTTAAAAAAAGAGTAGATTTCTTTTAATGAAAGTCGTAATGTTTATATTTTATATGGGTTTTGATTTACTTAACAGCCTTGGCAAAGGCGCAACAACTGCTGCTGAACGACCAAGAAAGAGATTATATTCTCACCCAAGTCCTTGCTGCGAAAGGTTAGATGAGATTTCATAGTGTATCTTGATCCAGGTGTTACCTGCGTGTTAGATAGTTACACCAGAATCTGTAGTTTGCCTTGTATTATACTTTCTGTTTCTTGACAACCTTCTTTTTATTCAACTGTGAAATGCAGAAGAGCTTAAGATGAAGAGAAAGAAACAGTTGAAGAAAGATACCGCCTCTAAAATAAAGTCCTTGGTTGATGAGGTACGGAAACCGGTTCTTTTCGGGTTTAGATCTAAGCTATTTATCTGAGATGTTCTTACCTTTTCTTATTTTTCGATGTGACCCCCTTGCTACTTACATATTGTAGAAACCTGTGCTTGTTATTTGCGCTAGGAATAGTAATCATTTAAGATACATGATGTAGCTCATGTTTGTCAAAATTGATGTGTTAGATTAAAGGATATCTCAGTGAATTCCTGCTCTGTCTTTATTCTTCTGTCACAACTCGATGTTTCTAGATTCCTCTGAACTTGTAGTGATACTGATACACATTTCTTTTACACAGGGAAAGCATGAGCAAATATATGAGCAATCTGAAGAGTTTCAGAAGGAGCTTAAGTTAAAGGTACGAGAGATATTAACAGACCAAGAGTGGCGTCGAAGAAAAATGGCCATGAGGGTATGCAGAGTTTCTAGTTTGCCTTGGGGTTATATTGTCTTTGTGAGAAGTCAGACGATTCAATCTTTTTTGTGTGTGTTATTGCTTGTTGACATTTTAGATATCAGAAGAAGAGGGAAGACTGAAGAAGGATGAAGAAGAACAAAAGGAGATATGGAAGAAAAAGCGTGAGCATGAAGCACAGTGGGAAGGAACAAGAGAAAACAGGGTTTGTGTTTCTTTTTTGTTAATCCGTGATCTTGATTCTATGAATCCATTAGTTTAGAACCACTTAACCTCACCTTTTGGCACTTAAGTACGGTTAGAAATGGCTTCAGAGAAGAAAACTCATTTGAAATAGTTAAAACCATTTTATAAGTGCCACCAGATACTGTTTGACTTGTTTTCGAGCTCTAAGAGCAATTCCTTGTTCCAGATTCTGATGATTTATTATAAAGACGATATATATGCAATTTCCCACGTTCTCTCTTACACTATGGAATAATTATACAGGATCGCAATTGTTTTTTTGTCCTTGATGTCAATGGTTTTATCAATTTTTTTTGGGTTTCCATGTGCAGGTATCAAGCTGGAGAGACTTCATGAAAGCAGGAAAGAAGGTACGTTAGCTAGGAAAACTCGTACATTTTTTTTTAATTATTTTGTTTTTCCTTGGCTCAGATTTCAATCTAAGCTTCTGTTATCATCATCCTTCAGGCCAAAAAGGGAGAGACACGTCCTCCAAAGCTGAAGACAGAGGATCCAAACAAATCATACGTGCAAAGGCCGGTCAAGAAAGGTTGATCTCTGACTCTTTTTACTGTTGTTGCCATTGATAGATTTGGTCTTCTCGAGTATGATCTCACACTTGTTCTGCTTGTGTCTGTGTTTCTCTTTGTACATCAACATCTTTCCCAATACATCAGTAACATGGAAGAGATATACAAGCTTATCTCACTTATCAAACGCTTGACCTTTTAACTTTTGTATTGCGTCAGATAACGTCTTCCGACTTGAGTTAATAAACTTTGATCTTTTTTTATATCACTGTGTTGCTTGGGGTGGAAACTATATAGTGCTCACTACAAAAGACAAAGAAAATAGGATGTTCTCTTCATAGATTTCATTGACAGAACCATAATGGTACACAGACCCCACACACCTTGGGGGTAAAAAAAAATCTCTGCTTATGTACAGCACCAGCTCCAAAAGAACAAAAAAATAAAGAAAAGAAAATACAACTTTGATAGCTCAAAGTGGGGCTTAATCTTTGTTTTCGTGTGATATATATATATATAACGTAACAACAACTCACAAGGGTGCGCTCGAATCACCACCGAAACTGGTTAACTTGTTTCAAGCATCCCCAAGGATTGTTTCGCCTTTGCCTCTGAAAGTGATTTTTGTTCTTCAACCCACATGAAACCTGTTTAATACTCTTATCCGCTCCAAAAAAACTTCTCTATTATTCCTCATGCCACTTGCTTGCAGATGAGAAATCACCAAAACTATTCCCTGAAAAAGACATACGCAGAGGCAGAATAGAATTGAGAATTTGTTCATACTTTTTGAAGTTCATCAAGAGAACACCAACTCAATGCAATACCACACGACTTCTTAAAACAAAAACTGAAGATTTGTAGATAGTTATAATATCAGGGCTTGAATGATCTTAACCAATAAATGTATACTAACTTATCCTCAACCAAAAGTATAACAAAGCAATGCAGCTGATAAGAGCACAGTATCCATTTTATAGCAGATTTGTATTATCCAAATTGATTCTTCTGTCTCACGATCAGAAAGCAATGTAAAACCTTCAAAACAATCTAAACTGCTGTTCTTTAGCTTTTTACTGATAAACATCATAAACCAGAGTCTGATGATTGATTTTAGAAAAAAATATAACTATAATCTCATCAGTTATCACCACAGCCAAGGTTGTGCTTATAAACATGTATGTGACTGAATGGTTTTAGATCAAACAAAGCCCTAACATTACAACTATCAACCAATCAACAATAGAGTTCCTAACCAAGCCAGACAGACCTAAGCAATACACAAGAACGAGGCTATGGAAACACTTACCGACAAAACTTAATCTCTGAAAATCACCGAGTCTGCAATGGCCAACAAGGGCTTCAAGCAATCAGGAGTAAACTTGCGTGCAAAAAGGTAAGAGCTTGAGTGGCTTGATCTCCTGAGCCTCTTGATCAACTCAGGCACCACTTCCTTGCGTTTGTAAGTATAAGGATGTCCTTTCACAGTGCCAGTCCAGTTAACCTGAGTCAAAGTATATCCAGTACACCCATCCGGATCCTTCATGTTCAACAACGTCGGAAAATAATGCTCCTCGGGGTAACACGCGTCTGAACGATAACACGGAAGCTTAAACTTCCTCCACAAGACACGATCTTTGATAGTCAACAAAGCATGTCTCCTCGTCATAACAAAGAACTGAGAACCCACTCTGAACTTCTCAAACGGAACCTCAGGTAACATAGCGTATCTCCCCCGAGCGTTGTACCGTTTCCAAAGCCTCGGCTCGTCGGAGATAAGCTCGATAAAGGTCCGATACAAGACCCGGATACCTCTCGGGTTCGGATCCGGGTCAGATTTGTCAAACGTTGAGGATTCGAAGAGAGAGCTGTAAACGTAGTTGAACGAATGTAGAGGGACACAGTACTGAGATAACACAGCGAAGTAAGTGTTGGCCGGGTCGTCGAGGAAGGCGGTGGCGAGGAGACGCCGCGTCGCGGAGATGAGAGTGGGAGAGGCGCGTGCGGTGCGTTTCGCGTTTGCGATGAACGCGTTCTCAAAGACGGAGCCTTTATTGGGGCGTGTGATGTTCACGAACGGATCTGCGTGGACGTAGACGTTGTAGAGAGACTTGGGGTGGTTGGAGAAGAATCTGTCCCAGATCGGGGCGAAGTGGAGGTCGGAGTTTGTGAGGAAGAGGAATGCGATCTTGAGCTTAGGGTTTGGGTAGCCGGAGGAGAGGTGGGAGAGGGAGGTTGACGCTGCGGCGGAGGCGAAGAGGTTTTGGTCGGAGATCTCGTCGGAGATTGGGATGAGGGATTCGGCGGGTGGAGATGGGAAGACATGTGGGGCGATGAAGATGAAGAAGATGATTGGGAGAGAGAGGAGGAGGGAGAAGGAGAGGATGAACTGCTTCGAGTACATTGAGAAATTGGGAGTTCGAATCTGAAACCCTAGAAATCTAACAAGAATGTGCGTGGATCCTCCATTGGATTGGGAAAGATCAGAGCTTTAAGAAAACCCAGAACTTTCCACAGATTTGAGGAGATGGGTTGAAGAAAGATGATCTCTTTTCGCAAAGATGATTCTTCAAATCGCAATCACTAGGGACCCTTCAATCCAGATCACGATTTGTTCCTCCTCTCAGAACGAAATCGCAGAGGGAAGAAGGTGAATAAACCCAGGAAGAAACCTTTTTCTCCAGATTGAATAGATCTTCAGATTCCAATAGTGAGAAAGAAACTAGACATCAAGAGGATCTCTCTCACAGTAAGTGGTGGTGATGACGATAATGTAGACGATTGAGATAGAGAGAGCGATTTGTTGTTCTTCTTCTTTTGTTGCGTTGTAATTGACGCGAAAAATTAGTTTTTTTTATGAGACGGAGGGGTATTTGTGTCAATTACAAACCGACAAGCGTAACCCCTGACGTCGTCAAGTGTTTGTTTATTAGATCGAGGGATAAGTTAACGGCGTTAGTCTGTGTTTCCGTCGTTGGTAATTCGGCGATGGCTTCGGTGACGATGCGGCATCGGTCGATGATGGTGTCGGTATGCTATTTTCCTTTTTGATTTGAATAAAACGTGATTGATTGATTTAAATAATAAATTAGATATTGAAATGTTGTATCTAATTTTGGTTGGTCCAACTGATTTGTTAACTGGCCTGCATTATTTGATGGGATGTCATTTTACAAGTACAAACACACACGTACTCAGGGTCTTACCGAATGAGCCCTGGGCATTCCTAGACCCGGTCCAAGAGTAGTGTGCAGAGTTGTAACAAGGGCCCATTAAACTTTTCTTTCTAAAACACACAATTTAATTAAAGTGATCATACTTAAAAAGAGCTCAAAAGTTCCAAAATTTTTTTTTGTCCAAAAAGTTCCAAGTATCTTTTTTTTGTCCAAAAAGTTCCAAATATCTTTTTTCCAAATTTCTTCTATAATATTGTTTTAAAGGACCCAACTTTGTATGTTTGTTTTAGGGCTCTCAAAAGTGACTGGGCCTATATGTCCAGAGCTATACCAATTACCAAATAATGGGAAACCCTGACTTTTTCTTCCTCACAGTATACACTATTTGTTGAGATGTTTTAATCTACTTGTTAACTGAGTAATATAATACAAAGTTAACTTTTAATTTTTCTTTTGTCAAAGCTAACTTATAATTTTCATAAAAACAATTTTATTCTGTCGTGCTCTTAAAATTCTTATATCAAAGTGTTCTAGGAACACTTAAGAATATTAGATGTTGCTAAAAGTCTAATTTCAGATTCTCATAATGTAAAGAAGCAAATCTACCACAAATGCTAGTTGTTGTTATTAGCATTTTCAAAAACTATGTTAGGGCATCTCTAACCAGTCCCCTCATTTTTTGTGGGGTCCACCCTTAAAATAAGGGGATAAGGGGGTAGTTCTCCAATGGTGTCCTTTCAAATATTTTCTCTTATTTTACAGTTTAATCCTTAATTTTATTAGTAATTAATTATAACCATTAAACTTTAATAATTAAATAATAAATACATACTAATATGTGATAATGACAAAATTAGTAAACATATTTAGTAATAACACCAGATTGTTTATAAAAAATCATAAAATTACATATAATAATAAAACACATACAATTTCAGATTACAAAATAAATTTAAAATACAAAACTAATCAATATTATTATTTCCGTAATGTTCTCATATATGTTCAATAAATGCAATTTTAAATGATAAACGAGCTTCCTTATTTTTAATTAACTTATTATTATTATTTAAAGTGAATTTTATAAGATTATATTATAATATTTAAGTGTTAGTGTAATTATAATATTAAAATGCAACATGAAAAATAATAAGTATACAATCATTAAACATATATAAATAGAAGGACTAAAGTGAAAAGTAAACAGTGTTTTAAGGGGGTGAACAGTGCACCCTCAAATTTGAGGGTGCACTGTTCACCCCCTTAAAATTTGAGGGGATAAAGGGCCATTAGTAGACGCTCAGAGAAAATTATAAACATGCTTGATTGTAATGAAACACAACTTGTTTTTTTTTTAAATATGATTTACAATCTCAACTAGTAGGATTTCCGCAGTTTGTAAATTATACCTAAATTTTGTTGTTTGATATGGTAAATCGTAATCATATCATCATAAAAAATTATTAGAGAAAAATTTAAAGTAATAAATTATAATTTTTTCTATATATTTTTAAAAATCATAACTTTAAATTATTATATATTTTTAACACCTATAAAGTTTATACATGTCTTTGTATTAAATTATGCTGATAAAATTTATAAAATCAATAAATATTAATTATATTTGGATTTGTGACTGATACAATAAATAACAATAATTTGAAATTATAGTAAGAAGATCTTAATATTTTTTTCATTTCATTTATTAATATATAAATACATAAATTTCTTGACATAATTATAAAATTAATATTATCTTTGATTTCTTAGCTAAATTTCCATTTTTTTCTCTTTATAAATTTATCCTTTTCAAATAGGAGAAGAACTGAATAAAAACAAAACAAATTCTTAAAGTAAAAAGGAAAAAAAAAATCTCTATATAAAAAGTGCTCCGCTTCACACAAGACCTCGAACATAAGCAAAACCCAATTAGCTTTCTTCGAACAAACTCCGTGTCCTTCTCCTCTCCGCCGTTAAAGCCTCGCGAGTTCCTTCTCTCTCCCTATTAGGGTTTTCTTAACAAGGGAGAAAAGATGTTCAGAAGAGGACCTTCGAGTAAGAGCGACAACACCAAGTTCTACGAGATCCTCGGTGTTCCCAAGACCGCATCGCCCGAAGATCTCAAGAAGGCTTACAAGAAAGCCGCCATCAAAAACCATCCCGACAAGGGTGGAGATCCTGAGAAGGTATTGAATCTTAGATCCCCCTTCTTTATTGGCTTAGATTCTGTGGAATTGAATTGTTTCCTTTGAGAAAGTTAGTTCCTTTATAGTTTGATTCGGGTTCTTTGATCGGTAAAGCTCTTGGGTCTTTGTTAAATATGTCTACAAGTCCGGTTTGGTCTGAAAGTTTCGAGCTTTAGGTCTTTGAAGCTTGCTTGGGAGGATAGCTACTTGGATACTCCACTTGATGTTTCTTGAATTTGATTTATCTTTAGATGTTATGACGTGTAGACTTGTTGTTCAAGATGTTTAATGGTACTTTAAATGTCTCTCTGCAGTTCAAGGAGCTAGGTGAGGCTTATGGAGTTCTCAGTGATCCAGAGAAACGTGAGATCTACGATCAGTATGGAGAGGATGCACTCAAGGAGGGAATGGGTGGTGGAGGCGGTGGACACGACCCTTTTGATATCTTCTCGTCCTTCTTTGGTGGTGGTGGAAGCCCATTCGGAGGTGGAAGCAGCCGTGGAAGGAGGCAGAGACGTGGTGAAGATGTTGTTCATCCCTTGAGGGTTTCCTTGGAGGATCTTTACCTCGGAACAACAAAGAAGCTCTCACTTTCTAGGAATGCTCTCTGCTCAAAGTGTAACGGGTTAGTAGATAAACCTCTGTCTTGTCTTTCAAATTTTCGTTTTTTTTTTTGAATGTCCAAGATGCTTAAAAAGAGTTTGATATTTATGATGTGGCAGAAAGGGTTCAAAGTCTGGAGCTTCGATGAAATGTGGTGGATGTCAAGGAAAGGGAATGAAGGTCTCGATCAGACAGATTGGACCTGGAATGATTCAGCAGATGCAGCATGCTTGTCATGATTGCAAGGGTACAGGAGAGTCCATCAATGATCGTGACAGGTGTCCACAATGCAAAGGAGATAAAGTTATCCCCGAGAAGAAGGTGCTTGAAGTAGCTGTTGAAAAGGGAATGCAACACAGCCAGAAGATTACATTCAGTGGACAAGCAGATGAAGCGGTTCGTGACACTCTCATCTTGTCTCTTCTTTTTCAATCATCACTACATTACTCGTCTTATTAACTTTCTCTTGTTATTTTCAAAACAGCCTGATACAGTCACTGGAGATATAGTGTTCGTAGTTCAGCAGAAGGAGCACCCAAAGTTCAAGAGAAAGGGAGATGACCTCTTTGTGGAACACACCCTCTCTCTAACCGAAGCTCTCTGTGGGTTCCAGTTCGTCTTGACTCACTTGGACTCAAGACAACTTCTCATCAAATCCAACCCTGGGGAGGTTGTGAAGCCAGGTACGTATTAGCCTCTCTCATTGTTTTATCCACGCCACCTTTCTGTGAACTTACCATCATGTGTATTTTGGTTGTTGATAGATTCATACAGGGCGATAAGCGACGAGGGAATGCCGATGCACCAAAGGCCGTTCATGAAGGGTAAGCTTTACATCCACTTCACGGTCGAGTTCCCGGAATCGCTGAGCTCAGTTCAGACAAAGGCCATTGAAGATGTCTTACCAAAGCCGACAAAGGCAGCTCTGAGCGACATGGAGATAGACGAGTGCGAAGAGGCGACGCTGCACGATGTGAACATGGAAGCTGAGATGAAAAGGAAGGCTCAAACTCAAAGAGAGGCTTATGATGACGATGATGAAGAAGAAGGCCCAGGCGGTGGTCATGGTGTTCAATGTGCTCAGCAGTGATCGACATGCGCATTTTAGTGCTGCTATATCCAACATTTGCGTTTTTTAATTTTCTTTATTTTGTTTTTCTATAGACTTTGCCAAATTCTTGTTACAATTTTGATTTTTTTTGAATAAACTTCTCTAGTTCTTCAGTTTTTGTCCTCTATACCGGCAATTTAATATTCAAAATCAAGAGAATTTCACCAAAATGAATTCTTGCAATAGTTTATAGAGAATGCTATATAAATATCATAAGTTTGTATAGGGTTGCTGATGAAGCTTTATATCAAGAAACAAGACTAGTACAATGCTACCACTCTGTTAGCTATTATTACATCTAGAATTGTCTGAAATGGGCCACACATGTCATCTAAACTTCGACCATTATGATGCAACATCGATCTTCTTCTGTAGATATCGGTATACATGTGTTATTGAGAAGGAAGGTGGCTCGTACCTCGATTTTATACAGAGTCGAGCCACTGCTAGAACTTTCTGGAGTTCTCTAGAGTTGTAGCTGTTGCCGAGATCTGGATCAATCATCTTATCAATAGAGTTTGCAATGCAAGAGTGTTGTACCCATTCGATCAAGTCTTCGCCTTGTCTGTCTGATGATTGTCCTGTGATCAGTTCCAGCATCAACACTCCTAGCTGGAATATCACGTTTCCACATTCCTCATCCGCACATGAGCCTATACGTCAGTTTTCAAAACCGTGAATAAAGCGAAAAGTAATGATCTTGGAAAGAAGAAGAAAATTTAGTTTTTTACCTTCGGAGCAAGCATCATTGGTTGTTTTGGGATGGCTTTGTGTGTGTCTGTTGATGCGGATGTCTGTAATCTGCGAGAGGAAGGATTCAGTTATTGAAAATCACTTTATCGGTTCTGAACTTTATACTCTTTGAACTTACTTTGGGGGTGAAGTTTTGATCCAGCATGATGTTACATGAGTTCACTGAAACATCATAGATCTGTGCATCACTACTGCTGAAGATTAGCAAGTATTCCTGCGGTTAAAGAGCGGATCATATTCATTTTCTGACTCCCTTTAAGTAGTGTACTCGGTATGTTAATAAACAAGTACCCTCATACTATTGGTCTACGAAAGCAACTTACTAATGCAGCTGCAACCCCAATGGCTATTTGGATGCGAGTCTTCCAGTTCAAAGGAGTCTTAAGCGGATCTATCAAGAAAGAGACAGAAAATTTAGTAAAGGATTGATTATGTTATGACGATAATGTTTAGAGGGGTTGTTTTACCATTGAGATGTTCTTTCAAGCTTCCATTTTCAATATTGTCATACACTAGCAGCCTGAGAAGCAATCAAGAAGAAGATCCAATGAAAAGCAAACAAACAAAAACATGTTTGTAGATTTCAAGAAAGAAAGGGAACCTTTTGGGTCCGGTGCAAAACCCGCGAAGCGTGAGGAGATGGCGGTGACGTAAGCGTCCCAAGAGCTGAACTTCCTCATAAAACCTCTCACGTCCAAGATCAAGAGACTTGAGTTCTTTGACCAAAGCAACCTCACCACCTTTGAATTTGGCAGTGTATGCAGACCCGTGATAGTTGGTGTAAATAACCTTACGGAAACCTTCTGTTGCTTTCACGAGTTCCTTGTATCCGAATCTTCTCACAAACTCTATTCTACCTGTGATGATGATGGCACACAATGCAAGGTTGTATAAATCTTTCCAGAAACATAACATAACATAGGGAAATATACTAAGAGATCAGCTCAACTTAAGTAGTTTGAGTCAAACTCTTCTCGAAATCAAACAAATGTAACCAAGTACAACTGAAATAGAAGCTTACAAATACATTGGCATTAAGAGTAACAAGTCATATTGTACACGTGGTAGCTCAAGTTGAATAGTTTAAGTCAAACTCTACTCGAAATCCAATCTTACTAAGAGATTAGTATTAAGAGTAACAAGTCATATTGCACATATACCACATAACATAAGCATATGCTTGTAGTGTAGAGAAGATAGAAGACTTGTATATATATATATATACTTTTACATTGTACAGACATCTAAGGTTAATGAAGATATACTCTCAGTCACTCATTGCTTCTAATTTGGTATCAAGCTCAAGTTCTCTTTGGAGGAGCTAAACGAAGAAGTCACACAGAGAAATAACATGGTCTCTCACTCACATAGCCTTTCACTAAAACCAAGTCACTTAAATGGTTCATCAAATCCACTAAAGCCTTAACTACATGACATCTGTGTAGAGTTGAAGTTTGATAGTGGAATCAAACTAAACAGTGTAATCTTGGAAACAGAAGATGATTTATTGAAGGCACATCTAGTAAATCTGGAAGATGAAAAGAAAGCGAAATTGTGGCTCACCGGAGCGAGTACGGCGGAGCCAGGCGAGAAGAAGGAAACGGATTCTGCGGCTGAGGGGAGGTCGATCATCTATGGCCATTCGTTTCTTCACTGAGCTGAGCTAACTTTCTCTCTCTGAAGAAGATTGGATCTGATGCTTTTTCTTGGAAGTTTTGGGAGTGTCAACTGTACGACATCATTAGCTGTAAAATCTCTTCTTTTTTTTCTTTGCTTTCCCACCATCTTTAATCATAACGGTTTTTCATTAATGGTAGTTAATCAGTAAAGTAATTAGTTACTTTTTAACCCCCTTCTTTGTTTCTTTGTTAAAAAGAAACTTAGATTACAAAAAAGTTAAGGGAAAATCGCATAAAAAACCTTGAAAGTGGCACTCACTGACACTTTAAACCATGAACTTTTTCGACTATCACTTTAAACCTTCTAAGTGGCAATTGTATCACAATAAACCTTCAACTTGGCTAACTTGTACATCAAGTAAAAAGTTGACCTGTTGTACAGGTAAAAGTGATGAGGTGTCGGTTTTTTTTCGAAAATAATTATTATTTAATTAATAAAATAAATAAAAATTAAATAAAAATCAGAAAATTAAATAAAAATCAGATAAAAAATCAGAAAAATATATAAAATTTTAAAGTAAATTAAAAATCATAAAATCAAAAATCAAAAAATTAATTAATAAAATAAATAAAAATTAAATAAAAATCAGAAAATTAAATAAAAATAAGATAATTAAAATAAAAATAAAATTTTAAAATAAATTAAAAATCATAAAATAAGAAAAATATTTCAAAAAATCAAAAATAAATTAAAATACAAAAAATAAAAATAAAATAAAATCATTAACAATGATTTTTTTGCATATCTCTAATGATAGTTTCATCGTTGACCTATCGATTGTTTCAAGCAGTTGACAATAACAATTTTAAATATATCACTGATGATTATAGTGGTTTCTGAGATAACCATTAACAATGACGTTGTGACTTATCTCTAACGATTGTTTTCGACATCATCATTAAAAATGATGGTAGATATGTCAATAACGATATTTCAGATAACCATCATTTAAAACAGTAGATATATCAAGGATGAAATTATCTTTAGAGATAAGTCAACGATGAAACTATCGTTAGGAATATGTCAAAACGTCATTGATAATGATTATGTGAGAAACCACTATCGTCATTAGTGATATGTTTGAAATTGTTATTGTTAAAGATGATATATTTGTTTTTTTTAAACTAATCTTGTAATTTTTTTGATTTTTTGAAATATTTTTCTAATTTTATGATTTTTAATTTTAGTTTAAAATTTATTTTTATTTTATTTATCTTTTTTTTATTTAATTTTCTGATTTTTTATTTATTTTATTAATTATTTTTTGATTTTGTGAATTTTGTTTTTGATTTTATGATTTTTAATTTACTTTTAAAATTTTATTTATTTTTTTCTGATTTTTTATCTGATTTTTATTTAATTTTCTGATTTTTTATTTATTTTATTAATTATTTTTGATTTTGTGAATTTTGTTTTTGATTTTATGATTTTTAATTTACTTTTAAAATTTTATTTATTTTTTTCTGATTTTTTATCTGATTTTTATTTAATTTTCTGATTTTTTATTTAATTTTTATTTATTTTATTAATTAAATAATAATTATTTTCGAAAAAACTGACACCTCATCACTTTTACCTGTACAACAGGTCAACTTTTTACTTGATGTACAAGTTAGCCAAGTTGAAGGTTTATTGTGATACAATTGCCACTTAGAAGGTTTAAAGTGATAGTCGAAAAAGTTCAAGGTTTAAAGTGTCAGTGAGTGCCACTTTCAAGGTTTTTTATGCGATTTTCCCAAAAAGTTAATTTTAATGGACCGGATTAAAATGTGTTTATACTGACGCGCGCGTGTGTTAGAAGGCTTTCACGCGCACCCTATTAGTCTACACGGCACAGATCCGACCCGACCCAGATTCCACCGAATATATCCAAATTGTGTATCGCTCTTCTTCCTCGTCTTCTGCTTCTTCCTCCGCTTGAGTGGTAGCTTCAGGTACGTTAAACTCTCAAATCCTATCTTATTTCCATCTTTATTGGTTTTCTCTGTGAATTCTTATCATTAGTAAGCTTGATTTTATAGCTTGTTTTCCTCCTTGAGAGATTCGATTTTCGATTTTACTGAAACCATCTCTGAGAAATCCATCATCTGAATCCGATATCGTAATACCCGAACTGAACTGTAATTTGATAGTGCTGTAAATATCTTTTGGTCGAAGTTATAAACTTTGCTTTGCCTCGATTTGGGTTCTTGTTATAGCTCCAGTTTATGTATGTAATCAAGTTGGAGCTTCACTGCTTCTGTTGCAGTGAGAGAGACGCTATAGAAAGAATGTAGCTTTCTCTCATGGATTGTCTAGAGTTCTCCTAGCTTTGTGGAGGCATTATCATGTCACGACGTTTAGCTCCTCTAGTCATGAGTTATGATATTCTCCTTCGCTTTGAGATACCTTTTTTTTTAATGTTATTGATCTGTAATCCGCTTAAGGTTGAAGCTTTAGCTTAATGGTGGCTACAATTTAGAATTGTATTTTCTCTGCTAATTTAATCTTTTGATGTTCTTAGTTTTAGTTCGTGTTAGAGATCTTCTTAGTTTTTGCCTGCTGTGCAATGAACCTGAAGTTTCTTTCTGAGTGGTTAATTTTTTTGTTGATCAGATTTTTGCGAGAAGTGAAAATGAGAAGACAGGGAAACTTTGCAGACTCGCCTGCTAGTGGATATGGAGCTGGACAGATGCAGAATGCACATTCTGATTTTCAAGGTCAGTTAGAGGCATTCACGCCTGAGAGGGACCAACCGTCGCAACCAGAGGGTCAATGGAGATGGGAAAGAGATGGTCCCCCGAATATGTCAAGGCCTATGGGAACTGCTATTTACAATGAAGGTAAGTCTTTTTACCTTAGCTTTGTATGGAAGAGAAAGTATCATCGATGGTATTATTGTTTGGAAGTTTTGGGGAAGTTTAACATCTCTATATAAGCTGATGCACTGTTTGTATCAAGCAATGCTCATATACAACAGTTTTTGTATAGATTGTTCCTTTAGTGGGTGAGTTCTTCCATGAAATTTCATGTGAGATGGCTGCTAGCTCAGCTAGTATACTTACTTGCTCGAGAGGAATTGTAGTTGCATATGAAGTTTGATAGAGATATTTTGAAAACCGTAAGAGGATAGACAACAATGATATGACTTCTTTTGTAGTTCCTGCATCGCGTGTATCTCAACCTTTAGGGTTTATCTCTTGATTCCAGCGTTATGTTCATGCAGGTCAAGGCGCTGATTCATCAAGGACATATTACCGTGGCCAAATGGATCCAAAATCAGGAATGGAGATACAAGGCAGCGGTCCAAGAGCTCAACCACAGCACCAAGAAAACCCGAAGCCTGGTTATGAGAATAACCGTGGTATGCAGGCCTTTGAAGGTCTTGAACAGAAGTTCATGGATGATATAACAAGACTAGCAAAAGATCAAATCGGAGCAGAGGATGCAGAGATTGCCAGGCATCGAGAGGTTAGCAATAAAAAGTTGGAAAGCTCTGAACACTCTAGTTTTGGTTTTAGTTTGTTGATCTCAAGTCTTCTTTAACTCTCTGTATACAGAAAATAAACACCATTAATACTCGGTACGAAGAACAGTTAGCTGCACTGAGATCACGTCACGCAGGTAAAAGAGAAGAGATCATGAGGAAAGAATCACAAGCTCGGCAGCAACAATACACGCAGCAAAACATTGGGATGATGGATCAGTACCATCCAAACACGGTTGGTGCGGCCAATCTAAGACCATCTGGTCATCCCCAGGGTTACATTGGCAATGCTCAAGATCCAGCGGATGCACCACCATCCAGATCCTATGGATCAGATCGGTTTGAAGCATATGGAGACAGAGCTAGGTTTCAGGGCGGAGATAGGGATCATGGATTCGAGTCTAGGGGTCAGTACCCTGGTGGCACAGTCTCACGGTTCTACTGATCTGATGTTTACTTAACATATTGTGTTACTTTTTGGGATCAAGATCAATTAAGCTTTTGAGACTATCCAGACGTTGAAATTGAATACAATGGCCTTGTTCGTCTTATAAATATGCGTCAATAAGCTGTCTTCTTAACCTTCTTAAAAGACACATCTTATGATAGTAACAGTCAGATCCAAAAGATGGTGACTAAAGCTACTTTATTGATTACTTTGTCAAGTAGTATAAGTTCAGTATCCATATCATATGAGTTAATTTGGGTGATACATGACTCAACATGCAATTCAATTTAATCAACTCTTATGAGGCAAAGCCATTAATCATGCCGTAATTCTTTTATTTATTTCTTTTCTTGTTATTAAATTTTTATTGGACAATTCTCTCAAATAATTTTTAAAGGTTTTTGTCACCAAAACAATATTAAAAAAAAATAACTGAATTTTTTTTTGAAAATTTTAAATTTTAATAATTCCTTTTTTCACATTTGAACCGTTTAAAACATTACACTACTTATTTTCTTATGTACTTCCTAATAGGAATTGCGATTATACATAATTATTAACTTAACAGCGAATAAAACTTGAAAGATATTTTATTGGTGAATAGACATTGAAGAAGATCGTATAACCTATGACAACTTTTTAAACATGAAAAAGATTATAGAAATAATTCGATAATCTGCAAATATTAGTTTTAATGAGCAACAATAATATACAATTTTGTAAAATAAAAATCACTACATAAAATTTCCCTCCTTCCTCCCCTATATCATATTCGCGAGGGACGGACGACGACACACAAAAAAATAATAAAAATCTCTCTTTATTCGTGCGTGCGTGCGTGCGTTGTTAGATGGTGATTTTTCTGAGGAAAATATAGTTCCTCCTCCTCTCCACATCTCTCTCTCTCTCTGAATCTTACATCCTGTGCGGAGGAACAATGAGCGTGGCATCATCGTCCGAGGAATCTCCCGATTCAGCTCAGCGGATCGATTCGTTCAACGGCCAGCAAAGTGTCTATTTCGTCCCCTTCAGGTATCTCCCTCCCTCTCGATATAGCATTCCTTCCTTCTGATTTGGAATATTCGGCGAATCTGAAACGCATCTCAGTGTCGGGGGAGTTTGATTCGAATATAGGATGAATTTAAAATTGATTTGATCTTTTAGACATTTTTTGTAACGTATGGATCCTTATCGGATGTACATCGTAACCTATAGTGTCTTTAGCTATTACTAATTGGTAGTTGAGCTGACAAGAGACTAGAATGAGAGTCAATCAAAGATTCGTTCCAGATTTTATATAACTAGAGAAACATTCGATTAACCAAGGTGATATTTGAATTTTTTTTGAATTATCTCAGGTGGTGGAAAGATGCTCAAGAGTCAGTGCCTTGTGAATCTGTTGATAAAAGAGAAATCTTGTATACTGCAGCAGCGACTACTGGGTCGTCTTATGGAGGCCCAATGAAGTTGATTAACAATATCTTTAACTCTGATATTTTGTTTGATCTGAAGAGAGAAGGAGATGCGTTACAGAATGTTGAAGCTGGAGAAGCAAGCGTCTCAGGCAGGGACTTTGCTTTGGTCTCGAGTGATATGTGGCTTCAGGCTCTTAAATGGTAAGTGGGTTTTTTTCTTCTCTACATGCCTGATAATTCTTTCTTAGAATGACTTAAGTCCATCTGTTAAAATCCTTTAGAAGTAATATTTGTTGGTATGTGTGAGAAAGCTACAGATTATTGTTATGGTGTAGGATATCTAATCATGGTACCTATTAAATTCTCGATTGTATATATGCTTTGGTTTTCTGCACACTGTGACCTTTTACAAAAGTGAAGGTGATGTCCTTAATCTGTGATTTATTACTTCTTTGCTCGCAGGCACCATAATGAGAAAAATAACGAGAAAGGCGTAAAAAGTTTCTCGGCTGGAGGCGTTGACAGAGGTGATGTTTATCCAGTACAACTCAGGCTCTCCTTCTTGCAGGAAACCAATTCATTGGCGGTTAAAATTTGCAAAAAGGTGTCTTCAAGCTTACAGCCTTCTTCCTATCTGCTGATTTTTCTTGGCTGCTCAGTTCTTTTTCTGCTTTCAAATCTTATATTTTTCCGCATGCAGGATAATTCAGTGGAGTGCTTCAGAAGAGCATGCAAGATATTCAGTTTGGACTCGGAGCAGGTAATGTGTTCTATTTTTGATCTTTTTACCTACTATGTACACAACACGCATGCCAGTTTATGCTTATGTGGCGCAAGCGATATTTCTGATATTTATTCATGCATTAACAAATCCTACCGGTACTTTTGGTTCTGTAGCTGCGCATCTGGGATATTTCAGGGCAAACAACTTTGTTTTTCGAAAGAGATCTGTACAATTCCAAGGATTGCCAACAACAAACAGATCAAGAAGTAACTGTGACTGATTCCTTTTTTTTTCTTTCAAATTTCCTTGATGCGGTATTCTTTATTCATCATTACTTTTGGTCCAACAGATGCTCTTAGAGCTGCAGATTTATGGGTTATCAGACTCCATCAATTTGAAGGAATCTAAAAAAGAAGATGGTTCCACACATCAAACCAACGGAATTAACGGTGGCACATCGTTCAGATTTGGACGGAGCCATTCTTTGAGCTTTTTGGGAAAAGCTGGAGAAGCCGGAACTTTGGGGCTGACTGGCTTGCAGAATCTAGGAAATACTTGTTTCATGAACAGCTCCCTTCAGTGCTTGGCTCACACACCAAAGCTTGTCGACTTCTTTCTTGGAGAGTACATCAGAGAAATAAATCTGGAGAACCCATTGGGAATGAAAGTATGCCAGTCTATGGTTCTTTGTATAAATATGTGTTGTGGCTGATTTAATATATTCTCTTGCTTCTTGGTTAGCCTCACCGATCAATTTTTCTTCTGGCAGGGTGAGATCGCCTTAGCTTTTGGTGACTTGTTAAGGAGTTTGTGGGCTCCAGGTGCATCAACTGTGTCACCAAGGACATTTAAAGCAAAACTTGGCCGATTTGCTCCCCAGTTTGGTGGCTTTAATCAGCATGATTCGCAGGTCAGGGAAAACACTTCAGTTTATAGAATCTGAATTAAGTGAGCCTTCCTGATGTTTCTTCCTGTCTCTCAGCATGAACGACTGCATAATGGGATATTCCATTCATGTGTTTCGTGTTTCTTGATTTGGTTGCAGGAACTTTTAGCTTTCTTGCTGGATGGACTTCACGAGGACTTAAACCGTGTAAAGAACAAACCTTATGTGGAAGCAAAAGATGGAGATGGCCGTCCAGACGAGGAAGTGGCTGATGAATATTGGCGAAATCATGTTGCTCGGAATGATTCAATAATTGTTGATGTGTGCCAAGTAAATATCTTCAGGTTCCCAAATTGTTTATATACCTTTGCCAACAATCACGCTAAGGGTTGGGATTGACTGCACATTAGGAAACTTTAGTTAGTATAAATTCAGCTTGAAAATGTTGGATGGCTCAAGATGGGTTGTTAGGTTTCACGTTTCATTTGATCTAAGCTGCATAGGTTTGAAAATTCTTCCGTCAGGTTGGTCAGTGCAATTTTATCCTCTTGAATGGGATCATATTACCCTGTTGTTAACTTTGTCACGTTATAAATTTGTTCTCTCTACGCAATTTCGTTAATGAATAGCTTTGTGTTTAATATGGTCTGGCTATGTCATGAACTTTTAGCATCCTGGATATCCTCATCTTCTTTGATTCAGTGCATTTATTAAGAAAATGTCCTGACATTGATATGCATTTCTGATTGTAGGGCCAGTACAAGTCAACATTAGTTTGTCCTATTTGCAAAAAGGTCTCTGTTATGTTTGATCCGTTCATGTACCTATCGCTACCTTTGCCATGCACGTCAATGAGAACAATGGTTTTAACAGTCATGAGTGCCGATGGAGGTAGTCTGCCTGTCTCAGTGACGGTCAATGTTCCTAAGTTTGGAAAATTTGAAGATCTTCAGAAAGCTCTTGTCACTGCTTGCTCTTTGCCAGAAGATGAAACTTTACTGGTTACTGAGGTATATTTCTTTATCATATGCTATATTTGACGCTTTAGGTCTTACTTTGGTGCTTAGGCAGATTATTTGTAAATTTCTCTTCATTCGGTCTTTACTTTTATAGGTATACAACAATCGGATTCTTCGCGTCCTGGAGGATCCTACTGATTTATTATCCTTGATCAGAGATGGTGACAAACTTGTTGTGTATCGGTTAAAGAAAGATGTAAACAATTCTCCTTTGATTGTATTTATGCATCAGAAGATGGAAGAGTAAGTTTGCCTAGTATTCAAATGCTAAGTAAGGTTCTTATCAAGGCAAACTAGTTAGAAATTATCTTTCGCTTATGTTGGCAACAACATAAATTTAAACTGCATTACATGCACTTTCCTCAGCAACCAATATCTATCGCTCTTGCCTTTGTATAATGCACTCTAACATGCTATTGCACCATTAATAAGTGGTATTGCAGTTTCCAATTTATGTCTTGGGGGTATCAAGTATTTAACCGTTTCAATGTTTTTTTCAGGCAGTTTATCTGTGGGAAATCAAGCCCAACTTGGAAGGCATTTGGAATCCCCTTGGTCTCGAGGCTTTGTGATGTCGAGAATGGATTTGATGTTGAGAACATGTACCTTAAGTTGCTTAGTTCATTTAAGATGCCTACTGAATTATTCACAGGGAATCTAGAAAATCCTACCGAAGAAGAAGCGACTGATAAAGCAGGTACCGATAGTACTACTTCAGTTGAGGATAAAAATTCCACTGATGTGAAGGAGACTACTGAGTCTCTTCCAGACCCTGTGTTGAGGCTTTACCTAACCGACGACAGAGGAGGCTCAATAGAATCTGAGATATTGAAAGAAAAGCCTGTAAATATTAAATCCAAACGGTTGAATGTGCTTGCACGTTGGCCAGTAAAAGAGCTAGACGTTTACGATACTTGTCTTCTGAGCTCCTTACCTGAGGTTTCCAAATTTGGAACTAAGAGACCCCAGGAATCCGTCTCACTTTACAAGTGCCTTGAAGCATTCTTGACGGAAGAGCCGCTTGGTCCTGATGACATGTGGTGAGTAGGATCAAAACCATTCTCGTATCTATACTCAAATCTTTTTTATGCGTGATATCTTTTGACAATCGCGCACCTATTGCAGTTGATTATTCATTTTAGATATCTAGGTAGCTGACATGAGTCATAATGGTTTTAGGTATTGTCCTGGCTGTAAAGAACACCGACAAGCCATTAAAAAGTTGGATCTCTGGAGGCTGCCAGAGATACTGGTGATTCATCTGAAAAGGTTTTCGTATAGCCGGTTTATGAAGAACAAGCTGGAGGCGTTTGTGGACTTCCCTATAGATGGTCTTGATCTGTCAAGCTACATCTCCTACAAGAATGGCCAGACGACTTATCGCTACATGCTCTATGCGATTAGCAATCACTATGGGGGTATGGGAGGTGGTCATTACACCGCATATGTCCACGTAAGTGATAAAGCCCTCTATACTTCTCATGTATGTCTCAACGTTTTATCTATTTTAAGTATTTGTGTTGCTAAATAAGAGGAGGATATTACTTGTGCTAACAGGCTCATAGTTTCCGTGAAGTCTATTGGGTTGTGTCCAAACACTTCTGAATCTCTAACTACTTTGATTTTTCTTCTTCTCTAACTACTTTGATTTTTCTTCTTCTTTTTGCAGCATGGGGGTGATCGGTGGTATGACTTTGATGATAGCCATGTAAACCAGATCAGCCAAGAAAAGATCAAAACCTCGGCTGCTTACGTTCTGTTCTATAAACGTTTAGTAGTAGAAGAATGAACCAGAAGCTGAAAAGGACAAGAAAGAGGTATGTGCAGTTTTAGGGAAGCTGATTCACCATTGGCTTTTGATTCTCATTCAGTACTTGATCAAGGTCAAAGCAGCTGTGTTAAAGCTTGCATACAGGAGAGAAGAAGAAGAGCAAAAGCCGGAGAGGACATGTTGCGGGGAATTGATTTTATTTTATACAAAAGTGGGTGTCTGATTATTTCACTAAACTAATATTCAATTTACGAGTAGGAAGAATAGAGAAATGTCACTGAACAAAACCCTAAACCCATGTGGGATATCTTTCTTATTGTTGTTTAGTTTTTGTGCTCTTGACCATGAAAGTTCAAGCACACATCTCCACTTTTTTAACTGATTCTTTTCCTTTTTTGAAATATCTTTTTCTTCAGAAGATTTTTTCCTGTTAAGGAATATATCTTTCTGAATTAGTTTTCTTTTCCAGGATTGACAAATGAATTTGTGTTGTTTCTGGAGCGTAAGGAGGGTGGATTCTAGACATCTAGTTTGTATATCGAACGCAGAATACCATTTCCTCTTTTAGCTTATAATGAAAGAAAACTACTACAAGCCAAACTCATTAAGAATAATCTAGTCCACCTATGTTCTCTGGTTTAGATTGCAAAATCAACTCTATCTAAGGACTTAATAGAAAGACTTATGCACTG
Organism: Moricandia arvensis; assembly: GCA_905132765.1. Classification (NCBI taxonomy): domain Eukaryota; kingdom Viridiplantae; phylum Streptophyta; class Magnoliopsida; order Brassicales; family Brassicaceae; genus Moricandia; species Moricandia arvensis. The sequence continues at coordinate 122,444 of CAJHQP010000461.1, forward strand.
TAATCACCAGAACCACCAATTACTCAGCACCACAATTCGTATTTTCGTTTTATCTAACATCTACACACTTTAATACAATACATTTGGTTTTGCTTGGCCAAGTTTTTGAAGTTAACTAACAATCATACACAATAGCAATTAAGCAGAACTGATCGATAATGTGAACGACAATGTCAATTTACAACAGAGACAACAACATACAACAGTCTTTACTCTTTCTTTTAGTTTTTCTTATGGACACAACACAACACATAAGAAGGCGTCTCTCATCTCTGAAGCAAGCCCCCTTTTGGTCTCCTTTTTTAGAATCAAAACCTCTTCCTATGCTCCCACACTTTTGAACTCCTGACTCCGTAGTATATTCATATATAGCAGACTTTCACAATGAAAAACATCATGTCTCTACAAAGAAAGAACAACAAAACAAGATCTTATATGTTGAAGGAATAACAATTAGATAAGCCAAAGAGAATCAGTATACCAAGGCAGGATCAAACATATACCTTTGCCAACATGAAGCTGGCACTTGTTTTATTAGCTAGAACCAGAACCAGCCGCACATGTTCCTTTAACACCTCTTTCACTCAAAGAATGTTCATCACCCGCTTCTGATCTTCTTCTATTATGCTCATTGTTTGCTTCAGCAGGGGTTTGTTGATTTTCTGAGCCATTTGATGATGATACAGATGCAGTGCTACTGTTTTCTCTCGTTTCTAGACGTTCCATCATGCGTGACACAGTGGCGATTCCAGCACTGACCTCTCTTTTAACCTCAGAGCCAATATCTGCCATGGACGTGTTGCGAGAGAAGAATCTATCTTTCCAGCTCCTTGTGTTCTTTGATATAGACTCTTTGTATCTACATTTGTGCATCAGGAATCACTTAGAATAGGTGAAAAGTTATAAACAAACCAAAGCTGAAAAGATAGAGATGGGGGTACCTAGTTGAGACAGCGTTTAGTCGAGACTTTAAAGATTCTGAAAATGATTGGAGTTCGGATGGTCCAGCTCTATCTTGATCACTTGGGGAAGATTGATTAATAGACCTGTGGATGGTAAAAACAAAGGAATGCTCAGATTGGCCGCATGTAGTTACATTGTAATAAGAGACAATAATCAGGTCCAAACCTGGTGTTTGAATCAGATGCCGAAGGAGAAAGGTTTGTGAATGTGTTTGACTGAAGAGAACCCTCCCCTACAGTAGTATTGTGAGGAAGGTTTGTGGCTGTGTCACTCTCATCTATCTGAGATGGAGAGGAAGGCATTGGAGGAGGAGGAGAAGGAGGAGAAGCATTAGGATGCTGAGAGTACACCATGAACTGTGGATGACCACCTTGACTTGATGACCTGCTTCTGTGTCCTTCCCTTCTTACCCCATGTCTTGCTCGTCCCATAGCAGCAGCAGCTGCCAAGTGCTGAATGATACGTTCTTCAATCTCGGCGTTATCCACCCCCACTGGGAGCTGTATTTAAGTAAAAATGTAACAAAGATGGAGCTCTCTAGTTAGATAAATTCACTAGCAAAGAGATGATCAACTCAAAAAGAGTCACATACATGTTGTAACTCAAAATCACCGAGAGTTGGATGACGAAATATGGTGGCATTTCTTGGTGGACTGATGCGGAAGTTCCTCTCCTGTACAACACCCTCAAGCAGTTCCTGACTGGAACGTAGAAAACACATAGCTAAAACCTCTATCAAGGATGCACCATTGTAAAGTTACCAAGTAAAAATTTAACCTTGTGGGGTCTTTGAGACTAATTGATTGCCAACACATTGGGCACTGTGAACTCCTTTGACACCTGACAAATATTGAAATATAAAATGCCAGACGGATACAAAGCTTGAGGTATTTGATTATTCTAAGAGTTTCATGGTTCAAGTTTGAAGAGAGCTTACCACTCAAGAATGCATTGGAGATGAAACTCATGCTTGCAACTAGTCAACTGCGGAGAGAAGAGAGATAACAAAAAATGAATGAATATGCAAACTCAGTTACAAAAGAAAAATATAATAATGTTTTGAGATAACATACAGTTGATGGATCGCTATCACAGAAGGATTCAAGACAGATGCTACAAGCATCATCACAAGCATCTTGGATTCCCCCTTGCACAAACGCTGCTGCCGATATCATATGCCCCTCAGACGACGTCGTATCACCAACTCCCTGAAATTAAAATTTATCAAAAATGCAAAATCCAAAGAGCAAAGATGAGAATCTAGAGAATCTGAGGACAAATCAACCCGGCTTCGAATTCCAAAAGCATCATCTTTCACAAGAATTTATGCAATTACGCCGAATCATATCAAATTAAACGGGAAAAAAAAAAAAAAACTAACCTCCATTAGAATCGGATGATGATGAGCTTAACGGAGATGAAGATAGAGAGAGATAATAAAGGATGATCAAGACGATCGAATCAATCTAGGGTTGTGAGAGAAAACAAAACCCTAGATTCATGAAGAGCGAAGATAATGGAGAGGGAGATGATGAAAGAAGAAGGAGACAAAAGACTAAAACTTTTCTTCTCTCTTGCGCGTGGTCTCTATTGATTCTCTCTCTCACGACCTTCATTTTTTTTTTTCTTTATTTAAATTTCATTCAGACCACTAACGAAAAGACAACGACTGGGTCCCAGATTATGACACGTGTTTCCTTATTTTGCCTTTTTATCTGTACTTTCGGTTTTCACCTCATTCCGACAACAAGATTTTTCACTCTTGGTCGGGAAAGGAAGGTACGAGAATGAATAATCCTGTCTGTAATTTTTTTTTAATGTTTTACAATATATATATATATATATACTATATTTTTAAAAAAGTGGGTAATTTTTTGAAAAATAAAAAATCTGGTTTATATTAAAATAATATCTGGCTCACATTAAAAATATCAAATCTAGTTCATATTAAAAATATCAAATCTAATTTATATTAATATATCTAAAATAAATATGGTATTTCTCTCATAATATTAACATCAGCATTAGTGTTGTTTTTCTAAGTTTATCATTACTCGACAAAAGTACGACATGGAAAACAATTGTATGCTTTTAATTAAATTAACTAAAAGACGAAACAACGTACTTCTTAATATTAAATTTCAAAAAAAAAAAAAAACACTACGGAAGGTGGAAGAATTTAGACAAAAGGTGAGTCGATGTTACAGTTATACAAACTACGAAGCACAACCAAAGACTGATCTTGACGTAAAGGGGTGAAAGAAGTCTTAAGAGACCTTTGTTGATTCCTCTCTACCTTCCAATGTAGCCGAGACGATGAAAGACCATTGCTAAAACGAGCATGCATATTGCAAAGACCAACCCGCCTTTCCCTAGCAACCACTTCTTTGCTTTCTTCGCTTTCTCTATCCCTGTTTGAGCCCTATCTGCCCATCTCATCTGCACACACAACATTTATATTTTCAGACAAATGAGATAAGAACTAATACAATCAGTTCTGCAATGTTAATGCTTACCATTTTCTCCAAGGCTTCGGGAGACAGAGAAGCCATGGCTTCCTGAGCTTTTGCAGCATCTTCTTGAGAAAGCTTCATTCCGAACTGTTCACTCATGCTTGCCATCATCTCCGGATTCATGTTCTTTATCATAGACGTGAACATCTACCAAGAAAAAAACAGATAAAATACTAAATATATGAACGTCTATCACATTTTATGTTTCCTAATTATGTAAAAGTATAAACAAGAACCTGTCGCATTGCTGGATCTTTCATTTGGTTTCTCATCTGTTCTTGCAAGTCAGCAGGTGGAGCAGAAGCTATGCTTGGTTCCAAACCACTTCTTGGAGCTGTGAAGGAGTTACCAGAAGAACTAGACTCACCAACAAAACTACTTCCCCGTGGCTCAGATGCTTCTGCATCGTTGTATGACGTTGAAACTGGAGCGTTTGCTTTCAAAGAAGACGCCATGTTAAACATCCTCTCGCGCTCTTCTGTTGACATCTTACTCATCATATCAGATGCGAGTTTAAGCATGTCTGGTGTGGGTGCAAACCCGTTTTCTGCAGATGGTGAAGTCGAAGCGAAAGGGTTGTCTCCTTTAAACGAGGAGGCTGTCTGGACCATTTTTTGAATCTCTTCGGGAGACATTTTTCCTATCATGCTAGAGGCAGTTTTGAACATGTCTGGTGACATGTCTCCAGCTTTGCCTCCGCTTAAAGAAGCAAGCGTTTCGGGATCAGTTTTTGAAATGAAGTTCTGGAACGTTCTGCAAGACAATGAAAGAATAAAAGAGAATTACACAACTATATTAGTAGTTTATAAAGTTGTTTGGAGTGGTGTTGAACCTGATTGCTTCAGGGTCATCTCTGAGAGCTTGCAATCCATCAACATCGGTCTTCACGCCCCGAGCATGAACACCAGTGTTGCTTTCTCTTTGTGTCCCAGTAACCTCTTTAGACCTTTTTTTACTTTCTTCAGTATCTTCTTCAGTTATTTCTTCAATCACTACACCTAATAACCAAACAAGATGACAAGTTTCAGTTGTTTCCTCATTCATGGACGAAGCAAATCATCGATGCAGCTAAGAAACGTCTGGTTTGACATAATAAAACTATATTATTTGGAGCAGTTCATAAGAGAAAAGATTATAATACCTCTTGCTGATGACTTGCCAGGGCCCTCAACAGCCAATCTTTCTTTAGCTTCTCTGCAAAAAAAAAAAAAAAGAGATGGAAGTTAAAGTGATGTTTAAAACTGTCGATGTTCAAACCTCTGAAAGAAGCAAAGCTGAAAAGGATGACACTACCAGTGATAAATATATAAAAATACATACCTTAGTACATCAGCAATTGTCTCATCTTCAGGGGAGACTTCATGGGCCTTGTTTAGATCGGAGACGGCATCCTTACAGTTTTAGAAAATCAATGAGAAAACATATATTCAGGACATATTTACAGGGCACATTGACAAGGAAACTTCCATAAACTTTAGAAGAACTCACTTCAAATTGTCCCAGATCTCTGTAAGCTTGACCCCTTCTGTATAGTGCTTTAACATTTGTTGCATCATATGCCAAAACCTGAATTGATGTAATAATGTAAATTCATCAGAACAAAGTCAATACATGATGACATTAATATGTTACATCTATAAAAAGAAAGAAACTAATAGATTGCCATCTCTCTTTTTACTAGACATGTTACCATCTACGGATGTTTAGAAAATCAAGGACATACATACCTCGGAACCTTCCTTTATGCACTCTTCATGTTGGTTTGTCTTCAAATAACATGACATTAGATTGAGGGAACAAGCCAACACGAGCGCTCCACCTTTAGAAGATGGAATGTCCTTCAGATTGTTCTTCGCCTGAGATATGGTCCAGGAGCATTGTAAGAGACCAAAAATTGCTCGAAAGTGAAGTAGCATGACAAAAGACACACGTATGCAGACTTACACGCAAATATTTCTCTGCAGCACCACTAAAATTCCCTCGACTATGAAGCTCATTACCCTGAAAAATATAGTAACAAAAACGGTTTCAGGATCAAGTAAACACAGAGATAAATACATGAAAATCAAAGAATATCTACAACATTACCTGTTTTTTAAGCATCTGAGCTGCGTTTATCTGATAAGTAAACTGAGCATCAGCTTGAACACGCATAGCTGCTATCTCTTCAGGGGAAGCATTAGCCATCTTCTCACTAATCTGAGCCATATCCTCTGGCCTAGTATGCTTGAGCTGTTCCGCAGCTTGTCTCAAATCTTCCGGCCTCATGTTGTTCATACTCTCAGTTGCCATTTTCATCAAATCCGGATTCGACATCATCTGTAATAACAACAACAACAATTGACATACAAAACAGAGTGAAAATCTCCTCACTTTCCAATTTTGGCTTCTTAATATTACCGAACACATTACAAGTACTTATGCTTGTCGTACAAACTAACTTTCGTGAATTGTTTCTCTCAAGAGCAACACATTGGGCATTCAACAGAAAATTTGATTGTAACAACGAGCTAATGCAATAACAACGAGTGTTACCTGAATCTTAAGTTACAATCACATCAATCAAATTAAAATTTAAAAATTAAAAAAGGAGAAACCTGTTGTTGGATTCTAGCGAAATCAGCAGGAGTCATACGGCTCATCTGATCTTGAGCGAGCCGGATCATCTCAGGATCCATCATCCCGTTAAACATCTTCTTCTTCTTCTACCCGGTTCTCTGGGATCAGATCGGAGAAATCAAATTCAAATCCAAACTCGTAGGAACAGGATCGAGAGACTGAGACCAATTGGCAAAAACAGAGAGAGAGAGAGATTGCGAAATCGGAAAATCGAGGAGAATTGTTTTGTTTGTTCGCCGACGCGCTTTCTTACATATTTACCGACCGAACATGCCTGGAGTTCATAATGACATATCTACCCTTCCACTTTAACGAGGTAATGACGTGTCTTCATTAAAATAATTACTAACTAATTGTAAGTATTTTAATTAGCGTCCGATAATTATGATTGATGTGTGCATGTCCTTGTCATGTTGAAAGAACGAAGTCAATATCATGTTTATTTCCTTTCATTAATGCATTTCGTTGGTGTTGGGTTTCCACTCAAGACCCGGCCCAAATAAACAAATACAATCTGAATTAACACAAGTTCAGTCTACCTAAATTTGTTTTCGCCGCGAGTATACTCGAATTTTAAGCCCATTAGACTTATTTTTTATATCAATAAATATTGTTGTGTATATAGTATATACACATCCGCGCGCATGCACTAGTACACTTTGAAAACAATACTTGCTTGAACATTTTGGCAAAAAAAGAATAAAACCCATTTTTTGAAGGGAAATTATCAAAAATATTATTTTACTTATATCACTTTTCATTTTTACCTTAATCACTTTTATCTTTATTTTTAAGAGAAAAATCACACTTATAACCATTAGATTAATTAATCTAAGACTCAAAGTTTTGAGTTGAAAGGTGGGGTAGGGTGGGATAGAGTTTAGAAATGTAAAATTTAGGATTTTAATTAATTTTTTTTTTAAAATTACCTCTTAAAAATGATATTGATGAAAATGTCTATTTAATAAAGATAAAAATAAAAAGTGGTACAACGAAAATGGTAAATTTGAAATTCTCTTTTGTTTTCTGAACGTCTATTACTTTATGGTCTATATAATATCTTGAATTCTTGATTGTCCAACAAAAAAAATAATCAATATTGAAATTGATAGGAAACCTGCTAATCTTAACTCTTAAGTACAACAATTGACATTAAAATGATAGTTGATGTTTTTTATTGTTCCTCAAGATAAAAGTTATTATACTGTATAGATTCAGCGCAGAAAGGTGGGGGAAGAACCAAAATTCCTCCACATGTGTAGCTTTCATGAAACGTGATACAATACTATGATATGATGTCGACCAAACACATGTCTCACTATTTAATATAATGACTTCAAGGATTTTTATATGGCAAAAAGGACTCGTATTGTACCAACCTATTTTTTGCTTTGCGTATGCAGGGGTATATATTTAGAAACAAGCTTACCGATTATATCTAACCATGGGTATCTAACACGGTAACACCATTTCAAAACCAGTTAACTTACAATTGCAGTGGTTTAGTCTCTCTCTCAAATTTCTGAATTATTCATCTTAGTCAGGTTGATTATTTATATATATATATATATATATATGGTAAAAAGTCGATTTAAATATTGTCACTGCTTGCAAATTTTTAATTTAAAATCAATTGATAACTAATAAAATAATGTACATGACTATTATAAATTAAACTTAGGTTATTAATCACTCTCTTCGATACAAAGTTTCAACCAACCAAATAAAAAACTTAAGCAAGTGAAAAACAAAAACCTAAGCAGTGCCTCCCTCGAGATCACATGTTTCAGATATCTCAGCATGGTACTGTGACATTAACACAATTAATGTAGGCCATATTTAAGAAAGTTATTTTCCATTTTAAGTGTATAGATTTTGGTTTTTCTCTAATTATATGTTCTTAAGCTTTACAATATTCCATGGAAAATAAAACTGAAAACTAACATCCTGAAGCAAAAAAAATCAAAATCAAAACGTCAAAACAAACATTATAAATTCAATAATACTGATCATCTAGTCTAATTTAACATGCTCTAATATCCTTCTATAATTATAGTTTAGAGGACTAAAGCCCTAATTTTATTGGTTGGTGAAAAAAAAAAGGTTAGCACTTAGCACATGCTTGTGAAACGAGGAATAACGGCACGTGTGGTAAATAATAAACATGGACTGCCTCTTTCACAAGTCATCACCGCGTTACCACGTAATCACCTTCCTCAAACGCGCAGACAACCCAAGACCTTCTTCTTCAAATTCTCATACTCTAGACTATACTTATCACACATATAAATACACTAACAAGTCGCAATTCTCACTATAACTGTCAACTCCAAAAATAAACACCTGTGTTAACACACTACAAACCCTAGGAACCAATATTATATACACAACACACTTACCTAAGCCCTCGGTGTTTGGTTTATTATGGATGCATCACCCAAGTACACTGGTGTAAGGAAGAGGAAGTGGGGAAAATGGGTGGCTGAGATTCGTCTCCCAAACAGCCGTGAGAGGATCTGGCTCGGCTCCTTCGACTCAGCTGAGAAAGCTGCACGTGCTTTCGACGCGGCTCTTTACTGTCTCCGAGGCACCGGAGCACGTTTCAACTTCCCGGATAACCCGCCGGAGATCCCCGGTGGACGTTCTTTGACGCCGCAGGAGATTCAGGTGGCAGCTAACCGTTTCGCCAGAGAGGAACTGTTACCACCGCAGCAACAACAACAACAAAAACCTACGTCGCCACGTGGCGATAAGTCGGAGGAAAGAGGAGGAGTTTCGGCACGTGGGGAAATTAGTGTTGGTAGTGGTGGGCCAATGTTAGGAGAAGTGGGTGATTATAATAATTATAACAACGTGAATAATACTAGCAATAGTAATGATACGACAACGTGTTGGCCGTTTCTATGGGAAGAGAATCTTCTGGTTCCTAGTATAGAAGAGTTTGGTACCTTCTACATGGAGGATTCATCACAACAAGAACATGAGCTCTCATCTGATTTTTACTATGATGGAGCTTCTTATGTTGTTGAAGATGATTTATCTAATTACAATATTAACCTTTGGAATTTCTGAGATCCTTTTTTTTAGTAGTGATCTTGGACCGAATATTCCATCATTACTGAAGGTGAATCATTAAGTTACTAGCCTATATTTATTAGCTATAATTCATCTTCCTATTCTTTTTATTTCATTTGTATTACAATTATAAATAAAAATTATTTTATATGTTTATTGTGCTTTCTTTTTGCATTGCATATCATTTTCACTTTATATTTTTTTCTTGTATTTTGTTTGTTAAGATGCCAATATTGACCCTTATTGTTTGGTCATGGATGTTTTCAAAGTTTACACATAAGGTTCATGTGTGTATTTCTATAAGTATTTCTATTATGTTAGAACTTTCCAAGAGCACCTCCACCAAACAGGAAAGTCGAAAGAATTCAATGGCATCCAACATCTTGTTATCGAGATAAGAGGATTAAAGATGTTGGGTTCTAACAAAGTACCCCAGATGAAGAGTGTAAGCTGATCACTAGAATTGAAAGCAAATACAACATCTTGGTATAAGGGTAGTTAAATCGAACACATCTCTTTTAACATACCATTCCTTTAGATCAATGAAACATTGGCCTCGGTCTCAAAATTTTTGTAAGTTTTTATAAGCGCAGATGCTTTCAAACTGTGAAAACTTTTTTTATAAAAATGTTTTAAAGATGTTTATGGCCTCTAAATTCTCAAATACGTTTCTGACAACGACGGTCTACGTTTCTTCTCTAAGATCTCATTTTATCTTTTTATAGTGGTTTCAAAAGACAAGAGTCCTACCCATCGTGAGAATGTTCCACTAGATGATCTCTCTATCACGGATCACCTCTTTTATGTATAATTTTGTAGCTGATGTGATGCAACGAAGGTGGAGATGGGAAAAGAACACGACAAAGTACTAAGAAGCTGTACTTTAGCCGTTTAGGGTCCTTCTAGACAGTCTATAGTTTCTACCTTTGTACGGTCAGAAGATGGCAAAGTCAGGCTTGGCCAGGAGCTCCTTCTCAAGATTTTGTTGAAGATGAAGTTTGGTTGCGTAAAGCCATAAGCAACCAAATGGATGTAACTTGCCTACTACTTAGGTGTTTAAATGTTAATGAGGAATATGAAATGGATTATGGATGACATAAACTGGTCACACATGGAGCAAATGGAATTAAGGGGTTAGGCAACACCACGTGATCAAACGGACAACACGGTGGGGGCAACAACATTGAGTGGGGTTAAGTGTTTCGGACACGTTAGATTGAAGTATTGAAAAGAGAAAAGTGAAATAAGAAGTGGGTCTATAGAAGAGGGCTAAAGGAGGACCCATGACAATGATCTTTGATGAGATGAGATCCTATGTTGATACGCGGTTTTGATTGAATTTTGAATGCTTTACGCAACCTACCCCAAACTAGTCTTCTTTCTTTCTTTTGTTTTTTCCAAAGTATTCTTGTTTTTCATTCTCATATATGTAATTAAATCAAATTCTCGAATACAAACGAATGAGGCAACATTTTTACGATCGTTCGGACAATGGTTCAATCCGTAAATTAAGGGGTGACACAATATAAATTGCAAATCATATATGAAAACCATTAAGGTGTAGTCAAACAGAAAATGGTTATCATTTCAATTCTACGTTTATATATGTTCTACAAATGTATCAATTCTACGTTGATGTTCTACAAATGTAACAGATCCGTCAATCAACTGTTATTTTGATAACCATGAATTATGATTGTGAGAAATGTCAATCAACTAAACATGTCAAGTTGTTAGCATTTACTCACACTGTTTTATTTTTTTTTGATGAGTAAAGAATTATTTTGGTTACTAATTAATTAGCGTTCTCATTACTATAGATAAAATTAAATAATAATATTGTTTGATATTTATGATCAATTACTTAATAAAATATTTTAAGTGAATAATTAATTTTATTTAATGATTTTAATGAATCAAGATAAATTTGATAAAGAATACTATTTCTTAAATTTTTACGTATTAATTATATTAATGAATTACGAAGATCTTCACAGACAATGGTGGTAATTATACGATGATCATACTGATAATACTAATGAACAATGGTGTTCAACCTATAAGGTAATAATGACAAAATCCTGGAAAATCTGGACATGTACTATAGTGAATGATAGAAGAAGATAAACATTAAACCTTCTAAAAGTGGCAACTGGTAAGAGGACATTGTCACAATTTAATCTGAAAATCTTATTCTGCTATTATTCCTTTTCCCCCAATGTAAAAAGGTAAGATATTCTCCAAAAATAAAGATCAAATGATAAAAATACAGCCTAGGAAGACATACTGTCGGCTTAAATCGGCTTTTGTGGGTCCCATCTTCTATCTGTTGATAAAGCCTCACCGTTTCTCAGAAACAACCATCTCGGCACTGCCACGTCACATTCTTCCCAGTTCCTATCCAGCCGCGACGATTAAATAAGCGCCACGTGTGCGTTGGTGTGGATGAAGTTGAGTCAACAGTTTCTTTTGTCCCCTTCCGACATGGTTCTCACGTTTTTAAATTTAAACTTTTAATAACAAACCAGAGCACGGAGGCAGAAAGATCAAGCTATAAAGATCTCTATCTTCTCTTCCTCTCTAGGGTGTCTATCGTGAGTTCGAGAATATAATAAAAGAAGTTCCAAAGGTTTTCTACTAACGTTCAAATGTCGAGTGCGATGGATATAAATGAATCTTACGTACGTGTTTAATATCCCCGGTGATCATCTGTATCAATCTTCTTCTGAGTCTTTCTCTTCTTCTACTGGGAGGAATAGCGACGACGACGATGACGGAAAGTCATTGGACGACAGGGAAGATAATGAAGCTGAGTCACCGTACAAAGGTCCTCTAGATTTGATGGAAGCTCTAGAAGAAGTCTTACCTGTTTGGTAAAACCGCAACAAGGGTCTTTTGAGTCAAGGGTCCTCCGCTGAGTCAAGGGTCTTTTGGGAATTTGAAGTATTCCGAGGTCTTTTACCGGCGACGGCCAATAGTATTCCACTGACTCGTAGTAGATAACATTTGTGTTCTGTTAAATTTTATATTTTTCAAGTTAACGCTTTTATAGACTAGTGTTAATAAAAAAAACATTACATTCTATGGATCCTTGTTCTTATCCATATTTTGAATGCTACACGCATTCTTTCCTGTAAATACTTCATTTATAAGACTGAAGAGTTCACATAGTCATAATGTAAAATGCTATTGTTTCTTGTTCTACTTCTACTTAATTACCAAATCGGAAGTGGGTTTTGCTTGTGAGAACTAATTTGTTGAGGAGTAAAATAGTCAAGGATCTCAGTGTAACACAGGTCACATGAAAAACTTTACAAACATCACGTTAATACTAAGTTTATTAGTCCATTGTTCGGTAGGCCGAAGTCACAGCCGACTCCATAGGAGCTTGCCAAGTTTGCTAAGGTTATATAATGTACATTATATGTCTAAATATGTTGCAACCTCCAACTCATGAATAGTTTTACAAGATTAAGTAATCTCTTATACAGTAAGCTCAATTGCATAAAACTTCAAAATGTTTAAAATATAGAAACCCTTGAAAGGCTTGTTTACTCAGCATCTAAACTCCTAGAACAGGTGAGACCTTCTAGAAGAAGTAGAAGGTTAGGTTCTATCGGACACTGTGATTTTACCAATGCCACGTATCATCATCTGTCTGAATATACTTTATCTTCTTCTTCTTTCAGCTTCTCCTTGTACGAAAAATCTGCAAATGGAGGCGAGTGCGAACGAATCAGCTATGAAAAGCCAAAAGTCCTCTCCGTCCGGACCAATACCGAACATTTTTGTATCGCTATCATCGGCATTTACGCAAACACATCTCGTGCGTCCGAACAAACCCAGTTTGCCACATGTTTCAGACTCCGTCAAATTGATTCAAGATCTCCATCGTTCTCTGGTCTCTTTCACTGAGAAATTCACAGGGATCTTCCATTCACTCGCCTCTAGAAACCCTTTATTTCAAGAAGCGGTTCGCTTGTCCTCCGAGTTTCGCTGTCTTTGCGACGAAGTATGTCACTTAGCAATCGTTGGACAACCTTTTCACATTATTATGTCCTAAAGTTGAGATCTTTTTGGTTCTACTCTTCACTATGTCTATGTATTGAAACTCTGTTTCAGAGGATTAAGTAAAGGCTATGTTTTTGTGTGCCTTTGGTTGTTAATGGTGAAGAAAGCCTTTTTTTTTTGCAGATTCGTTTGAGAAACACTACAAGGGTGAGTTTTGCAATGTCTAATCACGGGTTTGCAGCGGTTCTGCCTGGAGATTCAGTTGCAGGACTGGTGGTTGCTAATGGGTTGATAAACTTCCTTAACATATATAGCAACGTCCTTGTTGTCCGTCTAGTACTCACCTGGTTCCCTACTGCTCCTCCTGCCATTGTTAGCCCCCTCAGGTAACTGTTTCCCTTCTCGTATCCCACTCTTGTCAATGTTTAAGGTAAGTCTTTTGGCTTTGTACAATTTTTAAGTTCTTCTGATGTGTTACCGTTGTTTCAGCACTTTATGCGATCCATACTTGAACATCTTCCGGGGAGTCATACCGCCTCTTGGAGGATTGGATTTGTCTCCCATTTTGGCGTTTCTTGTTCTCAATGCCTTCACCAGCAGTGCTATGGCGCTTCCTTGCGAGCTCCCTCCAGCTGAAGGAGAGGCTTCTCCATCATCTCTTGAGACAAAGTGGATGAGAAGGAGAAGGTTGACCAGCAACAAGGACCATAGACCAAGCTCGGCTTCGATGAACTGAAGCTTTCTAAATTCTCTTCTCTTTTCTACGCTTCAAATGTGATCCATAACTTATGAGCTTTAAGATGACTGGTCTCTCTGATATACTGTACACAATTCTTTGTAAGGTTTTGCATAATTTGAAGGCAATAGATAAGCTTTTTTCTTCATTAACAACTTTTACCAAGGGTTTAAGCAGAGGCTTTGCATTTCAAGACGATAACAAGAAAAAAAAGGATGAGGAAGCAACCCACCAACCGAACCACAAAGCCTGTGAATCCGATTAGGATCAAACCTGATCAACCTCTGGTCACAATACATTGGACAAGTCAATGGCAAAAACCAAGAGGATGACGGGAAGTGAAAACATGAAACTCAAGAGGTCTTCTTCCGGTTCTAGATCTTCCTCTGATAAGCTACAGATGTAGAGAGGCGAGAGAGCACTGCTTACAAGCTTATGGCCTAAAAATTAGTGGACAAAGTAAACCCGGATGATCTTGTTTCCATCGGGAAAAGACCTGGACTAAATCAAGATACCAACTGGTAACTTTCTTTACAATCCTCACTTGGTGTTCATCAGGTTAAAAGGGAAAGAACATCTGACAGAAAGGGGTTGTTTCTTGGGGAGAATCTCTACACAAGTTGCATGATAGTTTCGAAAAGTGCGGTTAAGATGGTATGGTTAACAATTTACACAGAAAGAGAAGAGTGAAAGCTTTGTCTGTAGATTTCCACTGGTTCAAAGGAATCTTTTGTTTCTATGACCACACATTACAAGAAGAATTGTAAAGACTATTAATCTATTAGTAGTTTCATTACTGTAAATCTCTGGAGATGATTAAAAGTCTAATAACAAAGATGGTGACTTTAGTACTAAATATGGCCTACCCTTGTCTACTCGTCAGAAGCACTTGGCATCTACACTTGGGTAAGAATCATCAGGATGAGCGAAAAGAGAAGTCATTTTCAATCCAACGATGTTGACTTCTGATCTTGAAAGGTCTTCAAGAAATTCCTCCCCCACCTACAAGGATAATAAGTGCTTTACACAGTTCATCCCGAGGTTGAACTCAACATAAAAAGCACAAGTGTAGGCTTTATTACAGCCTTCTTTACTATGACATACCTGCGTCCATCCAAATAGCTTAAGCGATCTAAGTAACGAGCAGCAACTCAGGATCCTTCTTAGTTCTTCTTCTGTGAGTTTTCTACACCACGAGAGGTCCAAGTAATGCAACCTCTTACAATATTTGGCGAGCGAAATAGCAGTCTCTTGACCGATCTGTTAAAAACACACACAACAACTCCTTTAATCCCTCGTAAGAAACCAGCTTATATAAAGAGGATATGACTTTTATGTACTAAAACACACTCACATCTCTGACATTGTTCACGCAGAGGTTGTTTAGAGAACCACCACAGACTTCAAGAAACGCGGCTACACCTTCATCACTGACAAAGAAAGCACATAGATTGGTATTAACAACAGTCTACAGAAGCTATGTCAAAATTAGAAAACAAATTGTGAGACTTGAGCAAACCTGAATCGGTTTCTTGTAAATTTGACCGAGTTCAAAGATCTGCAACCATCTGTAATTTCTTTCAGTGATGCATCAGTCAAACTATCCAACTCTGAGATGTCAAGAGCTTCCAGGTTTGGACAATATCTCCCCACAGTCCAAATAGTTCCATCACTCAACCCTCTGATCACCATAGAGAAAACTCAAAAAACATTAATTTAATTAGACAAAAAGCATCCAAATAGTCCCACGATTCAAAACTTACACGCAAGAGGCTAGAGAAAGATCAGTGAGATTGGAGCCACGGGAAGTACAAAACCCAACAACAACATCATGAATGCCCTCAATTCCTGCAACCGAGAGAGAGTTCAACTTCTCAAACCTACTTAAGCTGGTCTTAAAGACATCAGATGGTTTAATCCCTTGGCATCCTCCAATGTTAAGCCCTCTAAGAGTGGAACCAAAGTAATCCGCAAGAATCTTCACAGCTTGGAAAGTGAGAAGCGAGCATTCACTAAGGTTAATAACCCGAAGCAGAGGAGCAGAACTCGAGACCAAAGCCAATGCATTGTCTGTCAAACAAAACGCTCCTTGTAGAGATAGCCTAGTCAATGAAGGGAACCCTTTAGGAGAGCGTTTCAAGAACTCGGTTAAAGCGTTCTCCGTCATGGCTCGTCCGCAAAGATCAAGATTCAACACCTAAGAGAATCACAAGAACATCAAAACCAATACCTACAAGAACTTAAAGAACCAAAGGGGTTTTGAAACTACCTCTAAGCTAACTCTATCACATTCACAGAGTATCTGAGTCAAGTCATTCTCCTCTAAGTCAACACAGTTCTTCACATTAACCTCAGAAGGAGAATCATCCACAAGAAGCTGCACAAAAGCTTTGTCTACTTTACTTGCATCACTCACAAGACTCGAGATCTTCTTCTTCAAGTGATCAGGAACAAGGTACAAAGACTTGATCGCTTCAGAGTTCTTAGCAAGAGCTCTCATACACAGCTCTGTCAACATAGGAGCCGTCTTCTTCGCCGTCATACTCAACTCCATCGGTGTACTAGCAACAACACCACTCGATCTCCGCGAGTATCTCCTCCTCTTCTTGATCGCGTTCTTAGCATCATCGAATCGACTCTTCCCTTTCACCTTCTTCACCTCTTCCTCATCATCGTCTTTACCTTGTTTCGGAGTTATCTGATCGGAATGCAATTCGAGAGCGTAAGCCTTAGCCACTTCGAAAACATACCGTCTGTGCATCTCCGCCCTCTCTTCAGCCAACCGTCTCCTCGTCTCAGCCATCTCCTCTTCGCGGATTCGTGACCTTTCTCGATCCTGGAACATCTCCGCCACCTGGCAAAGCTTATCCAAAGCCACGCAATCCAATAGAGGGAGGGTTTGATCGACGGGATCCCGGACCGGCGGGTTGTCAGGATAACCGGCGGGGAGATTGGCTTCTTGTTCGGCGTCAGGGAGGATCTCTGGATCTTCGTGAGAAGAAGTCATCGGAGTCAAGTCTTTTCGGATTTTGCTGGCTGCAGAGAGAGAGCGTTTTTTTTTTTTTTTTTTTGTGGGAGGCTCTATGAGTGAATGAATGTGGAAAAAGGAATGTGAAGAGGGGTATTTATACTTTTTTGTTTTCGATAGATAGCGAAGTTGTTTCGACTCTGTGGACCCCTCTTTCACTTTAATCGACGACCCTTATTGGTCCTTTTTTTATATATTAAATAAAAAGTTTTATGATTACGTGTTTTACATATGGGCGATTTTCTTATATTGTCTTTTTTTTTAAGATTTTTTCATTAAAATAATTTTTAAAAATAACCAGAATAATTTTTTAATTTTGATAATTTGTATATTTATTTTTATTTTTGAATTCATATTTAAAACCTGATAACATAATTCTAAACTATAAATTTAAACTAATTAACACTTAAAATATAAATGTATATTTACGTTCTTTAATGAAATTTATTTTGATCAATTTTTTATTTAGAGTCTAGTTTTGTGACAAATATTTTTAATATTATTCTAAAATATTTCTCTTTACTACTTACATATTTTGAAAAATTAAATAAACTTGCAAGTTACAATCAAGGGTGGTTAACAAAAACGAGTTTGCCTAATCAGCTTATCAAACAAGTTTTGACAATTCTACCTCTAATATCCGTCAAGTTGATATACTTCTTTATGATTATGTAATGGTCAACTTGTTTAATTTCATTATTCAAATTGATATATATATATAGCTTTCCTGATTAGTTATGTCATATTGCGTTTGTATGAAAGCTAATTTTTTTTTGAACACAATATGAAAGCTAATAATTATCTTGATTAGTTATATTATCTTACTTTTGTTGACTATATTCCGCAGTACTAATAATGTAGAATTGCAAGTTAAATATTTATAAAATATTTGAAATACAATAGATGGATAAATATGTGTTTCTAGAATGAAACTCATGGATCGGCAATATCAATTGTACATGTAAATATGCTTTCAATCCATGATTTCGTTTTAAAAAAAAAACTTAATTATGCACGATAATCTAAATTAGATTCTATACTTTGGCATAAAATCGGAACTTTGAAAACAATTCCTAGACAATTGTGAATAAAGAGTTAAAATTCTATGACGTTAACAACAAAGTCGTTGTAGTATAGTGGTAAGTATTCCCGCCTGTCACGCGGGTGACCCGGGTTCGATTCCCGGCAACGGCGTTTTTTTTTTTTTTCCCGTTATGCCCAATAAAGCGTATCGTCAAAGG
The DNA here is from genome assembly GCA_905132765.1 of Moricandia arvensis. NCBI lineage: Eukaryota > Viridiplantae > Streptophyta > Magnoliopsida > Brassicales > Brassicaceae > Moricandia > Moricandia arvensis. The sequence goes on from CAJHQP010000461.1 coordinate 140,630, forward strand.
CCCAACTATATATACATTGGACTGGGCTTTTGCTCACTTTATAACCTCTTGCGGGGAAACGAGAAAAAAAGTAAATCAATCTCTCAGATTTGCGGAAAAGCTTAGAAGAAGGAAAAATGGCAGATCAGCTGACCGATGACCAGATCTCAGAGTTCAAGGAAGCCTTTAGCCTCTTCGATAAGGATGGAGATGGTATATTCTTTTTTTCCTCAGATCCTTTTCGTTTATCTCTTCCTCCTCGATCTTTGTGTTCTGGAATTTTTATTGACGATTCATATCTCTGTGCAAATCCGTCTTTGTTTCAATTGAATTCGTGAACGATCGAGTTTTGTGGCATGTAAAGATTCATGACTTGCGCAGTGTCTATGCTTAGATAGTAACAATCGAGTTTAATCCGTCTTGAATGTAAGCTTCTCTGTTGTATTTGTATTATTCAAAGGGAGACGTGTTCTCAATAAAACGAAATGGCTGGAGATTTCTTACCATGTAACGAGATTTGGACAAGAAAATTGTGTGTTTTTTTATTACAAGAGGATACACATATAGAGACTAGGTTTCCTAGTATCACAATGCACATAAGGAAACATATGATAAACACACAATTTTTTCATTTTCCTTTACACTTTAGCAAGACTTTGAGAAGATTATTTTCTTTCTGGTTTGCATAAACGAAACTTTATTAACTTTTTTTTTAATAATAGACTGTTCTAAGAAATGTATAAGTTGAAAGATCTTGATTATAGTATTTGTAAAGTCTTGTCTCTAAAGTTTTATACTTTGGGGGGGGGGGTGTGGTTGCAGGTTGCATCACCACCAAGGAGCTTGGAACCGTGATGAGGTCTCTGGGGCAAAACCCAACTGAAGCTGAGCTCCAAGACATGATCAATGAAGTCGATGCTGACGGGAACGGGACCATAGATTTCCCTGAGTTCCTCAACCTGATGGCAAGGAAGATGAAGGACACTGACTCAGAGGAAGAGCTCAAGGAAGCCTTTAGGGTTTTTGACAAGGACCAGAACGGTTTCATCTCTGCAGCAGAGCTTCGACATGTGATGACAAACCTTGGGGAGAAACTTACGGATGAGGAAGTTGATGAGATGATCCGAGAAGCTGATGTTGATGGAGATGGTCAGATCAACTATGATGAATTCGTTAAAGTCATGATGGCTAAGTGATAGAGAGAGAGTGAATCTTTCTCACTAGGACTTGTTCCTGTTTGCGTCATCTAGAACATGTTTTCCCCTTTGATTTGTTTGCTTTGGTGATTGTTTTGTGAAGTATGAACTCATGTCTTGCTCATCTTTTGACAATTGATGCATTTGGTTTCTCATGCTCTAAATTAAAACGATCTGATTTAGTAAAAAAAGACTAAATCATCTGAAATATACAGAGGTGACATTGCAAAGAGAGAGAGAGATAAACTTTCTTGTAGATGAAGGAAAACATTGATCATATTGTTCATACTGCTTTTTATTAGAAGGTAGTCTTCTTGTTTGACCATCAATAGCTAGAGTTAAGGGCTGGGCACAAATTTATATTTTTAGTAAATATTATTTCCATTTTTATTAGTTGGCAGATTGTATACATACTAAAAACATTTCATTTTTTATATTTTACTAAAAAAGATTTGTTAGTTATCTATCTAATCAGCCTTCAACAAATAACAAAAGGAAATATAAAATATAAAAGTTAAATAACACAAAAATTAATAAATTTTAATCGAAATTGAAAACATAAACCAATCCGAAGCAGAAAAAAAAAACATGTATTACGAACAAAGGAGGTAATTGAATTTTCAAATATAAAAAGTCGCACGATAATTTCATGTCCAACAAACAATTACAAACATTTTAAATGAGTTTTTGACATTAAATGTGCAATTAAATTTGTTTTGTAGTCATGAAAAAGAAAAATGGAAATTTTATGTGTTTTTGTGTCAAAAAAGTAAATGTTAATTAAAAAAAAAAGAAGGTAAAAACTAGGGCTTTTGATGCTGTTAAGTGTTTTACGGTATGATCATTGCGCCACCCAAAACACACACTCATCTTTCAAACGTACTTTCGTAGCTCTCAACTTCTCTTTGTCACATTGCGTCTTCTCCTCCCGATCCTGCAATCCAATTGAAGTTTACCTTCGGAGTTTCTGATGATGGAGGGATCACTGATCGGCCACGTCAAATCCCCGTGGAAAACAACGGCGTCTTCTCCTGAGAACGTCGAGGCTCCGGTAATGGGTGCTCACTCGTGGCCAGCTCTCGCCGACGCTCAACAGCCTCGTCCTAAGAACCCTCCCACCTCAATCCCAACTCCTGCTCAGGTGAGTCAATAGCCTAAGATATTTCCGTTACTGTTAATGTCACTGGATTGAGTGATAGTGGTGCATTGAACGATGGTAGAGCTTTAAGTTTATCTGATAGGTTTCATGAATGGTTTAGTTGGAGATGGCTACTTCTCAGCATTGAATCTTGATCCAATTTGAGTTATATGAATTTGATGCATGATGATCATGACCTGTAATTCACGGCTTGTGTTTGTCCCTTGTTTGATGTTTAGGCTGTAGCTGGTCAAGCAAAATCTAAGTCTGGTGGAAAGGGTAATCATGCACACAAGAATCCATCTGGCCGTCATTCAAAGCCAGGCCCGAAGAGCAACCAAGGTGTTCCTCCTCCTCCTCCTCCTCCTTACCACGTGCACGGTTTACCTTATCATCCACCACCGTTTCCACATATGGTGCCTCCGCCGCATGCTACTGGTCCAGATTATCCATATGCTCCTTATCCTCCTTACCCTATTCCTGGAGCTCCTGTTGCAGAGCCTGGCAATGAGAAGCATGTGAAAGGTTCCCCTCTTCCACCTGTCCTGCCATTTCCTCAAGGAGATCCTGGACATCCTTGGCAGCATCAGAGGGGTTTTGACCCAAGAAACATGCCACATGGTGCTGGACCGAGGAATTTTGGGAGACCTCCGTATATGGGACAAGCTCCTGGGTTTATGGTTGGTCCAGGTCCAGGCTTTCCCGGTAAGATATTGATTTGTATCTCAATGTGTTTCTAAAGGGACTTACTGATAGGATTTAATTGCACATATTCGTCGTTAAGTTTGAATATAACTGTTTTATTCTGGTGCATGATTGCTTTTTCTCTCTTTTCGTTTGACATAGGGCCTGTGTACTACTTGCCGGTTCCACCCCCTGGTGCTATAAGAGGTTATCCTCCACGTTCTGCTCCATACCCTGTTAACCAGGGTCAGCCCACACTGTCTCCGGAAAAACTCGATTTAAAGGATAGAGTCATAAAACAGATAGAATATTATTTCAGGCAAGTTATGCGTCTACTGTATATTGTGTGCTTTCAAAACTATGTTCAGTTGACCTTTGCTGTGCCTCTGGGAACTTTCTTGGGGATTTCCATGCCTTGATTCCATCTTTGCTGGATAATAGAACGACATCTCATATACCATGCTCACCATCTGTATATGTATTCCGTTTTCAGTGATGAAAACCTTCAGAATGATGAGTACCTGATTTCCTTGATGGATGAACAAGGATGGGTTCCCACAAAAGTTATAGCTGACTTCAACAGGGTAAAACTCCTTGCACGAGCTTTACTTGCTTTCTTTGCATAGTCTATTGTGTCGTGTTTTACACATATGGTTTGCTGTTAGTTTATTTATCTTTTCTTTTCAATTACAGGTTAAGATGATGACCATGGATCTAAAGTTCATAGTGTATGCGTTGGGATTTTCTAATTCTGTTGAAGTGCAGGTAAGACTACCATAAGCCACCTTTCTCCATCTTGTAATAACCAGCATTTTCTGCTCTTTTAAATGATAAGCTCTTGCGTTTGTTAAAGCGGTTTCTTACTAAGGCATGTTGGCAAGTTAATATTATTATTTTTTTCATCAAAAGGTTGTTCTTACTAAAATTTGTTTTCTTTGGGACTTGTATTGCGTATTTACTGTGATGAGACTATCACCTAAAAATGTTGGTAAGGTGTGGTCACTGAGTAATTTGTTTAAAGAAGTTCTTGGCCTTATTCTATTTTCAAACATAACTGGGTGCATGATTGTTTCTACGGCTGCAATGTTTACCATCGTTTTTAAAGCAGTATATATTTTTAATAACTAATAAGAGTGCTGTTTCTTTGTCCCTCTTTTCTGCTTGTTCATTATTCAAAATGCTGGTACTTTTACAGGGTGACAAGATACGCAAGCGCCACAACTGGTCTAAGTGGGTTCCTGAATCTAAAAGGTCAGCCTCTGAGGAGAATTTCGGAGACAGTGACAAAGATTCTTCCGAGAGTTCAACAAGCAGATATAACGCTAAAAACCTTTCAAAGGGAACTTTAAAGCCTACTGCGTGCTCTTCAGAGGTAGAGTCTTGATTCCATTAATTGGAGAGATTCTGTAAAATTTCCAATATTTGTTCCAGTTCATAAGTTTTCTGTGCGTGTTACAGGGAGCCCAGTCATCTAAAACCAGTATGCATGAAAGTAAAATCCTTAAATCATCATCAGCGGAACAAAGGAAGATGGACGCCTTGTCAAGCGATTTTTCAAACACATTCTTATTTGATGAGGAACTAGATAGCCCAATAAAGAGTGGAATTTCCATGTCCAACAGGTAGTGTGTGCACGACTTGATTGGTCTTGTTTTTGCTTTCATCTCTCTTTGTTTTCCAGTGCCTTCTTTTGGATGTTAACCTGAAAACTGGAGTTGATGCTTTGGTTTATCTAAATTTCTGTAGGACTGAGGATGAAGACGATGATATGGCTGTTGATGATCATGATATTCTGAAACTTGTAATTGTTACCCAGGTATTACATGGAACTTGTTATCTATTTACTTGAACGCCTTTTTGGTGGAATTAAGTATTCATGTTATGTTGTATGCTGGACAGAATAGTAGGAGAAGTGATGGCACTGGAATCAGTGGGACAAAAGCAAAAAACATTCCCGAGGAACTTGCCTCCACAATAAACGATGGTCTTTACTACCTTGAGCAGGTCTGGATTTTTTTTTTTTTTTTGACATAATGATATGATTTTACCTTTTCTGGAGTCTAATTTTATCACCGACGTGATCAAACAGGAGCTCAAAAAGAATCGATCTGGTCGTGGGAAGAGCAATTCCCGTTTGGATAGCAGAGATGGAAAAGTAAAAGCTGGGGGAGGAATGAACACAAAATTAGGCGAAAATCCCGCAGCAAATCATGGAGGTGAAGAGCATAGCATTAGGAGGAAGCAAAACAAGGGAACGCACAAACACCATATGACCCAGGCAAGGAGGTTCTTCTCCAGCAACATGAGGAACCATGGGGCTAGTCTCAGTTCTCATGGAAGTATTTCAGAAAGTCCGCCTAGTAGCTCCATTGGGTTTTTCTATGGTTCTACACCACCAGACAGTCATGGGTCAGAATCCTAGCTATTCCACGATATTCCGAACTTATTCTTTTTTTTTTTTTTTGCCTTCCCATCTTTTTAATATTTTTGCTGGTGTGACGTTTCACAGACCCAGGCTATCGAAATTGAGTTCGTCGCCACAGTGCTCTAGCAGTCCACCTGTGGGCTCTTTGCCAAAGTCATTTCCACATTTTCAGCATCCGAGCCACCAATTGTTGGAAGAGAATGGGTTTAAACAAGAAGAGTGAGCATAACTGTTTGGTTATACAACTTGAGTTTATTGTATGGAGAGCACTTATGTTCTTATTCCCTTTAATTTTACCCATAGGTATTTGAAGTATCGCAAGCGTTGCTTAAAGGAAAGAAAGAAGCTGGGCTGTGGATGCAGTGAGGTAAATTTCATCTCAATCTCCTTTCTATAGATTTTTGGCTCGCACATCATGAAATGTAACAGTTACATAGAACTCATGCTGTCAACTTAGTCTGATTAGAGATCCAAGGCCCTATTGTCTGGGAATGTTTCTGATTTCTGGCTGTTGTTTTTCCAGGGAATGAATCATCTGTACTGGTTTTGGTCGTATTTCCTCAGAGACACGTTTGTTCCGTCTATGTATGAAGACTTCCAGAAATTTGCTCTTGAGGATGCAGCTGGGAATTACAACTATGGGTTGGAGTGTCTCTTTAGGTTTTATAGGTAACACCTGGATCTGTGTCCCGTCTATTTTCATTGCAGATAAGCTCTCTGGTTTAAACTTATTCTCACCGATATTGCCCGGCCCTATGTCTTCTTCAGTTATGGTCTGGAGAAGCAATTCGATGAGGACCTTTACAAAGATTTTGAGCAGCTAACTATTGACTTCTACCACAAGGGAAACCTATATGGCTTGGAGAAATATTGGTAAGGGCTTGTTTGCTAAATATTATGGCAAAATAATATAGTTGCTATTATGGATTGTGATTCTTGGTGATGTCTCTTCCTCTCTTGTGCAGGGCATTCCACCATTACCGAGACCAAAAAGAACCGATAGAGAAGCGCCCTGAGCTAGAGAAGCTATTGAATGAAGAATACCGTAGCATAGCTGATTTCCGAGCCAAGGATCCCATCACCAGCCAAAAAGAAAACAAATCTCAGTAATGATTTTGAAGAGACGAAGAGTAGAGACATATCATATGCTTACCACTGAGCAAACGATACTTAAATGTTGACCTAATTTTTTTGTGTTATTGCTCCTTGGGGAAGATAGCAACCAAGTGAAGCCATCACTCTGAAATTTTTTTAAAGGATATTTTCCTTGGTGGTGTTTTCTTTTCTGGGGCTTTTTTGTATAATTTTTTGGCCCTCTCCTCACAAGTCGTAATCTTCTAGTTTTTTATTTATTTATTTTTTTGTAAATATAGGGATTTCATTTTCTTATTTACTCAATTTTGAACAAAACGACACAAAAATGAGGTGACTTAAAGACTTTAGTCTCTGTAGAAACAATAAGAGATGTTCATTTAACTTGATATTATTATTTAGATACTACTCTTTGTGTCCTTTTTTTTGCTTATAATTATTGGCATAGGTTGTTTCTGCTATCTTTTTATTTTGACTACAAAACACCGTTTCATTTTCAACTAATCAAATTTCAATTTTATTCAGAAAATAATAATGAATCAAATAAACTAAAAAAATAAACCGAACCAAAGTCTGAAACGACTGTATGAAACATCACATCAGGCTTATGTCTTCCGTAACGCAATCTTCAGTTATCACAGTAGCTGATGACGTCAGTTTATCCACTCTTACCTTGCAGTCCACGGTAACGCCCATCCTCCACGTCTTAACGACACCAACCCTAAACCTAATCGGCGCTTTAACTCTCAGGTCAAACATCAGTTTTCCTCTCTTCTCCGACTCCTTAAGTTCTTTACGCAACGACCTCGTTAACTGGATCCTCGACCCCCTTAACTTCGTCACCGTCACCGTCACATTTTCAGCCGGCTGTTCAAACGCCGTGAACTCGCCGTCACCTAGATTGACTCCGTCGTGGAAAATCTCAACCACACTTCCTTTCTCGTAGATCAAACCGAGTTTACCGTTAACATTGTTGCACCGCACCTTGACTTTGATCACCGGAGAGATAGGAGACGGTGACGTGAGATTGATTCCGGCGACGGAGACTCCACTCACGGAGAACCGTGGCTTATGTGGTCGGCAAACGAGTAAAAAGATCCCAACGAGGAAGAGAAGAACGAGTAACGTAGCCAAGAAGTAACAGAAACACCGACGGCAAGCTGAGCGGTTGTGTTTCCGGCGAGAGAGGTACTCGTAACGGCGAGCGTTTTCCGGAGGGGGAACACGGTAGATTTGCTCTTTAGGGAGTTGAACGTGGTAAGTCCCTGGTGGTGGTGGTGGCTTTGGTCTTTGATGAGACTCGAGAGAGTATAGGCTCGAAGTACTATCGATACTGTCTACAGATTGATGATGATGCTTTGGTCTGTGGCTGCCTATGTCTTTGTCCGTTGTGAATCCACCGGAGCTTCTCGGAGATCTTTGGATGCTGTCGTTAGTACTATCAGTCGATGGACGAATGTTTTTGTTGTTTCTTGGACATCGTTGAGTGTTTTCGTCAGCCATGTGTTTGTGGTCTCATGAAAGAAAAAGAGTTATGAAATGGAGAATGAATATATGATTGGAGAAGTAACAAATCATTTCTGAAATTATGACGTGATTGCATGAATATTATGAATGGCTTATATGTGGAAATTATTAATTAAGTATTTTACGATTAATGGTAATATAATATCCCCATAAATATTGGTCAATCGAAACTTTCCAGCAATAAAAATAATGAAGTTGAAAAATAGTTGAAATGAACAAGGAAAATTTGAGAAACAAAAGATTTGGAGACGCGGAATACAATGTACGTTTATAACTTATAAGATATCTGGATTTTTTATAATAAACTAAAAAAATAGAATTTAAATAAAATTAAAACTAATCGAGTTTAAATATCTTTTTACTATAAATGCAATGTGGTTTAGGCTTTAGTAAACATGGCAACTTGAAGAATGGAGTACATTGTGTACTATGTACAATTGTACACAATTAATATTTTAATAAGTCGCCAAAAGATAATAACAGTAGTAGATTAATACATGCATGTCAGTAATAAGTATTCAGAATTACATATACAAGATACTCGATCAACTCTTGAATGTATTATACGTCTGAATTTTGTTTATAGCATAAAACAATGTATTATACATCTGAATTTTGTTTATAGCATCATACATGAATCATAATTGGAAACGAATGGTTATAAACTAAACAGTACTTGTGGTGGAATTGAACAGAATATATAATTATCAAAAATAAAGAACACAAATCATAGTTTTTTTTTTTGGCTTTATATGATAAGATGGCGCAGATCGTACACACACATATGTTAATGCAGACAAGGCAAAGAACTTGATACCAAAACCAATGTTACATCTCAGTGTCACACACGATCATCACAGTAACCTCAGTCTTTGGACGGTCAGGTCAGTCTCAACTGAGACAGATGATTACTGATTCTGACTCTCTTTTTTTTTTCAACTAGGACACTTATATACTTATTACATAATAATAGATGTGATATTTGATAAAAGTGGTGAAGTGTTCTTACAAGGTCACCCCCCCTTTCTTGTTCTTAAGATGTTGATCAGTTGCAGTTGGTGTCGTAGCTTGCAAGACCAATTAATTCCGGCCCCTCTAGCCGCGAGTTGTTCTCAAAGCTGCACCATTGTTTTAAGTTCTTTTAGGAACAGATGCTCATATGCAACTGTAATAGAGACTACTTAAAAGTGAATGGGCGCTTTGGTTTCACTTATCCCTCATAGGAAAAGCATAACATGAAGTGATAAAATGCAAAATGCAAGAGAAATTATCAAGAAATTTCTTGGCTAAGTGAAAAAAAAGAAACCGGAAACAAGCTTACTTCTGCAAAGGAATGTGTTCAAAAGGTCCTCCTGTTGGGATGGTTCCACACAAATCATTGCTTGATACATCGCTGAGAAAATAATGACAAAAGAAGATATGTTTTTAGGTAAGAGCATGGTAAGTTGGATAAGAAGGGGTTAAGAAGCAACAGAGAGTTTTGAAAACAAGCTAAAATGAAAAAAAGCTGAACTTACACAACTTTGAGACTTGGGATTTTCGTGAGTTCTCTAGGGATTGGACCAGTCAATTGGTTGTCATTGAGCCGTCTGCAACATTAACCAGTTTCTTAGAGAGGAAGGGTATGAAGAGATAGCATAAGAAGAATCAGGTATTGAGTCATATCACATGATGAACACTTAGCATAAAACTTTTGAGATATAGATCAGAACTAGTTTCTTTACTCGGCATATAATTTGCAACTCTCAATAAAATGAGTATACTTTTCAGTGTGTCCATGCCAGAATTTCAGAACAACTTACAGAAAGACCAGAGACTTCAGTTTCCCCAGGGAAGTAGGAATCTTCCCAGTAAGATTGTTGTTATAGAGATCCAAGCTGATGAGGCTCTTCAGGTTTGCAAGTTCAGAAGGTATAGTTCCTTGGATGTTGTTTTTGTACAGCTCCCTGTATCAGTCATAAGACAAGTAAAAAAAGTTGATCTACATTGTCTATTACATAATCAATCTCATACTAAGGGGTGCTTTAGCTGCACTTTATGGTACTTAACTTTATTTCCACTATCTACTTTTATTACAGCTGATACTGATAAAAAGGTTAAATCTACGAAAGTAAAAAAGAGTGATAACTTACAAATACTGTAGATGTTCGAGTTTCCCAAGCTCAGGTGCAAGATGTCCAGAAAGGTTTGAGTTACCCAAATCCCTGGTCAAGAAGATAAAGACAGTAAAGATTAAAAGAGGTATTAGATACGCAACAAAGTTGATGTCGATTCACTAAACAGTTCTGAGAGATAACTGGATGTAGTCAAAGTACAACGAATCCAGAACTCACAAAGTAGGAAACAACAAAGCATTGAGAAAATCATGAGGTGAAAGAAAAGTTGAACTACTGGGGATTCTTTCGAGGACTTTTAAGGAATCCGATGACTAGAGAGAGATCAACACTGTACAAACTAAAGTTGAACAAGAAAGTGTTGTGATGAACCTTAAAGAAACCAAACTAAAGTTAGAGACAGTTTGATGAAGAAACTGTTCCTGAATCATAACAGTATAAACTAAAACCCCATTTGACTTAACAACAGTTACAGATAAAACTACCATCTAGTGGAGCAAATTTTTTAATCATATACTGTTCACAAAATCGTACGATTAGTAGCATTTTTTTGTTTTACAGAACGTCCATAAGAATCATTCTTAGCTCTTCTCAAATTTATAAGCTTTAAAATAGTAATAACAAGTCAAGTACGGTTACCTCAATGACCAAATACAACTAAAAGGTATGGACATATGACTCTTAAGACCATCATGTTAAAGCTCAGACATAAAAAAAGATAAAAGCTTTATAGTTGCAATCCAATTCTATTAATCAACTTGACCGAGCAGGAGAGGATCTTACACACGAGTGACGCGGTTGTCTTGGTTACAAGTGACATGGAACCAAGTACAGGGGTTAACAAGAGTGGGATCCCAGCTCTGGAGAACACGGTCTGGGTCCGATAAGCTCCGGCGAAGAGCGTAGAGAGCATCTCCCTCGGAGTTTGCTTCCACGAGGTGAACCAGAGCTAAGGTTAGAGCTAGAGAAGCTGCGAGGAGCTCCCACCGACAGTTTCTGGACGCCATGTTGTTGAGCTGTTGAAGAAACTGAAAAGGGAATTGAGTTAAGAGTAAAATTAGGGTTTGGTTTGCTCCCCTTTTTCTCCAATCTTTAGTTGAAGAAATCGATTAATGCGATTTGCGTGTGGGGAACGATGAAGAGACAAAACTACTCCCACTTTTGTCTTTTTCTTTTAAACCTTTTCAAAATTCCTTTCTTTTTATAATTTTTTTAAAAAAGCTCCTGTCCTTCTCTAAATTGCTATTTATTTTTAATTTTAAAATTCCAGTGAATCTACAAAAGAGATATAATACATAAGTACATAATTAACTTTTGACCAAAAAAAGAGTACATAACTCACTTTGTAAAGGAGAAAAAAAAATCCTTCTGAACTTTATATTTTTTTTTTTTTGGTTTGAAAAGTCATGTAAAGTCGTTGGTCAAAGAAGTAAAAGAGGTGTTGTTTTGGAGTTGGTCAAAATTGGAAACTAGAGTTCGTTGGAAAACAAACAACACATGTTTCGTTGTGCACACTGCACACACACTATTCTTGTTGATATGTATCATTCGTTCAAACGCTTTATCATTCGTTCGATGGAATGTGAGTGTTGGTGCACTAACGAACAAAAAGAAAGAGTTGTTTGAGTGCAAGCAACTTGATAATTTAAAATTTGAGAAAAAGTCAATGATATTCGATTCTTTTTAAAATGGAATCTGATCCGACAAAACACATACTAACCACTTGTATGTCGGAATAATCAGCAACCCCACTTCTTTCTATTAATGGTGAGTACTATCGATTTAATATGTACAAGTACAAACCCGATACTAGCGATTAGTTATTCCTCCCAAGGCACAGAAGTGTAGGACAAAGTTATATATTTGTAATGCGAATGATGACTTTTGAATAAGAGGCCAATGTAATCTGAAATGTTGAAAATACTCTTATGCGGTTTTGGGATTTGTTGATTGGAAAACCTGTAAAGTTGAGTGTTACAGGCTTTTGGTGGGCTGGGCTTTCAGCTGCTCAGGCCTATAAATTCTTAACCAGCTTCGTCAAAAGCCATATGGCCCATATCACATGTATAGTTGACGTCTACACTTTCTCATAGTGTTGCACGATGGATCTTGTTTTTGTTTCAAGAATTGTGTGTGTTTTGGTTAACATAGCACCTTATATATACACTAACCTAAGCCTTTTTAATCCACTTTGCACCTTCAAGTGCTCTGCGTATTGACTATGAGAGCTTTATCCTACTTTATGCTTACTAGATTTTGATTAATCCTATGCAGGATGAGCAACCTAATGACAGAAGGAACAATAAACTATGTGAATTCGCTGCCAAAAACCCTCTTCTTATCCCCAAGGTGAGTTTCCACTAGCTATAATCCTTACTATCCTAATGTGAATTAGTAATCATCAGGGCTTACTTTTAAAGCAATGATTCTATATACTGTTTTTTGCCAGATTAGAACCTATCTTGAACAAAGGTGTTACAAGGAACTGAGATTGGAGCTATTTCACTCTGTTAAGATTGTTATGTGTATCTACGAGAAGCTCTTGGTTGCCTGTAATGAACAAATGTATCCTCTCTTTTATTTTATTTAACTCAACATTAATAATACTCTGCTTTAAGATAAACTATGGCTTTTTCCTTAATAATAACCCAATCTCATGTCATCATCAACACAACTTTATGTTCTCTTGTCAACGCAAATGAATTTTTTTTTGCAGTAACACATCATAAAACGATCGTATCTCCCAACGAGAACGTGGCTTCTCCTAACATTACCATAAAAAGTTTTTCAATGTGGTGGTATGAGTTGACAAATTGAAGATAGTTTATCTTAACATAGAAAAGATAGCATTGACTCAAAGACGAAAAGTACAGACCTGTGCTTCAGACAAAACAAATGACTTTGGGGTTGTGTTAACAAATCAGACAGACAAAACGTTGTCGCTTGATATCTCAGTGTGATCAACCTGGTTCTTAGGATCTAGCGCCATCTCCCTTAACCGGAGAAGACTCCCAGTAGCTAGAATCGCCTTAGGGTTAATATCATGCAGAGACCTAAGATACAAACTCTGACAAGCTTTACTCGCCGCCTCCGTCACCTCCCTATCTTCCACCTTCATCCCCATCATACAATGCCCCAAGATCCTCATCATCGGCTGCACAAGCTCCCACGGCAGAGGAATCCTCCCACTCTCCTTCTCAGATCTCGCCACCACATGACTCTCTTCCTCACCCATCATCATCACCACACCTCGTGCCTTCTCCTCCTCCGTCGTCTCTCCGTTCCCCCCCGCCCACTTCTCACACGCCTCGCAGAAGTTAAGCTTCGACTCACGTGGCATCCACGAGATCTTGCTGTAGTAAAGCTCCAACGCGACCCCCACGATCCGCGCCCTCCGCGTGGATCTAACGGTACCGTGTGGATCAAGCGTTGACGAGAGGACGGCTATGTTGAGACACGTGGAGTTGTTTTTGGTGGGGGCTTTTGACTCGTGGTAGATGCTGGGGTGGGAGAGGTCCGGGATGTTGACGGTTACGGCTTGTCCGGCGCGTGAGGTTGTTTCGTGCGCGTAGAGAGCGAGTAGGACTGCTTCGAAGCCGGCTTGTGGTTGACGGAGAGGGACGCGGGAGAGGTAGAGGCCGGCGATGAGAGGGACGAAGCGGAGGACGAGGAGGTGGAGGGATGGTTCCGTGGATTGGAAGGTGTCGTAGAGCCAACGGCAGAGGTTGTTGTCTCCTGCGCCGGAGTCGGGACGGAGGAGGAGAGATGAGATCGCGGCGGAGACGGCGGCGTCGGAGAGGAGGAGGGAGATTGTGGAGGGGATGGTGGTGGTTGTTACGATGGTGGATAGGGATTGTATAGCTGTTTGACATTTCGCATTGGTGTCAGATTCGTTGGCTTGGGTGGTTTGTGAGTCGCCGGCGGTGGCCGGAGAAGGTGGAGAGTCAGACATATTGGTTGTGGAGGTTTTGATCGCTTGTGAGAGAGAGAGGGGACGAGACCAAAATATGAGACGTTGAGAATGTAACGCAGCAAAAATAGGATCAAATGTGTTGCACTTGTAACGTTAATATACAGTTGACCAATTGTGTTATATGTATCGTGCGATCTGCATCGTTCGATATTTTTATTGTACCACCGTACCGGTACGGTTATTGTACTACAGTACCGGTACGGTTATTGTACCACCGTAACTTATGGTACAATGACCATATGTTTTCCAATTCATAATGCCAACCATCATGCATTAACATCACGTGATCACCCACATGACATTTGATCTAAAGCTTTAACCAGCTAACCATTATTCAATCTCTTCCTTGATTGAACCGAGATCATAACCTGCTGCTTAGGACGTTGAATAAAAGTCGTCAATAAGACGAAGAGGATGTTGTAGAGCTCTCTTCCTCTCTCTCCTTTTTCTGTCTCTTTGGTGTTTTAAATCTTAAGATACAATGAAACTTTTTCTATTGATTGGGTCTATCTTATGATACAAAATTGTTCTGGAATTTATGGGAAATTGAAACTATTATTTAGCATGAAACATGATGAGAAACACACTATTATTTAGCATGAAACATGATGAGAAACACGTAGGCAAGGATACCTATGAAACTACAACTACACAAGTGAAAGATTGATTCATATTTCACAATTATAAAGTTAGGATTCATATTTCAAACTAGTAGCCCGTCCACAAAACCTTGTAAACATTGGAAACAAGTACAGAAAAGCAAACTATATACCCTCCTCTATGGTTATTAACCTGAGAAAATGCACATCGAGGCTCTAGGTGGTTCGTTGCCTAACATGTCGGCTGCTGGTATCTCCACCGCCGTCTGATAGTTGGGCCCACACGCTCTGAGACTTGGCTCCTCCGGTGCTGTTGCTGCCTTCCTCGTAACCAGCCACCGCCTTCAGAAGCTCAGACTGTAGAGACAGACATTCATCCTTCAGCTGCTGGTAAGCGTCTGTCTCTAGAACAGCTGCAGGTTGAAGCCAAATTCAAACACAACAGAAGATCGATTATACACTTTGACATGCATACTAGTGGTGGGCATAAGCAAAAAAACAAACCACAATGCGTAAACTGAAATGTAGTGTGTTTATAATCCGATTGGTTTATTAGTTTGAATCCCAATCTGGAAAGTCGAACAAAAACTGATACTGTACTACTACTACCGAAGCAAACCAAACCGAATAATACTGATCTAAAACTGAACCAAGTTCAAACTTAAATCGCATGAAACCAAACTGAACTAAACCGAATTGCAAAGATTCTATTCGGTTTCCGTTTCCATAAAGATCAAACACACAGTTAACCCGTAAACAAGATTGTCCACCGGTAAGTGCAATTTTTGAAGCATACCTGCTAACTGAACAAAAAAGGAAGACGAAGCATACCTGCTAGGTTCTCGGCAGTGAATTTTAGGCAAACGCCCTTTAGCTCTGTAGCTTTATATCTGTCAGCCAATGCTAAGATCTTGGCTACGGACTTTACTGATACACCTTTGCAGATGTGAGATTCACACAACAACCTGAGCCTATTCAGGTCATACTTGTCCGCAGCTGCTAAAAGCTTTACAATCAATGTCTCGTATATTTCAGGCAGCTTTATGTGGTCAAATGTATGATTTGTCACAGGCTCCACATCTTCCGGAAGAGAATCTTTATACATGAATTGTAGCAAAGCCTGGAAGGAACAGAATATAAATACAGGTATGGTTTGAACAAACGGAAACAACTCAAAAAACATCACAATGATGTACCTTAAAAACTTTTGGTTCCAGATCGTTGATGGTAACCTCTGTATTGCTTGCTTCAATCTCACTGAAAAATTTAGACTTGAAAAATGGAGATCGAGCAGCCAGTACTAATTTATGAGCTTGAAACTTCTCGCCAGCAATGTCAAAAGTGACATCAGAACCTTCCATGCTATCCAGTAAGACTCCAAAATGAGATCCAAGTTCTGAATCAGGAACACGAATAGAGTGTAACCGTGGGCACTGTACCTCCGAAACCACAACTCCAACCGTACAGTTGATTATCAGACAATCGTCTTTGAGAAAGTCAGATGTCTCAAGCTGAGTACGTCTTAAGAAACGCTTGTAGCCCCTAATCAAACAACAACAAAAAAAAGAGAATCAGAGGAACTCGAGTTAGCAGATCTTAAGCAAAAGATCAATGTAAAGAGAAGATCAAATATATCTCTTTTCAAAAGGATCAAAACAGACTGGAAGAACAAAAGACACAATCTCCAAAGAAATTAAGTGAACATTTCCAGTAAAAAATAACCTAAGACTGTCTAAATACACTCAGACAATTTAGTCAGCTTAAACGCTTTAGGAATAATAGATTTTCCCATTCAACTTCCTTTCCATCATGAACATAAAACCACCCAAATCTTTGTTTTTGCCACAATATCGTTCTCACAAACAAGATTTGAAACGATGGCAAGAACTCACATCACTAAGGTTTATACGTAGCACCATCAACATGGGACATGTTGCAGTACTGAAAGAGTTCAATTTTGGAGCATTTCACAAGTTTTAAGCACACCCAGCAGCTATGGGACTCCAAGCAAACCCAAATTTCCACAACAGGGCAATTGAATTTGAAACTCATCACACGGTGCAGTATATTATAATTCATGTGATCAATTTCACATCTTCGTCTGGCTACCATAGAATTTAATCACAAAGGAGCAGCTATATAAGCTAATCAAGCTAAATTAGAAACTTTAACCATCGATCCTAATCAAAGATAAAATTTAGAACCGTAAGCAGTGAATGATAACCATACCACATGCTTCCTTTGTATTTAAGAGTATAAGGCCCACTATCAAGCGACCTCTCGAAATGGCTATGAACCTTATGATTCCCCTTTCCACTTTGGTCAACAAGAGCGAGCTCGAAAAGCGCCCTGACTTCGCTGCCTTCGCTAGCCAACGCCACGAACACCGATACATACGCCGAGTTATCCTCGGGATTCTTACCGTCCGGGTAGAAGAAGATCCCCCACTGGTAACCTCCGACGGAGAAGTTATCGCTCGCGATGTGTTTCCCCACGCCCATCCCTTTCGCTAACCTGTACCCTTGTATCACGAATTGATGCGAGCCGTTCACCGTCTGCGTCACCGATTTGGAGCTCGTCGGAGATGAGACACGATCCGGATTCGATCTGGGGATCTGTGATCCGGACATGGCTTTTGAAGTTTCTTCGCGGGTGAAGAAGATGAACCTATGGTGATTGAAGCTGAATCGATGATTTCTAGGGTTCTCAATTTCAATTTTGGATTATTTTCAGAGAGACCGTTTTGAAGAGAATCGCGAGAGGGAAGAGTGAAACAGAACGTTTCTGATTGTATTCCTTGCCTATTTTACTTTACCACCATAGGAGAGGAACTACTACGAGGGGTGTTTGGTTGTTGGTTTAAAGTAAACCAATATTTTTAAAACCAGACCGGTTATTAGAACATTTTTTGGGTCATGGCTTAGTATATAGCTCAACCGAATTTAATCGACTCAACTATTTTTTTCTTTTCTTTTTTGACTCAACTCAACTAGATTTATATGCTTTCTTATTTATCTTAAACAATTATAAATATCAAAAAAATTGAATGTATAGAAAAATACTATTCATTGAACAAGTTGCAATAATCGAATTTATTATTAAAGTTTCCAATATAAATGTTTATAAATAAAATTTAAACACAGAAAAATGAATAACAACCAAAAAAATTATTATCTTAACTTTAAGAATTAAAGTATATATAATAAAAAGAAAATTTGAATTTTGGCGGTATATTTTTATTTGATGGCTTGTATTTTTGATGTAATACATTTCTTATCTGTTTAATTATTGGTAATTAGGAATTAATTAAATTAGAGAAATACTTTAAGATAGACTTTAAAAAGTTTTTGTCACAAAAATAAATTTTAAGGAAAAAAATGACAAAATAAATTTTTTGGGATGGGATTTTGGGGGTAAATATACGTTTATATCCCTTGAGTTAACTAATCTAGACTTAGGGTTTAGAGTTATAGGGTGAGTTTTTGGGGGTGAGTTTAAAATTGAAAAATTAAATAAAAAATATTAATTTTAAAAAAATAAAAAGGTCTAGTTTGGTCATTTTTGTTTTTGAAATTTATTTTTGTGACAAAAACTTTAAAAGTGTTATACGAGAGTTTTGCCCAATTAATTATCTACGAACCCGAATATGTTCCAGTTTACGGTTTAGGTCCAACCGCCGGTCTGGTCCAGGTTTAAAAGCACTGGTTCAAGAGTCAGATCTAATCTGATTGCCAAACAAGCGGTCAACTTTGCTCTCCGCCTCACTGACCTTTCATATTGGAATTTCAAGTGACCTGTCGTCTCTCTCTATCAAACAGCGAAGATATGGATGCTCGTGAAGGTTGTTGTGGCAGCGACGAAAAGAAGGAGATGATACCGACGGAGGAAGCTCTGAGTATAGTACTCAGCGTCTCCAAGCGGCTGCCACCCGTAGTCGTATCGCTGCAGGAAGCGCTTGGGAAAGTATTGGCGGAGGATATTCGCGCTCCTGATCCTCTGCCTCCATATCCAGCTTCCGTCAAGGTGAATCGATGAGGCGATTAATCGACTTTATACGAATGAACATCTTTAGTTTGTTGTGCGAGTGAGGTTGCATGTGCTTAGAACTGAGGCTTTGAGTGAACTGTATGAAACTATTGATTTGGTTATAAGTAGAGGTGTCTTTTTATTATTCTCAAAAAATCATTCTGATAGACGTTTATGAAATATGGAGATGTGAAATGCTAATCTGGTTAGTATTTGAATAACTGGACATGATTGTTATATATATGTTGTTTAGGATGGGTACGCGGTTGTTGCTTCAGATGGTCCTGGAGAGTATCCGGTGATTACAGAATCAAGAGCTGGGAATGATGGCCTGGGTGTCACTGTTACTCCTGGAACTGTGGCTTATGTAACCACTGGTGGTTAGTGTAATTGCATTCAATGAGAAAATCTCTTACTAATGATAACTATATTCTTCATTTTCACTCCTAGCTACAATTTTTCATTTGGTTGTATCTGCATGAGGAAGTGTTTGAAAAGTAGTTTTTTTCTCTTTGGTTATAACCTTTTATCTTTGATACGTTTTGTCTTTAGGACCTATACCTGATGGTGCCGATGCAGTTGTCCAAGTGGAGGACACTGAAGTAACTGGAGACGTCTCAACTGAATCAAAAAGAGTAAAAATACTGATTCAAACCAAGAAAGGCACTGACATCCGTAGAGTGGTATGTTTCCTTCTTTTCCGTTTATATTATCAGTCTTGTTGTTGATATCTTTGGTTTCCTTTATCTATGTTGCTAAATAGTTGTAGTATGATAATGTTTTTTTCGAATGTACTGCCGTTTATTGATCTAAGTTTAATTTACCGTCAAACCTGAAATGTTGATGAAATGGCAGTTTTTTAGCTGATTGGAATCATTTTATTTTGATTATTGTTTGTCTTGTTTGAGGATTCCACATGATTCATTCAACTTATGTGCTAGGGTTGTGACATTGAGAAAGATGCAACTGTACTAAAAACTGGAGAAAGGATTGGTGCCTCAGAAATTGGTTTGCTAGCAACTGCAGGAGTAACCTTGGTGAAGGTATCGCTGCTGTAGACCAGTTCTTATATTAACAAATTTACTAGAAGTTCTGTTCAAAACAGAAGAAGTAAACTTCCATGTAGGTATATCCTATGCCAACAGTTGCTGTTCTCTCTACTGGGGATGAACTTGTCGAGCCGACAACTGGAACTTTAGGTCGTGGTCAGGTATTATGCAGAATTCTAATTTCTGATGCATGCAATATTCATCAGAAATATTGAACCCTAATATTACCTTAGTGGCTAAACAATGGGCTCTCTGTAGATAAGGGACTCAAATCGAGCAATGTTAGTGGCAGCAGTGATGCAGCAGCAATGCAAAGTTGTTGACCTCGGAATCGTTAGAGATGATAGAAAGGAACTTGAGAGAGTTTTGGATGAGGCCATATCCTCTGGAGTCGATATTATTCTAACTTCTGGTGGTGTTTCAATGGGAGACAGGGATTTTGTCAAGCCATTGCTCAAAGAGAAAGGGAAAGTACATTTCAGCAAGGTAAGTAAGCAGTCTTAGTTTCCTCAATCATCTCCGTGAAGTTTATTTCTTTTTCTACTTCAAAGAATAGAGTTGGCTTCTATGTTTTCTGAAGTATTTTACCTAACTCTACTTTCTCATCTAGCTCAACAGTTGACAATGTTTAGTCTGAAAATACAGATCGAACTGTGAAAATTTCAAATATAAATTTTGCTCAGGTATTAATGAAACCTGGAAAACCTTTGACGTTTGCTGAGATCAGTGCAAAACCAACTGAAAGTGTGACGGGGAAAACAGTCCTTGCATTTGGGTTACCAGGAAATCCTGTAAGCTGTTTAGTTTGTTTCAATCTCTTTGTTGTGCCTGCTATCCGCCAGCTTGCAGGATGGACAAGCCCCCATCCACTGAGGTTTCTGAAGTTGATTTTTTTTTTCTTAATGAATTCCTTTAAAATGATCTTCAGTGAAAGGGTAGGTTACTGTCTAATCCTTGTGCAGAGTGCAAGCTCGACTTCAGCAGCCCATAAAGTCAGATTCCATCCGTCCGGAGTTTCATCGAGCCATCATTAAATGGAAAGAGAACGATGGATCTGGGACTTCCGGGTGAGTTTTTCATAACAAGGTGCTTTTAAGTAAAAAAACCTAGGTGGACTGTCCTAGATTTTGCTGAAAGTTGCAGTATCTATTACTCTCTTAAATAGATTAATAATATATACCTGGATGTCAGATTTATTGCTGAGAGCACAGGACATCAGATGAGCAGTCGGCTTTTAAGTATGAGATCGGCTAATGCTCTGTTGGAGTTGCCTGCTACGGGCAATGTGCTTTCTGCCGGAACTTCTGTATCAGCTGTAGTTGTTTCCGATATCAGTGGCTTCTCTATAGATAAGAAAACCTCATTATCGAAACCAGAATCTATTCCTAAAGAAATGAAGAGCCATGAAGTACCTGCTCCTGAGTATAAAGTGGCTATACTTACTGTCAGTGATACTGTCTCAGCTGGGGCTGGACCTGATCGAAGGTATGCTTACTGGTTCAATTTGGCATAATCGATGCAAATATTAGTAATGTATAGCCATAATCTCCTCCACTGGAGTTAATTCAGGGAGTAGTTATACCAAGACTTTCTTAATTTCGATAAAAGAAAGTGCATCTAGATACATCTCTCCAGTTCGTTATTCTGGTGAGGTCACTAATTCGATGCCAGAGTAATCACGCTAAGTAATATTGCTCCTTGTCATAGTGAGACAAGCAAGCACAACAATGCTTTGCTACATCTTTTAAGCCCTTTCCTGATAGTTATTTTTTTCTCCTTCGTTCATCTACTTCAGAGGAAGTGTGATGATAAGTGTACTTTTATTCGTTTTTATTCACTTCAAACTTGCTCCCATCACTTATTCATCCATGAATTTCATGATCCTTTTGCTGATTTTATTGTGATAATGCAGCGGGCCCAGGGCTGTATCGGTGATTAATTCCTCGTCTGAAAAACTGGGAGGAGCGAAGGTAGTTGCAACAGCTGTTGTCCCCGATGAAGTTGAAAGAATCAAAGACGTTCTTCATAAATGGAGCGATGTTGAAGAAATAGATCTCATTCTTACACTTGGTATTTAAACATCTAGTAATGTATTGTAGATTTAGTGTAGTTTTGAATCATATATTGATAGAGTTACTTCTTGCAACTAGGTGGTACTGGCTTCACTCCAAGAGACGTAACACCTGAAGCAACGAAACAAGTGATTCAGAGAGAAACACCTGGTCTTCTCTTTGTTATGATGCAAGAGAGCTTAAAGGTTAATAGTTTTTTTCTCTCTCCATCCTGGAAAAGAATGGCGGTGAGTAGTTATTTGATTCGTTTTCCTTTTTTGTTCCCTGTGAGCAGATCACACCATTTGCGATGCTCTCACGCTCTGCAGCAGGAATCAGAGGCTCGACATTGGTACAAATCACTAAGCTCACATTGGTCTTATTATCTCTAAGTCGTCATCACTCACGTTTCTAGGTTATATCTGGTAATCTCAGATAATCAACATGCCCGGGAACCCAAACGCAGTGGCCGAGTGTATGGAGGCACTGTTACCAGCTTTGAAGCACGCTCTAAAGCAGATCAAAGGAGACAAGAGAGAGAAACATCCGAAGCACATACCTCATGCAGAAGCCACAGCACCTGCTGCTGATACATGGGACAAAAGCTACAAGACGGCTTATGAGGGAGTAGGAGAGACAAAAGAAGCTGGCTGCTCTTGTACTCACTGAAACTTCCCAGTGAATCAAAGCCCCAAGCGACTGTAAAACTTTTTTGTGCTTACCGAGTTTCATAAAACCCTCTTAAGACCAATGTTGTAAGCTTTGTAATAAGGTCTACTTTGTGTAAAAATGTCTGCACCATAATGAGAAAAAATAAAAATTTGTTGGATTAAAATATTTAATAATAAATGAAATACAAATAGATGTGTTGTGTGTGTTCGTCTCCTCCTTCCACGGACACTGTGAACCGAGAAATAAGAGGAGAGCAGTTTCAAAGGTAAATAAGAATGGGTCAGCTCGCTCTTCAGAGAATCTCGCCGTCAGCTTCGCTTCCAAGACGTCCTCCTTCTCTTCCTCCACCGTCTTTGTTTACTTCGTTACTCCCTTTTGCAACCGCCTTTTGCCGTCCTCGCCGTCACGGATTCTTCGTCGCCAGGTTTCCTTTTCATTTTTTTTTTCTGTTGTTGGGATGTTTCAGCTCTATTTATTTTCGGTATGGTTTCATAATTGAATTAAAAACAATTTTCAGTTCACAAACTCAGTGAAAAGAGAGATACTTTAAGGTCGATGAATGTGTTTTTATCTCCTACAAGTTGATAAACGAATGTGTTCTCGTACGGTTTCTAGTGATTAGCTTCTCTTCTTTGGTCTTTTTGCTGCTTGTTTCGTTATCTTGTACATAAAAAAAAAGTATGTTTTTATTACAATGCCCATCAGTTATAGTGCTTAAAGTATGCTTTTGATGATCATAGATGGAAGTAAATGGGGGAATGTAAACAGAGACGAGGATGTTTCTTTGGATACCTTAGCCTTTTTTTATTGTATTCAGTATTAGTTTGTTTGGATTGATTGTTTCTCATTATCCTTTTCATCAGCGTTGCTCATTGCATTCATGAACATGTAAATATTTTCATTCGACTTTGAGTTTTGCTCTGTTTACTTGAGTATCAGTTTGTTACCGTAAGTTGTTTCTGTCATCCATTTGTATTAGCATCCATAACATTCTTGATGTTGCGTTGTACTGTTTGTATGCATTCATGAAATTTTCCCTAATCAAGCTGTCACATGATAGAGCAATGTCATCCCACATTGTCGGGTATCCCCGTATCGGACCCAAGAGAGAGCTTAAGTTTGCGTTGGAGTCCTTCTGGGATGGGAAAACTGGTGTTGACGATTTGCAAACTGTTGCTGCTAACCTGAGAAACTCCATATGGAAACATATGGCTGATGCAGGGATCAAGTATATTCCCAGCAACACCTTTTCTTACTATGATCAGATGTTGGATACAACAGCGATGCTTGGTGCTGTTCCGTCTAGATATGGTTGGGAAAGTGGTGAGATTGGGTTTGATGTTTACTTCTCCATGGCTCGGGGAAATGCTTCTGTTCCTGCTATGGAAATGACCAAGTGGTTTGATACAAACTAGTAAGTCATGAATCCTCTTTCTTCCCTTTTTGTAGAGAATGTTTTTTTTTTTCTTAGATGTAATGCTAATAAAGTTCCTAACAGCCATTACATTGTTCCTGAGTTGGGTCCTGATGTTGAATTCTCCTATGCATCTCACAAGGCTGTGGATGAATTTAAGGAAGCCAAAGCAGTAAGTTGGCTTGAACCTTCTCACTTCATAGCTTTTAGTTGAGCTGTTACTGTTTTTTTGATAAGAGCATATAAAACATTCATGGTTTTTGCTTTCTGTTTTATTATCTCCCACGGCTTTTACTCACAACTGTGCTTTTGGCTGTTTATGGCACAGCTTGGTATAGACACAGTTCCTGTGCTCATTGGTCCCATGACCTACTTGTTACTGTCGAAACCAGCAAAGGGTGTTGATAAATCGTTCTGCATGCTTTCTCTGATTGACAAAATTCTTCCCATCTACAAGTAAGAATCTTATAAAGGGTTTTAGAAATTAACTAGACGAAAACAAATACAAAGATACACTCATTTGTAAAGTGCACAAGACCTTAACTGGTTTCTGTGGCATTTCTTTTGTCAGAAAAGTTTTTGAAGATCTTAAATCTGCTGGCGCACGATGGATTCAGTTCGACGAGCCTATACTTGTGATGGATCTTGACCCCAACCAATTGCAGGCATTTTCGGATGCCTACTCTCACATGGAGTCATCTTTGGCGGGGTTGAATGTTCTTATTGCCACATACTTTGCAGATGTTCCTGCTGAAGCGTACAAGACATTAACCTCGTTGAAGTGTGTAACTGGTTTTGGATTTGACCTCGTTCGTGGACTGGAGACTCTTGATTTGATCAAAGTGGATTTTCCTCGTGGAAAGCTACTATTCGCTGGAGTTGTTGATGGAAGGAACATTTGGGCGAATGATCTTTCTGCTTCACTCAAGACACTACAGTCTCTTGAAGACATTGTTGGGAAAGGTATCAGTAAACAACATTTTATTTGATTGTTTTCACTTTTTTTTTTCTACTTCGCTTCAGAACAATATACATTGTCCTCTTCTCTTGGCAGAAAAAGTTGTTGTCTCTACTTCGTGCTCTCTACTCCATACAGCTGTGGACTTGGTGAATGAAATTAAACTTGACAAAGAACTAAAATCATGGCTAGCATTTGCTGCACAAAAGGTTGTTGAAGTGAATGCACTTGCTAAATCACTCTCTGGAGTTAAGGATGAGGTAAAGATACACATTTGAATATTACATTTTTCCACAACCTTCGAGGATTATTGTCTTGGAACATGCTGTAGACTTAAAACATACGTTTGTATGACTGCAACTACATCAATACCCAGCGAATTTATAACTCAAACGCTGGACTTTTATCTGATCCCATGGATCATTGCTGGAAACTTTGCTTTTAGTACAGAAGTAGTTAACCTCCAGCTTTATATTGTCTTGGTCCGTTTGAAGGTATTGTTTTCTTCTAATTCCATGGGACAAGCTTCTAGAAGGTCATCTCCAAGGGTGACAAATGCCGCTGTACAACAGGATGTAAGGGGTTTTCTAACAGATTGCTCTTCTAAATTTTTGTACTATGAGCTTGCATCTTTAATTCCTTTCTTACTCAGGTTGCTGCAGTAAAGAAATCTGATCACCGTCGTTCTACAGAAGTAAGTGCTAGGCTAGACGCTCAGCAGAAGAAGCTAAACCTTCCTGCTCTTCCAACAACTACAATTGGATCTTTTCCTCAGACCGCAGATCTCAGACGAATACGCAGAGAATTCAAGGCCAAAAAGTAGGTATATCTAATCTGATGATGTATCTGAAAACTGTAACATGTCATTGATCGTAATACTCATGCATTTGCAGGATATCAGAAATTGACTATGTCCAAGCTATCAAAGTCGAATTTGAAAAGGTTGTCAAGCTTCAGGAAGAGCTTGGGATTGATGTATTGGTTCATGGGGAGGCAGAGGTGGAAATTTACTGAAACATAGGTTTACTATTCAAACAATTCCATTATTTACCCTCCTGATGTGTCGTGGTCTTGCAGAGAAACGATATGGTGGAGTTTTTTGGTGAGCAGCTGTCTGGCTTTGCGTTCACATCAAATGGGTGGGTTCAATCATATGGTTCCCGCTGTGTCAAGCCACCTATCATCTATGGTGATATCACACGACCAAAGGCAATGACTGTCTTCTGGTCGTCAATGGCACAGAAGATGACCCAACATCCTATGAAGGGGATGCTAACTGGCCCTGTTACAATTCTCAATTGGTCCTTTGTTAGAAATGACCAGCCCAGGTGTGACAACTAAGCCTATCAAATTCTCTTTCCATTATATGGTTTCTGTCTCACCATTAATGATGTTAACAGGCATGAGACGTGTTTCCAAATTGCACTGGCTATCAAAGATGAAGTGGAGGACCTTGAGAACTCTGGTATCACTGTTATTCAGATTGATGAAGCTGCATTAAGAGAGGGATTGCCACTCAGAAGGTCCGAGCAAGAATTTTACCTTGACTGGGCCGTCCACGCGTTCAGAATCACAAACTGCGATGTGCAAGACACTACTCAGGTCAATCTTTATCTCACCTTAATGCAACTATAAGATGGACCCTGATATCAAGATAAGGATGTGAACTAATGATTGAACTATGGAAGAGATCTAATTTATTCATACTCTCTTGTACTTCATGCAGATTCACACTCACATGTGCTACTCAAATTTCAACGACATTATCCACTCAATCATAAACATGGATGCCGATGTGATCACTATTGAGAACTCACGTTCAGATGAGAAGCTCTTATCAGTTTTCCATGAAGGAGTGAAATACGGTGCCGGAATCGGTCCAGGGGTTTATGACATCCACTCTCCTCGTATCCCATCCACTGAAGAAATAGCTGAGCGTATCAACAAGATGCTTGCAGTTCTGGACAGCAAAGTCCTTTGGGTGAACCCTGACTGTGGCCTAAAGACGCGGAAGTACTCTGAAGTTAAATCCGCACTCAGCAACATGGTTGCTGCTGCCAAGCTAATACGCTCTGAGCTAATAAGGTCATAAAGCCCTTCCACAAGTAAGTTTTGCTCATACTGCCACTTTCTTTTTTCTCTAAATCCTTTATTTTACTTGGTTAGGCTATTAAGTCTTATCGATTTTACCACTTTTTAGCAATTCTTGTAGGGTTTGTGCTACTGAGTTCATTATACTAAGGCTAATTAGAAATCTGTAAAATGGAGTTTTTCATTTTCTCATCACACATTTGTGTACAAACATATATATAGGGTAATTATCAAATAAATATTTATTCTGTGCATAAGCAATCTTATACATCATGAGAAGCAAATGTAATTCATTCCTCGTTGTTCCACACCAGGGATGAACGTACTGCATTTCTAGCATACAGTAGGATTAGCAGAACCAACATAATCGAAGCAGTCAAATTGCAAAGTAACTGCCTTTTGCTCTTAGCTTCCTTTACCACATTTCCAGTTGCCTCCTTGTACTTCTCGAACCATTTGGCTCCAACTTTGTCCTTCTCCTCATCCTTGGATCTCAAAGGTCCTTTAGGCTCACCAGTTTCTTCCTCTTTGCCACTCTTTACTTCCCCTGCTTTTTGTTGTGCATCATGTTCGGTTTTACCACCGTTCGGCTTCTTGACCGTTGCTGCTTTAGAACCCTGGCCTTGTTTTGCCTCATGTTGATCATTTGGTTTCGTGACCACCGGTGGTTTGACCGGTGATGGTGGCTTAGTTTGAGGGGTTTCTGTCTTGACTTTGGGATGTCTGATGTAGAGTTTGTAATCTTTGAACATAGCTGAAACCGAGTCAATATCAACCGTCGAAGGAACTGGAATCTCTTGGTGGAAACGAATCCATTTGTTTCCACCAGTTGGACGTTCTCCTGTTAGTCTTAGCTTCCTTGTTGATGTTACCGCCACCTTAACCTGTTCTTTCTTGAATCCTAACCATAGAAAACAATGCTTACGAGCTTGCTTTGTTGATTCTACCAAACTATTTATCTCTATATTCTCTCTGTTTAATGCAGAGAAGTGAAGAAGAAAACGAACCTGGAAGATCAGCGACAAGGATCTCGGCGTCTGGTTCAGAGGTCCATCTAGTTGCAGGCTCAAACTCTTGGTAAACTCGTTCTGTTCCGGAGTTAGCCATTATCTTGCACTCTCTTCTCTTTGTAGTTGCTCTTGTTTTACTTTGGTTTATAAGTAATGTGTTTGTGTTGTGAGAAAGCAGAGAATGATATCATATGGTTTTATAGGCAACGAAGATTATTAGACAGCAAAGAGTTTTGTTGATTTGGTTTTAGTTTGAAGAAACGAAGGCTTAATTCTTTGGGTTTTCCAACTTGCTCTTTTCTCTTCTTTGAGTTTCCTTTGTCTTGAAGATTTTAATTATTCTTTGGCTTGAGTTTAATATTAAGTATCTCTTTTTATTTATCTGTCGGCAAAATTAGAGTTTTAATATATGGGATAATTATTTATTTGATATTATATATTATTATTCCCATGTATATCTTCTACACATGCAACGTTGCCTAGACCACCGTTATCGTACTCACCTCTTTTGGGTCCATAAATGGATCGGGCCCGAGCACGATAGGGAACGTGTGCGGGTCAGTGAAGTGCGTGGTGGTTGTAGTCTCTGGCCTTCCCGTGGTGATGCAGCCTTATGTCTCGACCATCGATGCCCTTGTGGTGACTTGGCTTCCTGGAACGGAAGGTCGAGGAGTAGCTGATACTCTCTTTGGTGTTATGTGTTCATCGGAAAGATGGCCCGGACGTGGTTTAAGTCGGTGAAGCAGCTGATGATCTGCATTATGACCCGTTTAACCCGTTTGGTTTCGTGTTGACCACAAAACCATACAAGTTGTAGACTTCTCTTGTTCCGAGGCAAAGAATGATATTAATGCCTGAATGGACCCAACTAAAAATGTTAGCTGAAAATAAATATATTGCATGAAGGAATTTTATTGCTACTGTACTTAAGAAATGATTATTCTCATCAATTATTTAAAAGAAAATAAGTTGATCCAAACTAATACTTTTAGTATGTTATCTTGCAAATTAGTTAACCTATTTTAAAAAGATTTTTTCTCATTATATTTATCAAAATGAAAAGAATCTTTTTTATAAGGTAAATCTCCCAAAAAAAAATCTAAATTTTTTGTATGAATAAAGAACAGACAATGAATCAAAATATGTTTCATTACATAAAATAAAACATATTTATATTCATACTCTATATATATATATATATATATATATGTATATTTTTTTTAAAAATGGTTTTTTATTTTCAGAAAAATATTCTAATTTTTTTTCCTATATATTTGTTTTTGATTTTTTCGAGAATGTTATTCTTTTTATATATGTTGTCATAAGGATACGAATACAAGAACATAGACAAATTTCTCAACCTCTTATGGTACGTATCTCCATTCAAGACAACAATATCTCAACCTCTTTATTGTCTCATTAAAAACATTCGTAACATTCATCGTTGTTGTCGTCGTCACATCTTCTCTTCTCCTTCTTCTTCTCAAATGGTTAATCATTCTTGAACTATTTTATTGTTAATCAGCTTTAGGCGTCGAGAGTGAAGGAGGCAAAGATGTGCACTTTGACTTACTTTCTACACACGTTAGGGCTTCTCATGCTCTGCTCTTTCGTAGCAGCTAACAAAGAACCTCTTGCAAACGCCAAGTACAAGAACCCCAAGGAGCCGTTAGAAGTCAGAATCAAGAACCTGATGAGCCATATGACTCTTGAAGAGAAACTCGGGCAGATGGTTCAGGTTGAACGCGTCAATGCCACAACCAAAGTCATTAAGAACTACTTCATCGGTATGATTCTGGACTCTCCATAGAACATTGTTCAAAACCAAAACGCATACTCAAAACGTTCTATGTGTGCAGGGAGTGCGTTTAGCGGTGGAGGGAGCGTGCCGTCGCCAAACGCCACTCCTGAAGCTTGGGTGAACATGGTGAATAAGATCCAGAAGGCGGCTCTTTCGACCCGCTTAGGGATTCCCATTATCTACGGGGTCGATGCTGTTCATGGTCACAACAACGTGTACAATGCCACCATTTTTCCACATAACGTTGGCCTTGGAGTCACTAGGCAAGCTCTCACAGATAATATGCTATGAATAATCGAATTAACTAATATATACTTCTCTTCAATTGATTATTCATGATAAGTCTAAATTAACGAAATCCATTTAACTAGTGACTGATGGACATTGTTTCCTTACTGTTGTATTCATCTAGGGACCCTGACCTTGTGAAGAGGATTGGTGAAGCTACTGCACTTGAAGTTAGAGCGACAGGAATCCAATATGTCTTTGCTCCATGTATTGCAGTAAGTACTAAAATCTGATATAAACCGAAGCAGAAACATAGTTTTGTTGTGATTAATCACTTTGAACAGGTGTGTAGAGACCCTAGATGGGGAAGATGCTATGAGAGCTACAGTGAGGATCACAGAATAGTTCAGCAGATGACTGAGATCATACCTGGTTTGCAAGGTGAACTTCCTACAGGTCAAAAGGGTGTTCCTTTCGTGGCTGGAAAGTAAGTATACTATCTCTAGAGAAGCAAAGATTCAAGAAGCTGAGATTGAACTAATAGAAATCTTTGTGAACTTTACAGGACTAAAGTAGCAGCATGTGCCAAACACTTTGTTGGAGATGGAGGTACATTGAGAGGGATGAACGCGAACGACACGGTTATTAACTCAAATGGATTGCTAGGGATTCACATGCCGGCTTATTACGATGCGGTGAACAAGGGAGTTGCAACGGTTATGGTGTCTTACTCGTCCTTGAACGGGTTGAAAATGCATGCCAATAAGAAACTTATCACAGGTTTCCTCAAGAAGAAGCTCAAGTTCAAGGTAACTCCAATCATTAGAAGAATGCTGCTTAACCAAAGCATCTATAAACATGTGAAAGGTTTTAAATATATCTTTGCAGGGCATTGTCATCTCGGATTTTCTAGGTGTTGATCAGATCACTACACCTATTCATGCTAACTATTCACATTCTGTTCATGCTGCTATCACTGCTGGAATCGATATGGTCAGTCTCATAAACGTTCTGCTATTTTAAAGACATAAAACGCACTTGATAGTTGATATGATGAATGTCTTCTGAT
Organism: Moricandia arvensis; assembly: GCA_905132765.1. NCBI lineage: Eukaryota > Viridiplantae > Streptophyta > Magnoliopsida > Brassicales > Brassicaceae > Moricandia > Moricandia arvensis. The sequence continues at coordinate 171,726 of CAJHQP010000461.1, forward strand.
GCAGATCATGGGTTCATCAAACTTAACAGAGTTAATCAACGACTTAACCAGTCAAGTGAAGAGAAAACTCATCCCAATGAGAAGAATCAACGATGCTGTGGAGAGAATCTTGAGAGTCAAATTCACAATGGGGCTCTTTGAGGATCCCATGGCTGATTATAGCTTGGCCAACAAGCTCGGCTGTAAGGTCTGTAGGACAAAACATGAGTTCTTAAGACAGATAACCCAACTCAAACTTTGGTGGCTGTAACAGGAACACAGGGAGCTAGCAAGGGAAGCAGTGAGGAAATCACTGGTGCTGTTAAAGAATGGTGAAAATGCAGATGAGCCATTGCTTCCTCTGCCAAAGAAAGCCAAAAAGATCCTTGTCGCGGGAACACACGCTGATAACTTGGGATACCAATGTGGTGGCTGGACAATCACTTGGCAAGGCCTCAACAGCAACAATCTCACCATAGGTTTATACACACACCTTTCAAATGAATCATCCCCTCTTCATTTGTTTGAATCATATAGAACATAAAAGATGGTGATATGTCTTTAATCTTGTCTGATCCGATTTAGAAACGTCCCGGTCCGAACAGTATAAAGTCCTTCTTATATAGCTATGAGATTCTGCTTAGTCATCTATCTACCCATAGGGGATGAACCACGTTGTTTATTTGTAGTTGTAATTCATATGTTTTCCGCGTTATCTTCCCACATCTCTTATAAACATAAGACATGGCCTTTAGTGTTTCTTAGACATGCTTAAGACCATTACAGAACATAACCAATCTAAGATTGAGGTTTTCAGGTACAACGGTCCTCACTGCAATCAACAACACGGTGGATCCGACCACTCAAATCATCTACAACGAGAATCCAGACACCAACTTCATCAACTCCACCCCCTTCGATTACGCGATCGTGGTCATTGGAGAGACACCATACGCTGAGGGATACGGAGACAGCACGAACTTAACCATAGCCGAACCGGGTCGGAGCACAATGGAAAACGTGTGCGGGCTGGTGAAATGCGTGGTGGTGGTTATCTCCGGGCGTCCGGTGATGATGGAGCCATACATGAGTAATATCGACGCTCTCGTGGCGGCGTGGCTTCCAGGAACGGAAGGGCAGGGAGTGGCTGATGTTTTGTTTGGAGATTATGGATTCACGGGGAAGCTGGCTAGGACGTGGTTTAGGACAGTGGATCAGTTGCCGATGAACGTTGGTGACCCGCATTATGACCCGTTGTACCCGTTTGGATTCGGGTTGACCACAAAGCCGAATTAACAGCTTTGAGAGTTCGTTAAGTGTTATTGGCGCCAATGATGAAAGTTAGTTAAAGATAAAATCTATAAAATGATTATTTTAAATAATTTTTAGCTTCAACAATTTTAAAAGACTTGGTAAGAAATATATATGAATACCATAAGATAGAATTTAAAAAAAATTGTCACCAAAATAAATTTCAAATAAAAAATAATAAAAATATATTTAACTAAATAGTGTAAATATATATATTATACTTCTTAAATTAATAAAAATTTAAAGTTATAGAGTAAGATTAGTGAGATTTAAATTTTTTTTTTAAAAAGAAAAAATTGAAAATATTTTGATTAGTTTTTTACATTAAAATTTATTTTTTTGACAAAAAAATGCAAAAGAATTTATTTAAGAGATTTGCTCAAATATTATTTACAATATTCAAGTATGTATATTAAAAATATACAGCGTTAAATACGCTAGCATTACTTTACACTTGAACGAAACCGCCTAATTTTAACGATTATTCTTTTCTTACCCAACCAAACCGAACCGAACCGGATCTCAAGCCGACCGACTTCATCCTTTCCTTCTGATCAAGAAAACTCTTTGCAGCTACAAAAATCTCAGAAGACAGAGAGATCTTTCTTCATTCCATCAAATCCCTTCAAAATCCTCAATTCATTCGCACACCCTTGAATCCTCTTCGTCTCTCAGAAGGAAAGCTTTAATGGAAGCACCGTCTCTTTCCGAGGAAAGCTTGAAGCTTGAACTTGACGATCTGCAGAAACAGCTCAACAAAAAGCTGAGATTCGAGGCATCTGTTCGCTCTATTCATTCTCTTCTCCGTGATCGCTACACTTCCTCCTCCCCTTCTCTCCGTAAACAGGTTGGTTCAATCCCTAGATTCCATACACAAAAGATATTAACACTGCTGTTGTCTTGTATTATATGATTGATGTTTGGTTTTTTACTTCGGGGATTGAATTAGGAATCAAGTTTCTTCCTTTATTGTTCATTACAGTTGTGTAGAAGGGTCCATCTTCATGTCAATTGATCCGACATGAGTTTCAACGAGCACTTGTTTCGTTCAGTTTCTATGCTTATGTTTGCCTAGTTACCTCTCTGACACGATTCTTTTTTAAGACAAGATGTACATTAACGTTGCTGCTGTCTTCTCTGTTTGTTTGATGGTTGGTTTTTAATTCGGAGATTGAATTAGGAATCAAGTTTCTTCCTTTATTGTTGTTCATTACAGTTGTGTAGAAGGGTCCGTCTTCATGTCAAAGATCTTTACTTGATCCGACATGAGTTTCGACAGACACATTTTTTGTTCAGTTTCAATGTTATGTTTGTCTAGTTGCCTCTCTAACATTGTGTGCAGTTCTATATAGTTGTATCTGGTGTGGCAATGGTTCTCAAGACAAGATATACATTAATATTGGTGCTGTACTGTATAAATGTTTGTTGGTTGGTTATTAATTCGGAGATTGAATTAGGAACCAAGCATTTCCCTTTCTTGTTTTTTCAATTTCAATTGTGGAAAGGGTTCATCTTCATGTCAGAGATCTACTTGATCCGATATGGGTTTCAAGGGACACTAGTTTTTGCTCTGTTTCTGTGTTATAATCGAATGAATGTTTGTGTAGTTTACCTCTCTGACACGAGTTTGTGCAGTTCTATACAGTTGTATCTCGTGTGGCAACGGTTCTTAAGACAAGATATACAGCTACTGGGTTTTGGGTGGCGGGGCTGAGCCTTTTCGAGGACGCTGAGAGACTTGTCTCTGATGCTTCTGAGAAGAAACACTTGAAATCTTGCATTGAACAAGCTAAGGAGCAGTTAACCGAGGTAGATATTCAGCCGACGGAGAGCTCACAAGGCTATCTTTTCGAGGGGCATCTGACGGTTGATCGTGAGCCGCCGCAGCCTCAGTGGCTGGTGCAGCAGAATCTCATGTCTGCTTTCTCTTCCATCGTTGCCGGTGAATCCTCTAATGCTGATGCTGTTGGAAACGTTCTTGGGGAAACGGCTAACTTGATGCAAGAACTCATCAATGGTCTTGACAGTATCATTCCAGAGGTAGCTTTTTACATCTTTTTGGCTGCCTTTCTGTGCTCCTCAATGCTAGTTTTAGATGTTGTAGTTGTTGTATGATCACACATTGCTGAGAAGAAAACATTTGTGTATTAGGATTGTTTAACTCCCAGCCTCCAATATAATATTGGTAGTGTCTTTTACTTAGCTTCTTGATTGATAACAATGATGTATTCTATGCAGATACTAGAAGATGGTGGACCACCTAGAGCTCCACCGGCGAGTAAAGAAGTTGTGGAGAAACTTCCAGTGATTGTTTTCAGTGAGGAAATGCTTAAAACGTTAGGAGCAGAGGTGGAATGTTGCATCTGCAAGGAGAATCTGGTCATCGGCGACAAAATGCAGGAGCTGCCATGCAAGCACACATTTCACCCTCCTTGCTTAAAGCCTTGGCTGGTATTTAAAGAATCATCCTTGTTCATTGTTAAAAATTGCATTCTATATATAGCTTATGATCAAATTGTTTGGGCAGGACGAGCATAACTCTTGCCCTATATGCCGGCATGAGTTACCGACAGATGATCAGAAGTACGAGAGCTGGAAAGAGAGAGAGAAAGAGGCTGAGGAAGAGAGGAAAGGCGCAGAGAATGCTGTCCGTGGAGGTGAATATATGTATGTTTAGAAGAATAGTGACACTCCATTTGCGTTCTTTGCATCTCACATGATGTTGTTGGCCATTCACAGTGTCCTAGATTTGATGTCCGTGTGTATTTTACTATTCTTTCTATCTATGTCTTGGTCTCATTCTTGCCGAACTCCATTCCTCATAATGAATACAAACCGTTCATTGAATATAAACCTTAGCACACCATTCACATTTCCAAGCATGTCTTTCTTTACATCATTAGTTAGAAGAAGCCGTTGGACTTATGAAAGTCTTTGAAACGATAACATTCAACCAATAACAAACACACAAACATTGTTTTAGCTCTGGGGTGAATAGATTAGCAGTGGCCTGGCTGGAGCCAGGTAAGAGTTAATGGCAACGTGTTTGCATGTCTCTCAGAAGTCAGAACCATTACACTACTTTAGGATAGTTTAATACTTGTGAGAATCCTAAACTGTAATTCGCTTTGTCTTCTGATAAGATGTTGAGAATCTTCCAAGCACACATTTCACCCTCCTTACTTAAAACCTTGGCTGCTATTTAAAAAAAAAAAAGAAAAGAAAAAAACATCCTTGTATAGAAGAATATAGAATATCTTGAAGATAAAGTAAATATAGTATTGAATGATTCTACAATCTGTATTCATGGGAAACTAAGTTAGTATGTATAGTATTCTCTTCCCTACATATGTAACTATGGCTGTTTTTGTGAGAGCAATAAAATATTACTCTAGTTATCTATCTCTTATCACATTATCACCTTGTTCATTGTTAAAACTTAAAAGTTGCATTTTTATAGCTTAGAGCATGTTTAATGGAGGTTTCTTAAGGGGTTATTAAGGGCCACTAAATCCTTAAGAACCACAGAGCATTTCCATCGTTTAACTTTTTTTTTTGGATTTTTAAAACTAACCAATCGTGGGCCGCCACGTGTCAGTTGGGCCCACGAAACAGTGTAAGGACCGCTCCTTAAATTGGGGTTTTTAGGACAGGTCCTTAACAAAAGTGGTGGGGCCCACCACCACTTTTTGTTAAGGACCCCTCCTAAGGACCTCCAATGGAGGTGGTCTTAAACCTCCTAAATAAGAACTCGTTTTGGTTGGGTTCTTGTACTGTTCATGGGTCCCATTGACATGTGGCGGTCCGTGATTAGTCCGTTTTTAATTTTTTTTTAAATCAAAATAAGAACCATTTATGGGGTTTTTGGGTTAATCATGGCCTTACAAGTAAGAACAATAGCTTCTGATCAAATTGTTTGTGTGCACCTTGGAACTCTGTGTTCAGGACGAGCATATATAACTCTTGCCCTATATCAATATGCCGACATGAATTACCAACAGATGATCAGGAGTACGAGAGCTGGAAAGAGAAGGAGAAAGAGGCCGAGGAAGAGCAAAAGGGCGCAGATAATGCTATCCGTGGAGGTGAATATATGTACGTTTAGAAGAATAGTGACACTCTATTTGCGTTTACATCTCACATCTTGGTCATTCATTCACGTGTATTTTTTTACTTTTTTCTTTTTTGCTATGTATTGGTCTCATTCTTACTGAACTTCTTCATTCCACATAATGAAATAACAGAAATTCACACTTTGAATATATCACACTGTTCTCATTTCCAAGCATGTTTTATTTACTTCAATAACCCTTGGATTAATTATTTAGATAAACATTCAACCAATAACAAACACACACAGACACACATTTTTCAAACTGATTAAAAAGAGAAATGGAATGGCAACACACATCAGAGGGAGTCCAACCAGTTGATCTCACAAGCTGCTTAAGGGTCATTCTTTTCCTTTAAACCGTTCAAAATCTTCGCAATTATTGTCTTAAGATCAGGTTTTTTCTCATCCTCCGCAGTGACAGGCGAGAGAAGGACGATGAGGATAATGAAGAGGAAGAAGATTAAGAAAGTAGTAGTAGAGAGAGGGGAAGCCATTTTTTGGTGTTTTAGGCTATCAGATTGTGATGGATGGAAGTAAAAGAAAAGAGAGCTCTGCTATTTATCAAGGGAGTGTGTTGATGGATTAGAGGGTGGCCTGGCTGGAGCCAAGTCATCAACAGTTATATGAAAACGTGCTCGCATGTCGCTCCCAAGTCAGAATCATTACCTTAACTAGGATGATTAAATATATATGTGAATCCTAAACTGTGATTTGCCTTGTTTTCTGATAATATATTACATTATTTGTACAAGTACAGAAGATTGTCGAGAAACTTCCAGGTGTCATTTTCAGTGAGTAAATAAATACATTTTTTTTTTTGGTAAAAGTAAATAAATACATGCTTAAAAGAAAAGAAAAAACTAAAGAGCATAGGCATCATGTTGTATGAAAGCTTTTACATCTCCCAGTTAGATCCGATTCTACGGAGACGAGATTACAAGTTTGATAACATAACATGGAAGGGTTAATTAGTTATTTGATAAGTGTATCTACTACTACTCCATCCGTTGCGATTTAATTGTCTACAAATTTCTGTTTCAAAATAAGTGTCATTTTATTATTTTAATGTAGAATTTATTAAACTAATAAGTTATTTCATTTTTTTATTTGTTGAAATGTGATTATGTTTATAGATAATAATATTTTTATTTTAAAAATATATAAAATTAAATATTTTTTTAATCTGTGCGTAAAAAAATAAACTACGACCAAAATGAAACTAAAATGAAACCGACTTAGTAAAATGTAAAATGATAAACATGTCTTAAACCAATCTGCAAGATTATTCTTCTTAGAAGCTTTAATTATTTAGACACGTGGCGAATCTTTTTTTTGTCTGATTTCGTTGTTGTTCCGACAAATAAAAGAGACCTGGCAATTTCGCAACGTGCGTGAATACAATATGTTGTCGTTTTCGCGCTTTTAGCTATATAGACATTAATGATTTCCATTGGGCTCAAAAACTAATCTTGGGCTTACTCTTATATTGTTCAGTCCATGACCCAATTTTTACAATTGTTTTTTTTTTTATCAAAAGTGTGCAATTTAAAAAAGAGGGTATTGTTGTCTTTGTGGTTTTCTTTTAGGGTTCACGAAGATCTACTTTGTTCATTTCTCAACTCTAGTGTACGTACACTAGATACTTCGTCTTCTCCGTTCCAGCGACGCATCTTCGACTTCAGGAAACCTCCCACACTGAGAATCCCTCCGTCGTCTTCCGATCTTATCAATGCCGGTATGATTCTCCGTCGTCTTTTCATTTTTTTGTTTTACTTGCCATGTGCTCTTCGCACAGCTAATTAACTTGAGCTAATCGTATGCATAGATCGATAAGATCTTCAAAGATGATGCTAGTGAAGAGAAAGGAGAACGCGCCAGGATGGTGAGCTTCTTCTTTCCTATCCTGTAGGGTTTTTCAGATTCACTATACTGTTTTAATCTGATTTTGATTTTGATTTTGTTGCTCGTTTAGGCATCATTCATTGGTGCAATGGCTGTTGCTGATTTAGTGAAATCTACCTTAGGGCCAAAGGGAATGGTATCTTCCCAATCCCTAATGTTTATGAGCTCAATATGAACTTCGATTTTAGTTTTATTAAATTGTTGCTGAATCTTTTTATTCTTTAGGATAAGATCTTACAGTCTACTGGTAGAGGTCACTCTGTCACTGTTACTAACGATGGTGCGACTATTCTCAAGTCACTTCACATTGACAACCCTGCTGCTAAAGTTCTTGTTGGTATGTGTTCCTGCAACATCTTAAGTTTTCAAGTTTGTTGTTTTTTTGTCGGGTCTTTCTCATTTTTGTGTTGGTTTATTGTTTCTTCAGACATCTCTAAAGTTCAAGATGACGAGGTTGGTGATGGGACTACTTCTGTTGTTGTTTTGGCGGGGGAGCTTTTGAGGGAAGCTGAAAAGCTTGTTACTTCTAAGATCCACCCCATGACGATTATAGCAGGTAAGCGTCTTAACATCTGTAAGTGTAAAGATGATATCAGCTTCTTCTCAATATGACAATGATGTCTATTTTCTGGTTTCTTAGGTTACAGGATGGCTGCTGAGTGTGCTCGTGATGCTTTACTGAAAAGAGTAATTGATAATAAGGAGAATGCAGGTAACTCATTATAGAGCTGGCATTATTTTGTTTGTGTGATTTCTTCATTGTTGACTTCAAGCAGTGTTTTGCTTTACGTTGAACTTTTGGAAATCACGCTGTTGTTTACGGTATTTTGTTGTGTGTCAATGCAGAGAAGTTTAGGTCAGACTTGATGAAGATTGCGATGACTACGTTATGCTCCAAAATTCTCTCGCAAGACAAGGAACACTTTGCAGAAATGGCTGTGGATGCTGTTTTCAGGCTAAAGGTTCCATCCTGTCTACTTTTGAAACTCGTTTATGGATTGATATATGATTTGTTTCTGACATTCTGGTGTTGTCGTTCAAATAGGGAAGCACAAACTTGGAAGCTATTCAAATCATCAAAAAACCTGGAGGGTCTCTTAGGGATTCCTTTTTGGATGAAGGGTAAGAAACTACTTGTGCCTTTTTTCACCTCCTTTTGTGCATCCAGTAATTTTTTCTTCTGACATCTCCACCTAAATATATGGTTTTAGATTTATTCTTGACAAGAAGATCGGAATTGGGCAGCCAAAGCGCATAGAAAACGCAAAGATCTTGGTAGCAAATACTGCAATGGATACTGATAAAGTGAAAATTTATGGTGCACGTGTCCGTGTTGATTCTATGACTAAGGTTGCTGAGATCGAAGGGGCTGAGAAGGAAAAAATGAAAGACAAGGTGAAGAAGATACTAGCCCATGGTATCAACTGCTTCGTTAATAGGCAGTTGATCTACAATTTCCCTGAGGAACTCTTTGCAGACGCTGGTGTACTTGCTATTGAGCATGCTGACTTCGAAGGAATAGAGCGTCTTGGTTTGGTCACAGGTGGTGAAATCGCATCGACCTTTGACAACCCAGAGTCTGTTAAGCTTGGGCATTGCAAGCTCATCGAAGAAATCATGATTGGTGAAGACAAGTTGATTCATTTCTCTGGTGTTGAGATGGGCCAAGCTTGTTCAATTGTCTTAAGGGGTGCTAGGTATCCGTTCTTCACTCCCGCATCTTAAAAAGAATTTGCATAGACTTGTCTTGTTTAATTTGTTAATTGTGGTCACTTTTTCTTGCAGTCACCATGTTCTAGACGAGGCTGAAAGATCACTCCACGATGCCCTATGTGTACTCTCCCAAACAGTGAATGATAGTAGAGTGTTGCTCGGAGGTGGATGGCCAGAGATGGTGATGGCAAAGGAAGTAGATGAGCTTGCAAGGAAAACCGCTGGCAAAAAATCTCATGCCATTGAAGCTTTCTCACGGGCTCTAGTGGCTATACCGACAACAATCGCAGACAATGCTGGTTTAGACAGTGCAGAATTAGTGGCTCAGCTTCGTGCAGAGCACCACACTGAAGGATGTAACGCCGGGATTGATGTCATCTCCGGAGCTGTAAGTAAACTCTATATACAAAAAAAAGGTTTTAGTATATGGATTAGACCTGAAAAGTGATGATGATGATAGAAATTGATTGTTTACAGGTAGGAGATATGGAGGAGAGAGGAATCTATGAAGCATTCAAAGTGAAGCAAGCGGTTCTGCTTTCAGCGACAGAAGCAGCTGAGATGATACTGCGAGTGGATGAGATCATTACATGTGCTCCTAGGAGGAGAGAAGACAGGATGTAAAACACAGCACATGCACATGATGGGAGAGAGATTACATGACCACACCCTCCCCAGTGACCATGTTCAATGCATTAGATTGTGCTTTCGATTTGGATCAGAAAAACAGCCTTAAATGTTTAATGTTTTGTTCCTTAAACTTATCTCTTCTGTTTGATTTTAAATTCGAATATTTGTTTTGATTATGTTTCAGAGGTTTTGACAAAATGTGTTCCTAGGAGATTAACTTGTCGTCTAGTAAATTCATTACTTGTTCTCGCCCACTAGGGCCACCTGCATCAGAGATCCTCAATACATTTCAAATATGTAACTCAATTGAAGTTTTTTACAACTTCAAAATATATTAACCAACGTATATGATTTAAACTTATTTCATATTCCCATTTTTTTGTATTGAAATTAAAAAATACAAATTGTTCAAAAAGAAGGAATACGAAATCAGTAGGATTCATTGAACAAGAAAACTCTATATATAATATTTGTTTAGTTCAGCCTATGTAAAATTCTACAGAGGATATCAGTTGTCACCTAAAACTACAAAAACGTTATGGTGGTTTGGAATTGTAAAAGTTTGGTCAACAGACCAAAACACGTTGTAAAGGGGGAGCAGATCATAACATGGGACCTCATAATCGCTAGCTTTAGTTATAGCAAACACCCTTTTTATCAATTGTCTTACCAGAAAATCATGTAGCTTTTTATAGAAGATTTGGTGATTTGAATCCAGATTCATCCATGATTTTTATAGCTTTCAGATTTCTTTTTACCAGAACAGTTAAAAGACACACCAATTTTCAAAAGAAATGCATAATAATATATGATCCGATATGAACTCACAGGGGTTTTCTTTTCAACATCTTGTCACAACTCTTTTATCCGAGAAACTTTTCCTTTTACTATCTTCCATGGAGGAGCCTTTTTTTTTTTCTCTTTTGTGTTTAGATCAATGCATCTTCCTTGAATAAAGAAAGCTTTACAATATACTGTAGCTACACTATTACTATTGTTTTCATAATACCCTTACGACAACAATTTCTTTTAACGAACACTTCGTTTAGTTATTTTTAGTATTCAATGTTTTCAAGCAAACTAGTAGAAGAATAGTAGGATACAAAATAGATTTATGGATTTATATGAGAAAACTATATTCATTTACAGTTATACCTATAACATAGATTCCTAACTAGTGGTTGACAAAGCAGATTTTGATTCTTGATTAGTTTTTTAATAATAAAAGATTTAAATTAAGTTAGATGATTGATTTGCATATGAGTCGTTTTGGTGGTTGGAATAAAAAAAAAATCTGAACTGGCACTATTTAATTTGTTGGTGTTTATTAAAGAGCCTTCGGTATTTAGAATGATTAGAGCCATTAAAATTTTTTTGCGAAAGTAAAATTTAAAACATATTTTCCCCCGAGTACGTAGTTTGAGATGTATTTCCCCTACAATAATCAAATTAAACGGTTTAATATTAATTTACTGTTTTAAGTTAAACCGTAAACCACTTAAATTGATAGTTAGCCAAATAAGATTTATTTGAAAAATGAATTAAACCCGATTTATATCCGATTTAAGACCTATACTCACTAAAAACAGTGATCATGTATAAATTGAGTTTGTTTTTAATAAGTTTGAGTCTTAAATCGGATAAAACTTGGGCTTAAATCATTCTTAATTATATCTTATTTGTTAATTATAAATTTTAAGTAATTTATGGTTTAACTTAAAACACTAAACTAATATTAAATTGTTTAATTTAATTATTGTAAGAAATAGATCTCGAACTACGTACTCGTGAAGAAATATGTTTTAAATTTTACTTTCGCTGAAAAATAGACATAGATGATAGTTTCATAGGCATTTGATGTTATTTTAATAGTTTTTGAAGAATTTTAGATAAATCATTATCATTGTTTTACAAAATAAGTTGGTGAAATTGACAATTCAAGCGCTGCGAGAGGTCAAAAAACTGCAAATGAACAGCACTACTTACAAGAACAAAAGCAACTAACACCAATGAGAATGATCTACTATTTGTATGGATGACATGTTTTCTTTTGTCGACAGCTGATGATGTGTTAACTAGTCAGATAAAACTCATTAGTAAAAAGGTATCGCATAAGCGTAAGTATTAAATATAATTAAGATCTTAGCCGGTCAATAACCACGTAGGTTTTGTCCATGCCTATGCGTCAAAAGCCAAGAATGACGCGATACATTTTTAACTTTTGAAAGCATAAATTAGGATATTATTACAGTAAGTATATCTTTTTGGTCATCGAATGGTCATATTCCATTAAATCAAGATAACAAATTGTAAATTATTCAGTGTTTATCTTTTGTTTTTGCTTTGGTAAAGATAAAAAGTAGAAATTTAAAAAGAGAAGCTGACTTAGTTGAGACCAGATGAGTATGACACGAACGGCACAAATGCTTCCATCACGTCATTTATTTAATCAATTTGAGCCCTATAGTTTTCTAAGGCCCACCAGTTTGACATGAATCTTTTTTTTTATTTTTAGATATTTCCTCCAATTTTGTTGAAACTATTTGAATAATTCGTGTTCGTTAATCAAGCAAAGCAGCAATGATTATATTCTCATATTATTTTTGCATTACATTAGTAAACATATATTCTCCTTTTTAACATCATAATTAAAGTGAATATTCTCTAATCAAAATAATAAGAAAAATAAATTCTTTAGTCTAAGACACTTCACACAAATGAAAACTTGAAACCTATTTTGTTAAAACTAAACAAAAAATAAGACCAGAAACTTTTTTAATCTAATAATTTAGTTAATGATTTATTTGTGTTTTACACCAAAAAGAAGAATTTTTAAGCCCCCCAAATGTAATATATTATTATTTAAAAAAGGGCAAATCTCTAGAATAATATTTTTTGAAATTTGTCACAAAAATAACTCTGAAGAACAAAAATGACCAAACTAACTTTTTTTCAAAAAAATAATTTTTTTTTCAATTTTAAATTTCACCTCCAAAACCCTATCTCATAACTCTAAACCTTAAATCTAGATTAGTTAACCCAAGGAATATAAATGTATATTGATCATTTTGTTACTTCAACCCCAAAATCCTACCCCATAACTCTAAACCCTAAATCTAGATTAGTTAACCCAAAGGGTATAAATGTATATTGGTCATTTTGTTAACCCTTTAATAAAAGTTATTTTGGCTATTTTTAAGAAAAAATATTTTTATGACAAATTTTTTTTAAGATTATCTTAAGGTATTTCTCTTTAAAAAGTTTATTAGTTATTTAAAAAAATAGTGTAAATAAATTTATAAAACATTGGAACATGGTCTAATACAATGCAAAAGGAAGACTAAAACTTAATTTAAAAAAAAATACAGAGAGTAATCAGGTATAAAATAGGGTGAATTAGCTATTTATATATGTTTTTTTAATACAAATAATATGTTAATGTAATAATATTTATATTTTAATACAAGTAATATGTTAATGTAATAATATTTATTTTTTAATAATAAAATAACATAAACAGATTTAAATAATAACCTCCCAATCAACTTATTTAATCAACAAAATTGAAGGAATAAGAAAAACAATAAATAACTAAAAGAAAAAGAGAGGTACCCACCACTAACACAAAAAAAAAAGCAAAGCATCATCAAAGCAAAGCAAACTACTATTTAAAACGGATCTGCTTCTTCATTCTTCCTTCCCCTTCTCCTCTCTCTCTCACTCATAAACACAAACATCACAATGAGCTTCTTCATCGAAGATTCAGGTCTCATCATCACTCAACTCCTCTACAAAATGGCTCTTCTCATCACCGTCCTCAGATGGATCTTCTCCTGGATCTTACGCTACCGTTCCAGATCCACATCCTCCTCCACTCCTTCGATATCCTCACAAGCCATCAAGGAGAGCCTCTCCGTCACGACGTTCCGTGACGCGGCGCAGAGGTATCCTGAATCGATCAGCGACACTTGCGCGGTGTGCCTTGGGGATCTGGAAGACGGAGACGAGGTCAGAGAGCTGAGAAACTGTTGCCACGTGTTTCACCGCGAGTGTATTGACAGGTGGCTGGACTACGAGTGTGATGACGATAATAATGACGTGGAGGAAGATAACCACCGCACGTGTCCTCTTTGTAGAACTCCGCTTCTTGCTGCGAATACGTCGTCGTGTTGTGGAGATTGGCCGGTGAAGAGTGAACCTAGCTGGGCTGTTGAACGGCTTCTCTACCTCTTCGGAGACGATCTTCTCCACTGATTTTTTTTTCTTTTAAATTTTCTTTTCAATTTTATTTGATTTTAGTGGGGTCGATTATGATCAGTAGAAATTATTTGGTAAATGTTGTAATTTTATTAATTTGTATGATAAAATACGAAATATGAAAATCAATATCAATTTTTAAAACTTGTCTGTTGTATCAGCAGATCTCAGTCTTCTGTAACGTTGTTATTTAAGCGTTACAAAAACTGAAAATCTTAGTTAAGCTAAAAAAAAAAAAAAAACTGAAAATCTTACTTCAAATTGGGGTATGTGTTCATGACCAATAGAAATTATTTGGTAAATGTTGTAATTTTGTTAATTTGTAGGATATATGGCGAAATATGAAAATAATATCAAATTAAAAACTTGTTCGTGTGTCAGCAAATCTCTGACTTCAGTAACGTTACAAAAATTGAAATTCTAACTTCAGTTTAGTGTGTATGTGTTCACTAAATGTTCATACGAAAATTTAACTGTAACATTCTTGAAAATTCAAATAGTATTTTTGCTTGAAAGATGTATATAAAGCTGAAATTCATGTCTCAGTGAAAACTTCTCAAATAGTACATTCATCAAATTTTGAAGGTTTCATATTTTCAACTTAATTTGCTTGAAATAATGAATAATCAATAGGGCGAATATTCAACATGATTTTTTGTGCTAAATATGCATTTTGTTCCTTGATTATTGTCACTCTATATACTAAATTATCTTACCAGTCTCAACAACATGTTACTGGTTTAACCCACAACATGTTACTCTATAGAACCAAATCATTTCCTTAATGTGCTTCTTTCAAGTTTATGTACAACGAAACGGACCTGACACGGCCCAAAGAGACTAGCCCCTAATGACTAATGGTTTGTAATGTTGTATGGCACACATTGGCACGAAGCACATGAAGCACAGTCGTTTTGATGAGTAGGGCAACTGTGGGGTCCACTCTTTTCTTTTCTTCTTCTGGAGAAATAAAGTAAAGATAGAGAGACGAGTGTGTTTGTTCCTATCAATACCATCCATCTATCAATGGCGGCACAAATACAGATGCTCTACCAGTTCGATGGATCTACAGATTCACTCATGGAATCCATCGGAGAGGTGCAAACAACCATGGCTCAGCTTCACTCTTCCGTCGGCGTGCTCATCAACTCCATGGCGGAGACACTAAAATCCATGGCGGAGATGAAAGCAGCACTTCCACACACAACAACGACGACGGAACCAACAGTCACGGAGGTTCAACACTATCTCCTCGCATCCCCAGAGAAACAATCCATTGCCATCGTAGAGAAGAATGACTCATCTCTCCACATCTTCCCAAAGAGAATCGAACTCGAGATGCCACTCTTCGACGGCCAAAACCCTAACCTCTGGATCATCAAAGCCGAAAGATACTTCAAATACGGAGACTTCACAGAGAAGGAGAAGATCCTAGTATCCTCCCTAAGCTTCACGGGTCCAGCTCTGAACTGGTTCATCGTCACGGATCGTCTTCATCCTTTCACAGATTGGGAAGATTTCAAGTCTAGGTTGTTAGATCGGTTCGGGTCCTTGGAGTCTGCGATGAGTCGTTTGCTTGCTTTGAAGCAGGTGGGATCTGTTGTGGAGTATCTGACCCAGTTCGAGGAGATCGCGTTGGAGTTACCCAAGGGGAAGGAGAGGCACGAGATGTTTTTGGAAGGTGTGTTTGTTAATGGGCTTAGGGATGGTGTTAGGGATATGCTTCCTTTGTTTCAACCTAAAGGGTTGGATGAGATCATCGCACAGGCTCGTAGGTTGGAGAATAGTCGGTTCTTGGAGAGGTTGATGACGTGTTCTTCAGGCTTGTCTTGATGTGAATAGGTAAGCTCCGTTAGGTTTTTAACACATTTCTTCTAGCTATCAAACATGTTAATGTTCTGAGTTGTTTTTGTGGATTCTTGATGCTTATTGCGAACTATAAAGTCGTCTCTTTTAATCTAATATCCAAAGGCTGACACTTTACCATGGTATAAAGTTTGAGACTTGCGATCGTATATGGGTATTTGGGTCATAGGATTGCATTGTGGGTTAGAGAAAGTTTACAAACTTTCTTTAGATGTTCTCCAAGAAAGGCCCAAAACATGGTATCCATCTCATACACTCTATCCCTTTCTTCTTTCCCCTCCCTCTTATTCATCTCTCTAGTAACCATGTGAAATCCTTTAATATATGTTTTTTTTAATACAAAACTAGATTTTAACTCGCACGTCCGTGCGGATATTTTTCTATTTTATAAATGTATTTGGTATTATTACAAATATTTTAATTATATAATTTTTAATTTAGTGTTATATATTGTGTAATTCTATAAAAAAATTTATATTTCTTCTTCAACATTATTAATATATAGTGCTTTGTTTAAAACATTTTAATTTGTTATTAATTTTTATTACTTACTAATATATTTTCGAGTTAGATACAATAAAATAACCATATGAAATAATCAAATAAAGAATCTCTTTCAAAATATATTTTTTTCTTTAATTTATACATTTTGCATATAATATAGTTTATATTTTATTTATTTATATTATTTAAAAGAAGTCTATTAAATATTTATAAGAAAATATACTTTAACATATATTATTTTAGTGTTTTACGGAATTTATAAGTAAAAACACTGTTTTGTTTAAATAATATAGATATATTTTTAGTAAATTTTATACATAATAGTATCTATCATATTATTTTATGAATTTTAGCCTATTTTAATGATGAATGATGATTTATTTAAATGAAAAACATTACAATTTAAAATTTGTTAATTTACCTATTTAATATAATTTTATCATATTTAATTCATGTAACACTTCTATTTTCATATAATCCAGAATATATTTATAGAATTTATAAAAAAAATAGTAGAATTTTTATTTTCTTGTTTATAATAAAATTTTAGTGAACATTGATTTATAATAATGTTATATAACTAATTACGAAATTTATTAATGTATTATTTTATAAAAATATTTAAATTTTTAATTAAGATTTTGTTAGATTCTTTCTCAATAGATTTTGTTATAACTAAAAAATAAAATTCAAATCTTTAGTTGGTTTATTATCAATGTAAATAATTAAATATGTCATATTAACTAATTTTTGAAATGGTCCAATTGCTATTTGTTAATAGTAGATAAAATTTTAAAATTTGTTAATTTACCTATTTAATATAATTTTATCATATTTAACTAATGTAACACTCCTATTTTTATATAATAAAGAATATATTTGTAGAATTTATAAGAAATAGTGTAGAATTTTATTTTTCTGTTTTATAATAAAAACTTAGTTAAAATTGATTTATAATAATATTATATTACTAATCACGAAATTTATTAATGTATAATTTTATAAAAATATTTAAATTTTTAAGTAAGATTTTGTTAGATTATTTCTTAACAGATTTTATTATAATTAAAAATTTTAAAAAATTTAGTTGGTTTATTATTAATGTAGATAATCAAATATGTCATATTAACTAATTTTTGAAATGGTACAACTATGACTTGTTAATATTAGATTTAAAATAGGACTATGTTTTAATATAATAGTTTATGATACCAAATTTATATACCCAAAATATTCGGTGGGTACTGCACACGTTTTAGAAGAATTGAAAATTATGTTATCAAATTATAAATATGGTATAATGATTTGAGAAATATTCTGGAAAAATTGGTTCCTAATTGATTGATTATCAAAATCGTGATTGTTTAAAAAATCTATTATATCTAATATCTAATATATTTAAATTCAAAATCTAATAGGTTCAAAAATAGACTATTTTATTTGGTTCATAGTTGATGATTATCAAAATTGTGATTGTTCAAAAAATTTATTATATCTAATATCTAATATTATTAAATCAAAAGTCAACTATTTGATACTTCAAAAATTGTGTATTCTGACATTTTATAAATCAAATATAATTTATATATCTATGTTAATATCATTTAGAAATCAAGTATTTCTTATATCATAAGGGGAAATGATTAGAATAAATGACGGATATGTATTATCAATAAATTGTTACAAAAGAATTAGGAAGAAATGCATTAAAAATATATGAAAATCATAAATATTTGTTCAACTGTTTGCAATATTGTATAGATTTTAGTGTAAAAATATTCGGTATTTCTATTTTTCAACTCAAACAGGTGCAACTGATCACAATATTTTTTATATTCGTGTACCTGTATATTTTTAGATTTTTAATTATTATTCTAAGTGAAGATCGATATTTAATACATGTTTTTCTGAAAATTAAACTCTCAAACCTTTTATATTTTATTAATATAAATAAATTAATAATATATTTATAGATAGTTTTATATAACATACACTATATATTTCGAAATTGTTTTTTCACGACAAAGAAATAACAATCCATTGAAATTAATTAATTTAAATATATTATTTTAAATAATATTGGAAGAATATGTAGATAAGAAAGAAATAGGATGACTAAATGTGTAAATAGAAGAAAATATTTAATATGCTATCTTTGTTTCCAAACATTCTTTATTTAGTCTACTATCTATGTTTCCAAACATTCCAATTTTATACTTGAGTTTTAATAATATAGATGTTAGTTAATAGATAAGTCACAACATTTTTCAATAAGTCCAAAAAAAAAACATGCCAAAGTAACTTTCAAATAGGACTCTGTTTTAATATATTAGATACATAATTATATGTTG